>CM076854.1:86533122-86875189 GCA_039519185.1 Astragalus membranaceus | reverse complement strand
ACTCAGAGCTCTTTTTCCTCTATTGCAACTTCATCACGAGGTTTTTACCAACGACGCACCCGATTCCTTTCCAAATTAATTAGTCCATAGCGTTGAGAACTTTCCCTCAACCAAAGTAATCCTCCTAGGATTTTCTTCCTCAATCAGATTTTATTAACCTCTTGATTCGTTCCCAAAATTAACTTTAGCATGTGGGTTTTCACAAAAATGATTTTTCAAAACAACCATACCGCACGCCGAGCTTCACTTCGGAAATTTCAGACTCTTGCAAGCAGATCCATCAATTAATCCTTTGGTGGTTAATCGCAATGTGAAAAAAAATAGTCAACAATCACCTCAATTTCATATTCGTATTCGCGTTTGACTTGTCAAACGGAATCACATAATACTATATGATCGTTAACCTTCGCAAGCGAAAGGTTAACACCAAAATCTTGCCACTAAAGTGGAAACTTATGGATGTACCCCAACTTAGATCTAAAAGACTCTAACAATTCCATTTCTTGCATCATTAACTCTGCCATGTGAATGGATTTCCTACTCAGCGCATCAACTACAAAATTGGCCTTTCCTGGATGATATTTCAACTCGAAGTCATAATCCTTCAGAAATTCTACCCATCTTCTTTGCCTGTTATTCTGTTCTTTCTGATCAAACAGATACTTTAAACTCTTGTGATCACTAAAGATTTCGAAACGAGACCCATACAGGTAATGTCTCCAAATTTTCGATGCATACACAATAACTGCCAACTCCAAATCATAAGCTGGATAATTCTCCTCATGGATCTTCAACTGTCTGGACGCATAAGCTACCACTTGATGATTCTGCATGAGAACACATCCCAAACCTTTTCCAGAAGCGTCGCCGAAAATTTGAAATTCCAATGACGGATCCGGAAGAATCAGGATTGGAGCAGAAGTCAAAATCTTCAACTCTTGAAAACATTCTTCACAATCGGCATCCCACGTAAACGGATGACCCTTACGAGTTAACCGAGTAAGTGGAAGAACTAACTGTGAGAACCCTTGAACAAATCTCCTATAGTAACCAGCTATACCCAAGAAACTTCTGATCTTTGTGACTGTTGTTGGCCGCTCCCAGTTTAACACAACTTCCACTTTACTGGGATCCACAGCAACTCCCGATTGGGAAATCACATGTCCCAAAGACTTTACCTCTGACATCCAGAAATCACACTTCGAAGGTTTCACGTACAACTTCTTTTCTCGGAGTACTTTCAGAACAATGCGGAGATGTTGGACATGCTCCTCAATGGTCTTCGAGCACACCAAAATATCATCAATGAAAACGACTACAAATTGATCTAGGTAATTGAGGAAAACTCGGTTCATGTAATCCATGAATACTGCTGGAGCATTAGTCAAACCGAAGGGCATCACTACGAATCCGTAATGTCCATACCTCGTACGGAAGGCTGTCTTCGGGATATCTAAGGCTCTAACTTTGATTTGATGGTAACCCGGCCTTAGATCAATTTTAGAAAACACCACCGCACCTCTAAGTTGCTCAAGCAAGTCATCTATCCTTGGCAAGGGATATTTGTTCTTGATCGTCACTTTGTTGAGTTGTCGGTAGTCAATAGATAATCTCATACTTCCATCTTTATTCTTAGATATCAACTCTTCAAGTTGAGACTTCAATTCCTTTAACTCTAAAGGAGACATCCGATAAGGGGCAATAGATATTGATCCTGTGCCAGGAACCAATCCTACAGAAAACTCTACTTCTCGCTCTGGAGGTGCAGAAGAAACTTCATCCGGAAAAACATCCAGAAAGTCATTCACAACTTGAACGTTCGCCAAATCTAAGCTAGTTCCCGTGGATGCAGATAACATACTAACATGTGCTTCCGCACCTTGAAATAAGGATTGACCGGCTAAGGTTAAGTAGATAACCGTTTCAGAATTTGTCCTTGACAATTCAACTGTTTCTGAAGCGAAGCTGGTAGATAATTAACACGGTCGATTGTAACCTGATTTGCAGTCATCCAATTCGTACCCAAGACGTCGTCCATACTTCTCATAGGCAACAATAAATTCTACAATGGAATTCCTGCCTCTTATGACAAGTAGACAATTTGACTAAAATATTAGGTCTGGATACGACCTTCAGTAGCAGTTAAAATAGTTATTGGCTCAGATAGCGATGATAAGGCTAATCCCAACTGATCAACACACGATTGGGATATACAACAATGAGTTGCACCCGAATCATATAATATACTGATCGAGTTATTGAAAAGAAATCCCATCCTTCTAAGTAAATCGGCAGCATTCGTAACTGTCTAAGCATCCAGAGAGTTGACTCGTCATTGCCTTGGAGCTACTTGTGACTCCTTGGAACTCTTCCTTGCAGGGCACTTTTTACCATAGTGATCACCCTCTTCATTATAATAATAGCATCGATTAGATCTTTGCTTACAACCACCACTTTGACGCTTTCCACAGTTAGAACATCTTTTGACCTTTGAAGAATCAGAAAATTGCACCTGCTCTTCCTTTGATGAAATTATCTTAGGACTTTGCATTAGGAGTTGATAATTCAACTACCTTCCTATCCAATACTCCCTATGAGATCATCCTTGGCGACATAGGCTGATTGCACTAAGGCAACATAATTGGTAATAGTATAAGAACTGAGACCCTAAGTCATAAAAGCACTAAGGCCCCTCTTATACTTCTGCATTCTCCATTCGTCATCCGGAGCTTACTTTACCACTTGGTAAAACTGAGACAACTTCTCTAACTTAGCGGTGTATTCTTCCACCGTCATGCCACATTTCCTGAGGATGCACCGGTTGGAGATTCCGGTCTTGGTCGAGGACTGCGTCTTGATCATCCTGCCATAATTCCGCTTATGATGCACTATGTATTAAGTTGATCAGGCTCAATGTCTCTTAGCATCACAAGTGTAATTACAACAAGGACGAACAAGGTATCGACTCAACCCTAAACTAAGTCTGACTAGGTCGAACTGCTCTGATACCAACTGTAACACCCCGGTATTTTTATTTGTTAAAGATACCCAAGTGCACATCAATAACACATCAGAGATAATTTCCTGCTTAGACACTGAATATCACTATAAATTTTCGCTGAATATAAACCAAACAGTCTTATTTACAAACAAGACCATATGGTTCTCAGACCATAAACCATCAGCAGCTATAGTATTCAGTATCATACAAGAAAGCGGAAGAAAGATATAACACTAAATACATAGTGTTGTGATACATAGACAACAAAAGGAAAATAAACTTAAACGTAAAGCTAAGTCATCATCCATCTCCCCGGGCCACCTACTCGTGCCTCTGAATAAGCTTTCAAACGCATCTTCGAACACCTCAATCGGGTTCCCGGATCAAAAGTTATCGCGAAAACAAAATCAGTGTATAGTTGCTGAAAATCTGCAAAGCGTCGCGACGCGAACTGCTACCCTCGCGACGCGAAAAGCGTCAGAAATATTTGCGTGACAAAACTGGGCCGGGTCGCGACGCGATGGGGACAGGTCGCGACGCGACCATCTGCAGAAAATTGCAGGTTTTCTGTTTTCTTGCGAAATTCGCTATTCCGCTCAACTCGATTCTTGTTCCGATTGAAAACAGTTTTGACAACCATAAATACAGTCCCAATCAAAGTCACACAATCAATCAAAAACTCATTGTAAACGAATTGTATCAAAACGCGACATATTTTCAAATAACGGTTTTTAAGTCAAAATCTCTCGAACGATTTTTGTTCCGATCGAAAACAGTCCAAACAATCACACCAACATATCCGATTAACATCGCACAATCAGTCCATATTCCAGCGAAAGCGATAAATCAATCAAAAACTCGACATAAACGAATTTTTTTCCAAAAACGATATATTTCGAAATAACGGTTTTCGACTCAAAAACTCTCGAAACCAATCAACATAAAAATCATACTAAAACGGAATAAACCTAAACGTGAGTAAAACTCACCCTTGAAGCGAGAGTCGATACCAAGCCGAAATCACCGAATAGCCTCACGAACGTTCCGACGACACCCAAATCGCTTCCAAAGCTTTGAACCTCCAATCAATCACAACACCTCCATGGAATCACTATTCATCATCTTCAGCCTCCACTTTGCTCCTCAAACATAAACCCCAAATTTTGATTCTCAAAAACCCTAACTTCTTGATTCATCAAAACTCCAAATCGGACTTCAATACTCGCGTAATCCACATTGGGTTGGCTTCTAATCACTCCTAAACCATTAAAATCATCATCAAACCGAAATCCTCCCTTTTCTTCTTAAAAATCGAAAATGGCAAGATGAGAGTGAGTGAGTTGATGATGATGATGTTGATACCAAATCGAAGAGAAATGAACGCCGAATATTTTTCGTGTTGGAGGGAAGTCGTTTTGATGAGCCTAAATCTCCCCTTTTTCCTCTTCTTCTTTCTTTCCCATTCTTTCTTTTTCTCCTCTTTCTCTCCTTTCTCCTCACCGTCTCTCGCCTCCTCCACTTTCTTTCTTTCTTTCTTTAATTAATTCTTCTTCTTCTCTTCTTTCACTTACACACACATACAAGCATACCACTACAAAAAAACAGCGCATTAGCGACGGATTTTTCCCTCGCTAATGCATGTTTTTCCCTCGCTACTGACTGTTAGCGACGGAATTAGCGACGGACCAATTCCGTCGCTAAATCACTTGACGCTAATTGGGTAGCGAGGGAATACAATCTGTCGCTAAAATTAGCGACGGAAAATCCGTCGCTAAAATCCGTCGCTAAACACTGTGCACACTGACCGTTGCAGTTGATTTGACAGTGACACTGACCAACTTTAGCGACGGAAATCCGTCGCTAAAATACGTCGCTAATCTCTTTTTTTTAAAAAAAAACGCTAATCTCAGATAGAGAGAGGGAGAGATAAGGGTTTGGGGAGGAAAATGGAGAAGGAAAAGAAATGAAAGAGGATGGTGTGGTGGTGGTGGTGTGGTGTTGAAGGGAGAAGATGAAGATGATGGTGGTGGTGGTAAGAAAAAATGAAAGAGGAAGAGGAAAATGGAGAAGGAAAAGAAATTAAAGAGGAAGAGGAGGAAATGAAAGAGGATGGTGTGGTGTGGTGTTGAAGGGAGAAGATGATGGTGGTGGTGGTAAGAAAAAATGAAAGAGGAAGAGGAAAATGGAGAAGGAAAAGAAATTAAAGAGGAAGAGGAGGAAATGAAAGAGGATGGTGTGGTGGTGGTGGTGGTGTGGTGTGGTGTTGTGTTGAAGGGAGAAGATGATGGTGGTGGTGGTAAGAAAAAATGAAAGAGGAAGAGGAAGAAATGAAAGAGGAAGAGGAAAATGGAGAAGGAAAAAAAATGAAAGAGGAAGAGGAGGAAATGAAAGAGGATGGTGTGTTGTGGTGTTGAAGGGAGAAGATGATGGTGGTGGTGGTAAGAAGAAATGAAAGAGGAAGAGGAAGAAATGAAAGAGAGGAAAAAACGGAGAAGAGGAAGAAATGAAAGAGGAAGAGGAAGGATTCGGATTTATAAAAAAAAATTTACCCGTTAGCGACGGATTTAGCGACGGATTTCCCTCGCTAATGTCTGTCACGTGTCAAATCAACTGCAACGGTCAGTGGCACAATTTTCCAAACATTAGCGACGGATTTCCGTCGCTAATTCGAACCAAAATTTTCAAGTTTCGCGCCATGTTAAATCCGTCGCTAATTTAGCCAATTTCCGTCGCTAAAGACACTGTTTTCAATCCGTCGCTAATGCTGTGAATTTCCGTCGCTAATTTTGATTTTAGCGACGGACCACATATCCGTCGCTAAAATCCGTCGCTAAGCACTGTTTTTTTTTGTAGTGTACATATATATTTATTTAATATATAAGTGGTAACGTGGTCAAATTACTATATTGATCTAAATCTCTTATTTCGATTCCAAAACTTCGTTGACCCATATTATTCGGTTAACGATCCTGTGACAGCCAATAATTAATTTTAGCACTCAATAATTTTACCAATTAAGTACTAAATTAATTCAATTGGGCTAACATTCAAATGATTCGAATAATTATTTCGAGGATGTTACATTTACCATATGCACAATAAGAAAGGGAATAACAAGTCTGTTGAACTTAATGCCCGGTTCTGCGTCCAATTTTGTTGGCCTGCAAATTAGCTTCTGAAAAGCAAACAAAGAAGACATATACAAACTCATTAAGATGACATTATACTGAATCATAGAATTAATTGAATAAAGGTATAATTATCTCATAATAAGGCAATAAAAAAATATTTGAGGAAAAAGGAAAGAAATGAGAATAGTATCAAAATTCACTATAGTAACATCAATAGGGTGTAAGGTTTCCGTTTATGCTTTTTAGGCCTTTTTTCAATTCTGAAGGAAAATAGTGAAGTGTTGTTAGTCAAATTTGCTTCTATTGCTATAGTCCAATAATTTAATGTGTACTGCTATAAAAACATGTGGTATAAAATCAATCAATAAATTTTTTCTTTATATACACTATTAAAGATTAGAGATTAAAGATCAATAAACTTACCAACATCAATAAAAACAAAATACTATACCTCATTTCCTCATACAAAATCTGAATTCCCTATTATGAAAAGAACAACACTAACAGGAAAATCATAATACCATTATTGTAAAGAATGGAATGTAGAAGACAAGCCCCAAAAATAAATACATAAAACGCATCAATTTGGTTAATGAGCAAAGGAAATAAAATACATGAAGTAAGAAAAAGAAAGCCCCAAAAAAAAAACTACAACTGATATGGAAGAAAATAAGTACCTCAGAATCATAGGTCGAATCCACAACGAAGTCAGAAGGAAACACCTACAAAACAATGAAGACCAAAAGCGGAAAAATAGAATAGCAGTGAATAGCGAGAAGTGTACCAAAAGCGAGGAAAAGACGACTACTGATTTAGTACTATCAACCAGAGGTAAGGACCAATAAGAAAATTTAAAAACCAAATTAAATAATAAAATAGTGGATTCGAAAGGAGTTTGAATATAGTTATAGAAAGGCACGACCACCGCACCGGAAGACCACTACAGTCTCGATCTCCATCTCTCTCAGTAACTCTTTCTCCTCTTCATTCCTTTTGTTTCTCGAAAACCCCCTCTTCTCTCGCATCATTTCTCTCTCTCTCTCTCTCTCTCTCTCTCTCTCGTCCATCTTCTCACTCTCTCTCTCTCTCTCTCTCAGTCGTAATCTCTCTCTCACCACCATACTCCTTCTCTGTTATTTCTTTCTCTTGACCCATCTAGAGTCTACCAAATTAAAAAGAAAAAGAAGATGAAGAGAGATAATGATAGAGAAATGAAAAGAAAGTTACCTTTAAGTTTCAATGAGGAGAAACTCGATTTTTGGTTATCTGCACAACTAGAAGAAAAACCCTACTTTTGATTCTAGCTTCTACAACGAAAAAACGATGAATAGAGATAATGATAGAAAAAGGGAAGATATACCTTGAAGCTTCAAGAATCATGACTTATAGAAATCAAAATTGCATCATCTATAACATTCCATTCATAATCTTTGTTGGATGTGGGGAGGGGGGGGGGGGGATGGGCCAACATGGGGGTACAAAAATCGCCAGCCCAAAAGAAAATATATAAAGGAAAACAATCATTTTTCTCACTCCCTCGTACTCACCACACACCCCAAAACCTGCAAAATCTCCAAAATACCCATAAAGAATAAAAATGTTCCTAGCGCGTCCCTTTTTAACGGGATTTCGCGGATTCGGCGCCGACGTACCAAACCTAGTATGGTTGATTGGCATCGTGACATGTGTCTTGTGACATCCCCTTGTGTTGGAATTTTAACAAGTTCGACATCCTCTTACCGAACTTGTTCGGCGCCTGTGTGTCGTGCCGTAGTTGTATCAAATCAATGGCTCAGATTCCACTGACACTTTTTATCAACGGCGTACGATCAGTCAAATGTGCAAGAAAAAAAGTGGATTGCATTTCCTTCAGAAATTGTGCCACAACGGATAGAATTTCAACGATTTAGATTCATGGTCAAAAATTGAAATCAACGGCTCACATTCGACGACACCCATTATAAATAGGGTCTCTGATTTACCTACCTCTTTCACACCCACCTCCACCAACATCTCTACTCCATCACTGTTCTTCACAAACACCCCCTCCCTTTGAAATGGAGTTGACATCAACCCAGTACTAAGATGACGCCTTCCTGACTGTCCTTCATCACCGTGGAAGTATCACCTACAAGGAAGATGGTGTTTGGTTTCGATGTCCCAATCATGTCTTCAGTAGGATGAAAATGGACATCACATTCACCAAGTTGAAGGAAAAGGCAGAGAGGAATGTTCGAGAGGGAGAGTGGCGTAAAGAGGTAAGTAGTGTTACTTACCGCAAGCCCACTTATATAGAGACAACAACACTATTCCCTATTCAGCTATGGAGATTCGTAGCGACGATGACATACGCACCATGGTGCAAACACATTCTCATTTTCCAAGATATCGTCCGTTGGAGCTGTTTGTCGAAACAATACGCACTCCGGACGAGATCAGTTTTCTTTCGCGACAAGGATTTTAAAATAATTGTATGGCATGTCCTATAATCTGAATCAGTCGAGTCTAATGAGTGTGGGTGAGTGTCTGATTCATCATACAATATCCTGACAAATTTGAAACGACCATCAAGAAGATACGCCATAAACACTTCAACACGGTCCACAATCCACATCCCTATATGCACTGCAAATAGCATGTGTATCAGTTTCCAGAAATCAAATATTACGGGTACGTCTCTTGACAACAGCAGGGAAGACATGACCATTATCAACTTCTAGGACAACATTGCGAGGCAATGTGTTGTCAATCTGCTGAAAAACATTCTGTGGAATATTGATACGATTTTGCAATTCAATATCAATCCTATCATTATAAATATTTAACTAATTTGCACTAATAAATAGATTGAATTGACTAAATAATTATTAACTTGCGTTAGCTCCCCAGATAATAGTTAAAAATTTCATATCTGAAAAATACAATAAAATTGCCATTTAGTTTAATGGGATTCAAACAGCACGGTTCGACGCCATAGGGACGAGCCGGTCCGGTCCTGCAAATTCGAACTGTGTTTTAGAGAATCTGAAACATATGGTCCGACTGTGAGGCACCGAACCGGTTCGTCCCTATAGCGCCGAACCAAGGTAATCGAAACCCAGAAATCAAGAAGAAAAAAACAGAAACAAAGAGAGGAGGAGAAAGAGAGAGAGAGAGAGGAATACCTGGAGTGCGAGTGAAAGAAAGAGTGATGCGAATGGGAGTGATGGTTTGAGGGAGAGAGAGAGAGAGACAGAGTCGAAGGGGTGAGAGAGGAGAAGAGAGGAAGAAGGTGAGGTGTGTCTTTGTGAGAGAGGAAGAGTGTGGAAGGCAGGGTTTTGGTGGATGGTAATTTTGTAATTTTAGGGTTTAGGGGGTGTGTGATGAGTAGAGGGAATGGAGAAAGCATGGGCCACTACAAATTAAAAAGAAAACACAGGTCCAACAAAACGCATTTTCGAAAACGAAGACTTCCGAATTTGACTTTGGAGTCAACATAAGTTTTGTAGCTATGCTTGTTAGCTTTCCAACACTACGTACAAAAATCACTAGATCGGATAACTACCACCCAAGTTATGGCCTGCAAAAGAAAACAGGTTAAAATCGACAAATACCAAATAATCTTACTTAAGTCTGGTTGATACCTAAAGTTGTTAAAATATACGAAGACTTGAAAATTGGGCCTAATATACATCTGAAATGACCACGTAAAAAGCTCAAGAATGTGCATTAAAATGCACTAATCAAGAAATAAGGAAGAGGGAGTAGGATAGAAGGAAATAGGGAAGGGATAGTGGGTTTCTCTTATTTGGTGGAGAAAAGAAGTTGGAAAGAGAGAAAGAGAAGGGAAAGAAACGAGAAAAACCCATTTGTTAATAAAATTATCATTTACCCTTATTGTCTTAATATTTAATTTTGCACTCAGGATATTTTTGTCTTTTGATTAATAAGACAATATCTTTCTTCTCACTTTTCTCTTCAACCAAGCAAAATTACGATCGTTCTCGCTGTTGCTCTCCATTGTCACCGAGCCATTCTCGAGGGAGCTTGCTATCTTTGGTAACACCTCAATGGATGTTGTCTCTCTCACATCCTCCTATAATTTTATGAGGGAGACAACGAAGGTTCCCAAAATCGAAGGTTCCCTTTTCGGTGTATTTGTGTTGGAGATCTTTTTTGCAAGGTTAGTTTGTTTGATTCATCTTCTCTATACATACGATTTTTTAATCAAGTTAGGGTTTAAAACATAAAACTCTTGAGGGATAGCTTTTACTCCTATCGTGGTCCTACCTTGTTCAAGAGATTATCTCTACAGTTGCGCGCAAAAGATACCTAGTTTACAACAAAAAAAATTCATACACATTTATCATTTTAACCGAAACAAAAAAAATGTAAAGTTTTAACATTGTCAACAACACCATACTGAGTTGTACGATCGAGAGCTTTGCTCGGATGATTTGACGAACAACCAAGCTATTTGATTGAGTAGCTAGGGGTTGTGTCCATTTCTCCTTTTTAAGGCCGAACCAAAATAATAAAAAGAAAGACGAATGCAAAAATATTGTAGGTTACATATAAACGTACATCAATTTTACCAAAAGAAGTAAAACCTAAATTGACCATACCAAGTCAATTGGTTATGGTGACTACGTTCTTTCCAATATCAAAATAAAACATTGCATACCCCAATTTGAAAAGAACACGTACTTTGTTGTTGTCACTGAGAGTATTACAGGAAACATTGTCTCAAGGCCAATTTGGATGACGAAGATAGTTGTTTTCCATGATTCACTTATGGCTGGCTTCTGAGGCCTCGGAGCGTTTGAGAATCAGAAAGAGGGAGAGACACGTTCACACAATACAATTGTAATTTGTAATAAAATTAGGGTTATACGTGTTATGGTACGGACTTGGGACACCGGATTATCTTTTTCAAAATTAGGCAAAGCCACGCATGTTTATTTGCCATATACTTTGAGACATATACTATAACTCTCGACACATTTTAAAATGTGATGGTTCAATATAAGTGAGTCAGTTCATTATTGGGTTGTGATTGAAAGTTGTAAATCTGATAGGGTAACCATGTCTGTGAAGCCTCTCAAGGAAACCTCTTTCGGCTCCATGTTTGTCCATGGCCTTCCGCAGTCACGGAAGATAATGATCACAATAATGTCATCATTAAAATCTCATCTGTTGTTATGATTTTGAAGGGCATTTCTTACAAGTCTTTTGGCTATTCACTGCATTTCAGAGAGAAAAGTCAAGGTGAGCACGCGCGCCCATACACACACACACACAGATATATAGCATAAAAGAAGAGTCATTTTGGAAAAGTCCATGTTTGATATTAAATATATCCAATCATCGGTGTATATAATAAATAAAAATAAAGAATTAAAGAAAGTTAATATTAAGGAATGAGTGGAAAATTTCAGTTATAAGGAGATGATATATGGAATTATTTGTGAGTATGGCTTTGTAAAGCCTTAATTACTTTAATGTAGTATATATATATATATATATATATATATATATATATATATATATATGATATAATAGATATTACGAGAGATAATTATATCTTAATTTTACAAAAATATGTTAACATCTAAATGTAAATACTTATAATACATATGAATTCAAAATTTAATTTAAATTCCTATTAATATATATATATATATATATATATTAGTATTTTAAAAAATTCACTAGTGTTTAAATTATGGAGTAAAAGATTTAGAAGAAAAAGATTGGGGATCTTACTCAAAATATATTAATATCTAAATTAATTATAATTAATATTTTAATAGAAATTAAACATTTAAATGATACAAATAAACACCACACACACTACAACCGATCACACCCGAGTTCGAATCTGGGAACTTATATACGTCCCCATGTCGTTGATTGTCAAGGCAACCAACATTGAGGGACTTATAACAATTTGTTTTATTTGGTTGGTGGATTACTGTTTGACACTTTGAATTTCTTTTAATTTTTTCCAACAATTTTTATATAAAATTGTTTGATTTATTTTATATTTTAGTATCTATCTATAAATAAAAATATAAAATATAAATAAGCAAGTTGATAAAATAAAAAAATTCAACCCACTAGTTAACTATTGACAAGTCTAGTTTAAGTGTCTTTTTAGTGTTTATTTTTAGTAATTTGTGTAGCAATTTAGCTTTATTCTTGAGCTACTTTACTACGAAGTGCTTGCTTTTCATTTCAGGTCAAGCTTTGAGAGAAGTGAAGGATTTTGAGCTTTAAAGGAACAAGGATAAGGAGCGAGAAAACGCAAGAGAGTTCAACAAAAGAGGCCAGGAACAGATGGTACCACGGTCCGTGCGCCCCTGAGCACGGTCCGTGCACCCCTTTAAGTGCAATCTAAAGAATTTCCAAATGCCAACTCAATGGTAGCACAGCCCGTGCGCCTGTACTAATTCGTTGGAAAATCAAAAGTTGTTGAACCTGAGCACGGTCCGTACATCTGAGAGCACAAACCGTGCGTCCAGTGCAGAAGCCTGAGTTGTTATACTTTTTGAAAACACTCCTCAAAGTGATTTCTAAGTTTTTATTCAATTTATATTATTCTCTTAAGTTCTTGTTCTTTACATTACGCTTTTACTTTTCTTGCACTTTACTATTCTGTTATTATTCTTCCGCATTTTACTTTCTGCACTTTATCGCTTTCATTTATATTTCAAAGTCATTTACATTCAACAATTTACAATTCGCAATTTACAATTCTGTCATTTACAATTCATGCCTTCTAATTTAAAGTCCTTGTCTACAATGGTCATGAGTGAGTAGATTCATATATACCTACCACAAGTCAAGTAGCAGATGTTCGCTTATCAAAAAAAAGTAGCAGATGTTCTCAAATAGAGTATTTCAAAGAGGCAGTTTGATGACATGGTGAGGAAGCTTGAAATGAATGGCATATTCATGCCAGCTTGAAGGATAGTGTTGGAAGTTATTACTCGAGATCAACACAAAATCAATAGATTATGTCTTGTACAGCTCACTAGGACTAGATGTAAATAATAGTTAGCTGTTTATTAGTTGTATTTTCATGTCTTTACCATAGTTAGAATTAGCATTTATAAGGAGAATAATTACCCTGATTCTCAGGCTAGATTAGTGCTCATTTGTCCTTCCCTTGTATTTTATAAATACCACCCATGTATTACCAAATCAAGGAAATACCTTTTCATTAATGTGTAATTCATCTTCTAGCTCATTTGTTCTAGCTCAGTATATATAAATCCACGTGGCGAGTTGTTAGCAATAGAAATGGCGATTGCCGGTAATTTATGGTAATGGAGAGGATCCGTTCTCTTCCTTTCCTTTCCTAAGGAAAAAAAGGAGTTGGTATTGGGTAAGTGTCCTTTTTTCTTACGTGATGATTGCTTTTGACAAAATCTATAGTTACTTGAACATAGATCATAGTAAGGAAATGATTTCTGTGGTGCATAAAAAGCTTCGAATTTTTTGTCCGAATCAGTTACCATTTGTACCTTCGAATTTTTTGTCCGAATCAGTTACCATTTGTACCGACTCTTGTTGGTAAATATAGTGATGTTTGTTACAATTACATATCGTTAACAAAAAGAAGTGACAATCTAAGTTCAAATTTTATATCTCATTCAAAAAACAAAATTTTATATCTCTAAACAAATTCATTGAAAACTCAAAATAGAAGATGAATAAACTATTTCATTTTGAGAAGGTCAAGGATTTTTCTATTTTACACATTATTCATATGAAAAGCAAGTTCCAAACTCATGGATTTGGTTGTGTTAGGAAGGTTTTTGTAATATCCCCTATTTTCGTATCTTAATTAATTGGCATAAAATTATATTGAGTGATGTACTTTGTTGGTTGAAAATAATGTGTTTGGAAAATGGCTTGTTTGGATTGCCAATTAATTGAATTATGTGTGTTTGATAGTTAATTTAATGTTAATTAGTGTGTTTAGTGCTGAGGGGAGTCCTTGGGGATAGAGTAAGTAAGTTAGGGGCAGAATTGTCTTTTCCTATACCCCATATATATACCCTTCTTCTCAGCTGAACCAACTAGAGAACCCTTCATTTTTCTAAGTTCTGAAATCAGAATCCAAAAGGGAGAAAGGGAAGGGAAGAAGAGGGAGTTTCCCAAATTCCAAATGCATGTATGATCCAGCCACACCAAACTGATCCTCTCATCTTCCTCATTCTGTTTATACCCAATTCGAAATCAGTCTCCCTTCCCAACCGAAATCACCATTGAAGCCTCAAAGCCCCCTCTTAGCCAAAAGTGATGAACTGAACCATTGCATGCGAGCTTGAGAAGTGTTGGGACCTATATCAGCAACCATATTTCGTATTTGAGTAGCCTAGAAGCCATTTCAAGGTTTTAGTTCTGAGTTCAACCGATTTGGGAAGCTTTTGGAGCGAGTTCGAGAAAAATCGGAGACCGTTCGTAGCGTTCTTGGTGATCCGTCTTGCTGAATTTCTGAATTGTGTCAATTGCTTTTGTCTCCAAGAGGTGAGTTATATAACTCACTAGGAAATCATGATTATGAATGTGTATGTGTTCTGGATTTTAGGTCTCGTGTTTTATGGGAAACCGTGTCAATCCGCTTTGCAAAAATGCGTTAGAACATGTGTCATGTGATTGTAAATTGGATTAGATGAGCATTGTGATTGATTGATTGTGTGGATTGATTATGTCTTATTTGATTGATTTGGACTGGAAATACTGGTTACTATATCTGTTTTTAAGTCTCGGAGGTCATAGAAAGTCTCGGGGTCGAATAGAAAGCGAAACGGTACAAAACGGGTGTTCGAAATGCTGTTTTCAGCCATTTCTGCCTCCCATCGCGTCGCGGCCCGTGGCCATCGCGTCGCGACCATGTATTATTTTTGCAACGCAAAACTTTCTGTCACTTTTCGCGTCGCGACGCAACCAGTTCGCGTCGCGACGTTTGCAATTTTTCAGCAAACCTAACTGATTTTGTTTTCGCGATAACTTTTGATCCGGTGGTCCGATTTAAGTGTTCTCAAGTGAGTTGGGAAGCTAATTAAAAGACCTATTTAGATATGTGAATTAGATTCTGAAATGCCATGTTGTGAAGGTTAAGTTCATGATATAATGTTGATTGTTCATGCTATGTTAAGTGGAGTATTATTGATGTATTGTGTTTGGATTGACTGGATGATTAGTGTAAGTTAAGTTAATAACTTTAGTAAGCCGTGTGAGATCACCTAATGTTAGTAATAAGATCATGTTAGTAATGAGATCATGTTAAGTTAAGCTCAGTGTTAAGTTAAGTTCATTATTATGTTCATATCAGTATTCAGTTCAGGTATATTAAAATATATACATCAGTTCAGTTAGGGTGACGACCCTATTTTCAGTTTAGTGTTCTAGGGGAGGGGAAGTCATGAGCCCTATGAACCTAGGCCCCATGAGGGATCCAGCCGATTAGTGGAATGGGTTCACCGGGAGCTTATTTTGCCAAGTGACCGGTGACATGCTAAAATTTCAGTTCAGTTTATGTGTTGTTTCTTGTAACCGGCTTGAGGGTTATGAGGACAACTTCTGTTAGTTAGCCACATAGTCAATTTTGAGGACTATGAGTTAGAATCAGAATAATGAATCAAGCATAATTGGACCGAGAGGATTAGTAAGGGGTCGCGATAGAACTCACTGAGACAAGTTGTCTCACCCAATCCATGTTGTTGTTTTTCAGTGAAGCAGGGAAAGAGTCGGAAGACTGTGAGGCATGGCTACGAGGATGCTTGAAGAGTTGCTGGCGCTATTTATTTTGTTATGTCATGTATCTCTGTATTTTCATTCTGTACCTTAGTATGTACGATTGTACGACTTATGTTATAAAGTTGTAAATCGCTTCCGCACACTTTCTATTTTGGTACTGAACACTAGTTGAGTGGTGTAAGAACGCTTTATGTATTTTATGCTAAGTTATGTAAACACACTTGATGGGTTTTTAGCATCGAGTATTAGTATGTGTGCAGTATTTAAAAAGGAAGTTACTCTGATATATGCCAGTAGTGCATTTCGGTAATTTCTACAAGTTAGAAATTATTGGGGTGTTACATTTTTTCTTAATATCCGGAAAACAAATATAATCTAACATGGACTACAAAAACAACTAAAGAAAATAAAATTAAACTACTAAAAATTAAAGACTTATTCATTTGCTTTGGGTAGTTGTAGTTCTAACTAATATGTCTCATGAGACTACTTGCCTAAATGCTAAAAGCCCAACTAAACAGCAATTAAAATAAAACCCCAAATAGTTAAAATTCATGATCAACACTTAATAATATATCATAATTGAAGGGTCAATAACTCATGGATTTTGACAGCAACACAACTTAGCTATCCCACTAAATGTGAAGCAGGTGCCACCTTTCGTAAAGCCAGTGTAGAAGCATTGTTGGGCACACATTTGGACATTTTCACAGCCATTAGTGCATGTAAATCCAGGAACACCCCATCCACTTGTCATTCCTACAAAGATCAAATGTTAAATCTTAAGAATGAAATAAAAATATTATACAATAGCCCATGACCACCCATTATATCTTCACAAAAAATTTTACTTTTGACCTTGGATCTAAGAAACATATATAGGCCATTACAAATTTTATAAAAAGAAATTAAAAGTTAAATAACAAAAATTGTTGAGCGATATCAACCAACTCATGATGCTTTTTCTTAGAATGAGAAGGCTAAAAATATTATAGAACAAATAATATCAACTTTTTAACGTTAGAAAATTATAAACTGAAAATACAACACGAGATTAAACTATCTTTTTTCCATTACCTGAAAGCAAAACCAAAGTAATGCACAAGATGAAGCAAAAGGAAGATTGATACTTGTAAGAGGCCATTGTGTAAGATTTCACCTTATGATTTACTTCTTATGAGATATTTTTTGAGAGAATTATTTTTGATCAAAATACTTTTTGAGAGAATTTGTTGCGAGACTAAGGACAAACATCTTCGTTATATATAGATGAAAACCTTGGTTGATTATGATTTTATTCAAGAAAAATATCAAATGTATTTAATGACATGACATGACATGTCCAGAATCTTTAAGATTTTCAGATTTTTTTTCAATTACGGGACGTTAATATATTACCAAAAATAAATCATTTCAATTACGGGACGTTAATGTATTACCGAATAATTAATTGCACCAATTTTTTTTTGAAATTGTAAAACGAGTAAACGACCTAGCAATGCATATCAGTTTAGGAAATTTGCAACTTTAATGCTATATATTAAGTTGCCAAAAAATGCTAACTTTTAATACGGACCAATCAATATGGAGATTTCTTTAATTTGAACCTTTCAAACTGGAAATATGTTTTGGTGAGAGAATCCCCTAATTCCTAAAAAAATTCGCCAATATTCAAGTTTTTCTCTTCTCGTAAAAAAAAAAGTTTTCATATTTGAAAATTAAAGGTTTTGTTCGTTTCTAATTTTAAGATTTGAAAGAAAATATAATTGCTTATTTATGACATTTTTTTTACAGAATACTTCCGGTTTGGAATATCCTTAGTACTCCCGAAAAGGGGGTACTTACTACTAAGGAAAAAAGTATATTCATGGGAGTACTAAGAATACTCCAACCAGAAGTATTCTGTAAAAAAATGCCAATAATCCACCTCAAGGTCCTCCTCAGGGTCTGCCATAGGTCCAGTAGACAAGCTTCCAAAGGGAGAGGGGAGACCGAAGCGTGGCGATAGTCCAAACATGTGTAGTGCTTGCAAGGAAGACGCGCAAAGACAATCAAGTGCATTCGAAGATCCCTCAACCCGAAGCTAAAGAAATTATGAAGGCCGAAAACGAGGCCTTGAAGCATTGCCTCAGCGCCATGATCCAGATCAAAAGAACGATGTAACTAGGCGCTTCCAAGGAATAGAGCTCCGTTGCCAATCCCAAGGCCAAGCCACTCCTCCGGAAGCAGGTCTAACACTAGCTCCCCCATCAGTCACTAAGAGAGCTATCCTTTGGCAAAATCAATCCCAGAGTCGTCACCATGGAGAACGAGGACGTCTTAGGCGAAGGCATAGGAGGAGTCGCTCACCAAGAACAAAGTTGACGCTACACCCCTTCTCCTCATGGATCTTGGCCACTAGGGTTCCTAAATGAACCCTACTGCGTATGGTCATCCCAAGGGTTTCATATGATGTCCTCGGGCCGTAAGGCATCCAGCTTCCTCCGAAAATCTATAAGCTTGACAGTGTCATTCTTTTTGTTTTTCCACCTCATACAACGTGGCAGCTTAGAAGGACCAGACTCTCTCCAATCGCCAATGGTGGCAAAATATTCGAATCTCCAACACTGAAATAATAATACGAATAAATTAATTAATAATTATATAAACAAAAAAGTAAAGTTGAATAGTAATTAATTATTACCTGCAACAATGACGCGTATCCTCCACACTGAGCAGTGTCCCAGATGGAATCACTCAGCTACTCGTATAAAAAGGCCAAAGCAGTTGGACCCCACGCCCACGTGCCACACTCCTCATATGTCTGAAACACCAAGACCCACTTGACCGGGACATATTTATGACTCTCGTCGGTAAATATGGTGTAGCCGAACAAAAGCAGCAGATACGCACGTGCAGCAAAATCAACATAACCATGCTCCATGTTTAGTCTGTAGGCAGACTCTAAAAAGCTGAACCTGAAGTATGGACCTCGGGTAAACAGGCACTCTCTCGCACAATCAACCTCCCGTAAATCCACCGGTAGACATTAAAAATGTCCCCGTCAACGGCAAATGAAGCAAGTTGGACACGTTGTCCAAGGTGATCGTCATTTCACCAAATGGTAGGTGAAATGACGAGGTATTTGAATGCCACCTCTCCACAAAGGTTGAGACGAGCTCGTGATTGATCACCGATAAAGGTGTCAAATCAAGTTTCGATAGACGAGCTCGTGTGATCCACTGATAAACACGTGGGCCGTGTTGTGGAGGTCACAGCTGAATTAATTTCTTGCCATGTGCTGCAACCTTCATTTTCCCACAAACCTGTATAAAATTATATTATATTAATAAGATATATTTAACAACAATGTAAAAAAAATAAGTTTATAAAAATCAAGTAATACCAAAACTTAAATTATTTATTAAAACTATTACCTGTCCTATACGTAATTTAGACACCACGTGGTTAGGAAGTCGAACCAACAGGGATTGGCTAACTTGTTTTCTTGCTATGATTACATCGCTTCGGCCCGCCCTTAATTCAGTTGATGGCGATGACCGTAGTGGGGTGTTTTGCGATTTAAAGAGCACTTCAATTCCTTCTAAATTCATAACTGATAGCCCCGCAAGTGCACGGGTCGTATCGCGTAATAAAAGAGTATCGGTCCACTGGGAGAGCCTAAGTGAATACCAATTTAATTTTTCAAAGTTTGATTAACTGAAAAGGAAGTGTTTTTTGGAAAGGAGGAAAATAAAAGAAGAAGACATAAAGTTAAATAGCGAGAAATAAAAGAAAGCGGTAAAGTGCAAAAATCATAAATAGCGGAATTGTAAATGACAAGAAAGTAAATTGCTTGAAAAGTAAATTGCCAGTAATTTACTTGACTTGCCAGTAGTTTACTTGACTTGCCAGTAGTTTACTTGACTTGCCAGTAGTTTACTTGACTTGGAAATTTAAAGGGCAAAAAAGTAAATAACAAGGAAAATAAAAGAGCGAAAAAGTAAAGAGCGAAAAGTAAAGAGCGAGAAATTTAAATAGCAATGAAAGTAAATGACTTGGAAAGTAAAAGGGCGAAAAAGTAAATAGCAGGGAAAATAAAAGAGCGGAAAAGTAAAGAGCGAAAAGTAAAGAGCGAGAAAGTAAAGAGCGAGAAATTAAAGGGCAATGAAAGTAAATGACTTGGAAAATAAATAGCAAGAATTTAAAGGGCAAGAAAGTAAATAAACAAGAATCATAAAAAGCATGAAGAGTAAATTGAAGTCATGAATAATTAGAGAGCCTTTGTCATTGATTTTCTAACAAAATTCAAGCTTGGGTACAAGTGAGGATCAAGCCTCTATTTATAGGAAAATATGAGGGGCAAAATGGTTCAAAAGAGGAAAAAGTGGCAAATCAAGTTGGCCAAGGTAGTCATCAAAAATATCCATCAACAAGTGGGCAAAATATCCAATTTCGACTTGCACAGTCGAAATCTTGCCAGCAGAAGCAGGCACAGTCGAAATCTGGGTAGCAGAAGCAGGCACAGTCGAAATCTGGGAAGCAGAAGCAGTCGAAGTCGAAATCTGAAAGACAGATGCAGTCGAAGTCGAAATCTGGAAGATGCAGTCGAATTCTGGGAGATCCAGTCGAAATCTGGAAGATGCAGTCGAATTTCTGGCCTGCTGAGACAGATGCTGTCGAATTCTGGCCTGCTGAGACAGATGCTGTCGAATTCTAGTCGAATTCTGGGAGATCCAGTCGAAATCTGGAAGATGCAGTCGAATTCTGGGAGATCCAGTCGAATTCTGACCTGCTGAGACTTAAGCAGCCCAAATTGCTTCAAAATAAAACCTGAAGATAAAAAGTAAACATTTGCAGTAAAATAGATCAAAAATATAATTAAAATACTAAAAAGACTTAATAAAATAACTATTAAAAAGACTCTAAAAATAGACTTATCAAACTCCCCTATGCTTGAACCTTTGCTTGTCCTCAAGCAAAAACAGTGTAAATCTTTAGGCCAATTCTGAAGGAAAATTATTTTCATATCGAAACCTTAAGTGAACTGTGGGGCAATTCTAACACTTTGGTTTGAGAGCTACTATTTTGGGCTTCTTGTGGAATTGGAGAGACAAATTTAAAGTATCAATACATTAGAGAGGATATCATGTCATCATAGAACCGGTTCCCCAGCATTCTTAAGTTGGGTCCTCCATTCACTAAGACCGGGTCTCAAAGGAGGGTCTTTATACGTTGGGTATTCAAGCATTTTCTTTTTCTTTTTGATTTTATATGCTAACCATTCATTTTGACATTTAAAATGCACCAATTTTTGCATTTTGAATTGGTTTTGCAATTTTTTTTTTTTTTTTTGAATACCCCAACTCAGACGTTTTTCTCCAGTAACCGCGCATTAGTAATGTCACCAAGAGAACCAGGTTACTAGTTTCTTTTCAGTCCTCTAATTGTATTAACAACTGAAAACAGTCTCAATAGTGTGTGTGTGAAAAAGCCCTAGAAGTAGAAATCGAACCATGATACAATTTTTGTTGTTCCCAACCAGTCCACCTAGATGATTGCTAATGAAAAATTGAAAAATTATTTTTGTCCAGAAAAGGCTTATCTAAAACATGCTTTAGGGTTCACAAAGTTTCGTGATGGAGGGAGCAGATACAACTCAAAGTACAAAAAAGATAAAAACTTGGCAAAGCAATAAAGACATTCCTAATAAAAGCAATAAAATACCCCCCCATGCTTGGACTAGGCATTGTCCTCAATGATTTTTCAAATAAAACAAAAGGGGTTAGGAGAGCTCACCTGGCTGTCTGGTTCAGGATACTCGGCCCTGGGGTATTTTATTTTTCAACAAATCGAAAAATACATTAAGCCGTGGGTTGCCTCCCACGCAGCGCTCGTTTATGGTCATTAGCTTGACCTTTTCCCTTTATAAAGTTATTCCTGGGTCCCATTGCTTGAAGCATAGAGACCAAGTGACATATGAAGAATGAAAGCATTCCTAGATCCCATGGCTTGTAAAATGGAAGTTGTGTAAGCAATAAGATCTTTTTTACAATTCCCCCCAGATCAAATGTTATTTTTTTCACAAAGGAAGGTGAAAAGTAAGATAAAGGAGATGGTTTGTATGGTGGTGGGGGGATGTATGGTTCTTCTCTTTCTTTTTCTGGTTCCTTCTCTTTTTCTTTCTCTTCTTGCTCACACGGTGAATTATGTTTTTCACTCACAATTTTTTCTTGGTTTGCTCTTGGTTCCTCTAATTGTTTTTCGCTTCTAAGGGTGACAGCATATATTTGGCCATTTAGATTTTGTTCAGGCTGTCCGGGAAATACCCCCGAAGATTTAGAGGATGAAGCTACCTGTGTTGCCACTTGTGTTATTTGATTTTCAAGCATTTTATTATGAGTGGTGATAGAGTCGACTTTTGATACTAATTTGATAAGTGTGTCATTCAAATAACCAGTTTGATTTTTGAATTCTTCATTTTGTTTTGTTTGAGATGACACAAATTTTTCCATCAAAAATTTCAAGTTCGACTTTTGTGGGTTGTTTTGTGGGTTGTTAAAAACCCTTTGATTTTGAAAGACAGGAGGTGGTCTAGGTGCTGGATTGGGTGGAGGATTTTTAGAAGAAAAATTTGGATGATTCCTCCACCCAGGATTATAAGTATTTGAAACGGATCTTCCTTTTGAGCATAGTTAATATGCTCGTTTCCAGCACTAGATGCCTCAAGCTGGCATTCAGCTCCAATATGGCCAACAACCCCACATAATTCACATGGTGGAGTAATAGGAGAAGAAGTTTGTGAGACGGCACTTACATTTAATTTTCAAATTTTTGAAAAAGTGCGTCCACTTTTGAGGTAAGATGATCAACAACAGATATTTCATACTTACCTGGCTCTTTTGATGTGGCTGGCTTATTCGTTATGGCTCGCTCACTTGTCCACTGACAATGGTTTTGAGCCATATCTTCAACGAGTGCATAAGCTTCGGTAAAATTTTTGTTCATTAAAGCTCCACCTGCAGCTGCATCAACAGTCATTCTTGTTGCATATTGTAATCCATTATAAAAAGTGTGAACAACAAGCCATTTCTCTAGTCCATGATGGGGGCATAGCCTTAACATTTCTTTGAAACGTTCCCAAGCATCATAAAGAGATTCCCCGTCGTTTTGAGAAAATCGAGTAATTTGATTTCTCATTTGAGCTGTCTTACTCGGGGGAAAGAATTTAGTAAGAAAAGCTTGTTTCAGCTGGTTCCAGTTGGTAATGGATTCCGAAGGCAAAGAATGTAGCCATGCTCTAGCTCTATCCCTTAATGAAAAAGGGAAGAGTTTTAGTCTTATGGCATCCGGAGGTACCCCGTTTAATTTGAGAGTTCCACAGTATTCAAGAAAAATTGAAATATGAAGATTTGGGTCTTCCGTGGGAGAACCAGAAAATTGGTTTTGTTGAACCATTGAAAGCAGAGATGTTTTGAGTTCAAAATTATTTGCTTCCACATTTGGATGTACAATGGCAGCCGATGGCTCTGCTGAAGGTGTTGCGTACTCTTTGAGAGCACGATTTTCATTAGCCGCCATTTGGTTATCGGGAATTTCTCTCCTCCTTCTATGTAAGAACCTTTCGATTTCGGGAATTTGTTGAACAGTTTCACCGAAACTTCTGGTTCTTCGCATTCGAGGGACAAGAGAAAAAAAGTAAAAAATAAAGAAATTAAAATTTCAGTCTAACCGGTTTCGAAAAAAACTTAATCAATATCACTGCCTCCCCGGCAACGGCGCCAAAAACTTGGTATGGCCCGCAAGTGCACGGGTCGTATCGCGTAATAAAAGAGTATCGGTCCACAGGGAGAGCCTAAGTGAATACCAATTTAATTTTTCAAAGTTTGATTAACTGAAAAGGAAGTGTTTTTGGAAAGGAGGAAAATAAAAGAAGAAGACATAAAGTTAAATAGCGAGAAATAAAAGAAAGCGGTAAAGTGCAAAAATCATAAATAGCGGAATTGTAAATGACAAGAAAGTAAATTGCTTGAAAAGTAAATTGCCAGTAATTTACTTGACTTGCCAGTAGTTTACTTGACTTGCCAGTAGTTTACTTGACTTGCCAGTAGTTTACTTGACTTGGAAATTTAAAGGGCAAAAAAGTAAATAACAAGGAAAATAAAAGAGCGAAAAAGTAAAGAGCGAGAAATTTAAATAGCAATGAAAGTAAATGACTTGGAAAGTAAAAGGGCGAAAAAGTAAATAGCAGGGAAAATAAAAGAGCGGAAAAGTAAAGAGCGAAAAGTAAAGAGCGAGAAAGTAAAGAGCGAGAAATTAAAGGGCAATGAAAGTAAATGACTTGGAAAATAAATAGCAAGAATTTAAAGGGCAAGAAAGTAAATAAACAAGAATCATAAAAAGCATGAAGAGTAAATTGAAGTCATGAATAATTAGAGAGCCTTTGTCATTGATTTTCTAACAAAATTCAAGCTTGGGTACAAGTGAGGATCAAGCCTCTATTTATAGGAAAATATGAGGGGCAAAATGGTTCAAAAGAGGAAAAAGTGGCAAATCAAGTTGGCCAAGGTAGTCATCAAAAATATCCATCAACAAGTGGGCAAAATATCCAATTTCGACTTGCACAGTCGAAATCTTGCCAGCAGAAGCAGGCACAGTCGAAATCTGGGTAGCAGAAGCAGGCACAGTCGAAATCTGGGAAGCAGAAGCAGTCGAAGTCGAAATCTGAAAGACAGATGCAGTCGAAGTCGAAATCTGGAAGATGCAGTCGAATTCTGGGAGATCCAGTCGAAATCTGGAAGATGCAGTCGAATTCTGGCCTGCTGAGACAGATGCTGTCGAATTCTGGCCTGCTGAGACAGATGCTGTAGAATTCTAGTCGAATTCTGGGAGATCCAGTCGAAATCTGGAAGATGCAGTCGAATTCTGGGAGATCCAGTCGAATTCTGACCTGCTGAGACTTAAGCAGCCCAAATTGCTTCAAAATAAAACCTGAAGATAAAAAGTAAACATTTGCAGTAAAATAGATCAAAAATATAATTAAAATACTAAAAAGACTTAATAAAATAACTATTAAAAAGACTCTAAAAATAGACTTATCAATAACTTTTGGTTGAAGGATGTTCAATAATTCCCTCCCCGTGCGTGCGGTGTTACTTTGCCGTCATGTGATCTCTTCTTTCGAGCCTGATGTTTGTCCGATGTGCAATGAGGAGAGTGAGGACCTGCAACATTTATTTTTACATTGCAGAATAGCTCGTGAGGTTTGGCGCGATATCAGTTTATGGTTGAACTCCCATCTTCCTAGTTCAATTGATTTGGTTCAACATTTTTATGGCTTCGGTGAGTTGTGTAAAGGGAAAAAGGCGCATAAGGTGAAATATATTTTGTGACTGGCAACGTGTTGGTGTGTTTGGTTAGCTCGTAATAATCTTCTGTTTAGAGGGGAAGCAATCAATGTAGATTATATTATGGCTCATATCAAATGTTTATCTTGGGGTAGACACACTAGTTATTCGTCTTCCACTTGGTGGAACAATGCATTGCTTTGTATTAACAACTGTTGAGATATTTCTTTGTAGTGGGTTTGAGCACACCTAGTGCTCGTATCAATGAAATCATTGGTTATCAAAAAAAAGTATGATCCAAATTTGTGATTGATGTTGGGTCAAAAAGTTGTAGTGGAAACATAATCTTTTTTATCAATCAAATTAATTTTAGTCCATTCCAATCTAAATTTTAGTACCACATTTCTTTACAATTTTTTTTTTGAGATTAAAGAGGGCACAAGGCCCAAGAAAACTAGATAACAACTAGACGAGGAGAACACTTAGATATTATAATTAAGAAATGAGAACACTTAATTATAACTGTTTGATTAAAATTTAGGACTCATATGTTGTCATTAATTACAAGATCTCAAGTAATCTTTTATTAAAAAAGAAACAATCATACGCGATTTTTCATAGTAACAAAGTCACCTAAGTCGTCTCATATATATATATATATATATATATATATATATGTGTGTGTGTGTGTGTGTGTGTGTGTGTGTGTGTGTGTGTGTGTGTGTGTGTGTGTGTGTGTGTGTGTGTGTGTGTGTGTGTGTGTGTGTGTGTGCTATTTTAAATTGTTGTCCAAGAGTTTATTCTGTGTTTTTGGTGTGAAGATTTTGTTCTCTATATGGGAGTAGTTGCACAAAGCATGTAGCATATTTTAAATAAAAAAAAAACTAGCAAAATTCTCGTGCATGCGAACGGTAATCTCAAATAAAATTTTTTAATATTTTTATCAACTCGTAAATTGTAGACGACATTTGTAAATTAATCAAGTATAATTCAAATATTAATATTTAAACAATATAATTATTAGATAACTAATTGAAAATGTATTTTAAATAAAAAATAAATTATATGGTACCAAATATTTCGATAAACATAATATTTTGCCATCGGTAACCAAATATAAAATAATTATTTTGCAAATATCTTGTTGAGACTCCGAACCAAAATGTTGAGTTATAAAAAGTAAAGATATTCAAGAAAACAAAATATAAAAAATGATTATACCGACAAGGCGTTACATTTCCCTGTAAGAAATCTAAATCAATGAAATTGCTCCAACAACATGTAATTTTGAGAAGATGGATTTTGAATGTAGATAAGAGGTAAGAGAATGAAAAGATCAATTCAGAGTTACTCGAGTCAGATCTTGGAGCTTACCTCCGGTTTTCGACTCTTAGTATAATTTCTTTCTTGTATCTTTTAGTTATGACTTTAGCATTTATGTTTAAGTTGTATTTCTTGTGTTGTTCACTCATTATGAGCTAAACATTCTTAGTTGGGACGCTCATACCTATGTAATGAAGTTTTAGTGCATTTAATGAAGTATGTTTGATGTTTACGCATTTTATCTTTTGTGTAACACTATTTCCATCTTGGATTAGGAATGGCCAACTAATTTCGAGTATCATTTATGAATTCTGAAAAGGTATGAATAGATCTCAAAAGATAATATGGATAGTGAGTATTAAAAGACATTTTAGTACTCCTTGCTTAAACCCTAGACATAGGAGGGCAAAATCCATAAGGTGGACCTATTTAGGGCTTAGACATAAGCTCTTGTAAGGTAATCCTAGTGTAAAATATTTGAAAGAATATAAACTGATGCGACAGCACCTAATGCTGCAGCATCAGACATAGCATTGTTGTACTTTAATAGATTTACTTAGTAAAAGCTTTCCAACTTGCTCTTAACTCTGATTTTCTATACTCTTTTACTTTTCATTGTTAATGATGGTCCCAAAAACTTGTGTATTTACTTTTTATTGCCTCACCAATTTGTTAACCAAATTAAGCTTATATTAAACTCAAATCCTCGTGTGAACGAACTTTATTTATCACTTTACTACTTGTTGGACAATGTACACTTGCACGGTAATTTCCACAACACCTACCCTACGTGATTTTTCACTACATGGTAGATATTGTCAAGACCCTTAGGAAAACATCTTCTTTTCCCTATGGAATGTTCTTGACCTAAGTTTTTAGAAGAAACAACATTTCTCTTGAAAATGAGCCACTTACCAGGGACAAGACTGTTTTCTGGTCTAAGAGTGCAAAACAAATGGGTTTGAAACCTTCTAGCCAACCCATAGATCCCGTTGAACCAAATGATGAAAGTACAGAACCTTCTCATCAACCTGCTCAAGTTACTGAACCATCTGATGAACCCACTCCTGAACCCACTCCTAAACCTACTCATGAACCTACCCCTGAACTTACTCAAGAGCCTACACATGAACCTACTCATGAACCCACTCTAGAGCCTATTCAACCTTCTGATACACCCCCTGTTCCTAAAACTAACAAAGATGACCAAGAAGACCTCACCTATGAAAGAAATCCAGGAACAAGGAAAGACATCTTCTCAGGGGGAGATAGATGTAAACATCCAAGTCTCTCAATCTGTCCAAGCTTCTCAAGACCCCCTACATGGAAGATGAACCTGCTGATAGCTGGTTGGAAATTTTTCCGCATGATTCTACTCATGAGGAAAGCCCAAAAGAACACTCTTCTGGTGAGAAAGTTGTTGATTCAGTTGAAGAAGATCCCACTGAAGTAAATATGGAAGTCACTCAAAATCAACCTTCTCAAGTAATTCCTGAGGTGCCTGCTGAAAATCAACCTTCTCAAGAAGTTGATACCTTCTCAAGAAGTTGATGAGACCTCTGTTGTAGCTTCTGAACCACAAATTGATCAAGTGATTGAATAGGGGGAGATATGAATGTGGACCCACCTACCACTGTTGAAGTCAGTGAGAAAATGACAGAAGAACCATTGGTCCCTTGTGGCTCATCACATGGGACCCAAGAAGAAGTGAATGTGGATCCAACTCAGGGGGAGTTTGATATAAATGAACCATAACAAGACATCATTCACACCAACTCTCCTAACCAAAACCCTCTCTCTCCAATCTCACAAGCAGTGCATGAGATTGTCCAAGAAATTGAAGATCAAACCTCACCAGTGAATCCTCCTCTCGGGCAAGAAACAAATCCTGAAGTTCTAGTCTCCATTGCTCTCACAGAAATGCTCCTACACCTGTTCAACCAGGTGCTCCACCCTCCACTCCTATCAGAGAAGTTCAAGGCTCCACTGGACAGTTCATCAACCCATTCTCCCAATGTCGTGATCACCCAAATCCCTCTCCTGCTAAAACTGGTAACACCCTTGCTTATGAGAACATCAACAAGTTTTTGCAAACTCCTGTTTATGATTCCTCTGTGCCTAGAATGCCCGAAGCTTCTGGTCCATCAAAGCTACCTTCTGATCTGCCTGCTCAGTTTGGATCTATTGGATCCTTCTACCAAACAATGAATGCTCCACTTTCATCATCTGACAAAGCACCATTAAGCAACAAGCCTTCAGTGGATAAAGATGATTCCTTCACTTCTGGGGATAAGAAGGAAGTTATGGCTGCTATGAGAAAGATGAGGGCTCGACATGATAAACAGATGAAAAAGATGAGAGTCCAGCAAAACAACCTTCTCATGAGCATTAGAATTATGCAGCAGGAACACTGAATTGAAGCTCAGAAGAACTTTGCATACTAGCAATGGGTTATGAGGAATGTGATCCCCTCTGTCATGCCTGAATTCAACCCACCATAATTTCGACCACCACAGCCCTTCCAGGACATCCCACAGCCAGCAGCCTCCTCCAATTCTTCTGATGACTCTTCTCCAACCAAGTAGCATCATAATTTATTGTCTTCTTCCTTTTTGTTGTTGACAAAAGGGAGAGAATAGAGATGAAGTTTTATAAGCTACTTAGTTTTTAGTCATATTTTGGGGTTTTGTGACATCCTAGGATCTAAGGATATTTTGCTATGTATCTTGTGAAATTGTCACATAAATTATCCTTTTGCTATATGTGTTGATTAAACTGTTTGAATACCTTTGCTAAATTGTTAATATGTTCAAAGATCTTTTACAAGGAAAACAAAAAACCTAAAACTTATTTAAGTTTGTCATCACCAAAAATAGGGAGATTGTTGAAATAAAAATCTCTTTTATGTTTTGATGATACAAACTTAAGAAAGAGTTAAGTTTTCTGATTATGTGTGATCTAACATGTTTATCTAGTGCAAAGTACAGGCCAATCAACAGCAAAATATTCATCTACCTAAGAACTAACAAGTATAAAAATCAAAGGTAGAATTGATATGAGAAGGTACAGAATTGAGAAGGTTTGACCAAAGTCAACAGAAGGTTTGACCAAAAGTCAACAAAAGGTTTAACCAAAAGTCAGAGAAGGTTTGACCAAGCCATGACATAAGCAAGATCATAGTGAAATGAGAAGGTTCAACAGTTGAGAAGGTTCAAGAACAACAACCTACTCATTCTGGAAAAACTCAACAACTCAAGAACAATCATTCTCATTAATGAGCTGAAGCATTAAATGAAGAATGCTGCATTAAATATGTGGAGAAGTGTAGCGACCGAAAAATCCGGGTGAGGATTCCTCGAAGGTTCAAAAATGAAGCCGCCACCAACGTTTAGTTTAAGGGAAAATATTGAAAAATCCCTTTTGGAATGGATAAGGGTCCTTGAGACCAGATAAGGGTTCGGGAGTCGGTTATGCGTGGGGAAGGTATTAGCACCCCACGACATCCTTCCTAAGGAAGGTTACCTGCTAATTAGTTGTAGGAAAGAATATTAATTTTGAAAATGTTTATTTTACCCTTTTATTGTGAATTGAAAAGAAAGAAGACTTAATAAAGATTTTAGTTTTTTGTGCTTGACGGGAGTGTGCCCCCGCTCCTACGTATCTCCAGATGCGATGTAGAAATCAAAGCTACGTAGTTCTTTGGTTAGAAAATGTTTGTTGGTTGGTGTTTTTTAATATAGGGGTTTTAGGACTGTGTGATCTGTGTTGAAGGACCACTGGGGGTCTGAAGGAGCGATGGGGCTCTGAAGGGCCGCTGAGGGCTGAAGGAGCGCTGGGGCTCTGAAGGACCACAGTTCACTTATCCTAAAACGATGACTAACCCAGTCGTACGACCGACTTAATCCCCTACTTTGAAAAATAAGATTTTTGATTTTTGAAATGAAAGAGATGTGTTTGTATATATTTTTATTTTAGAAATTATTTATTTAAAATAGGGATATTAGGACGTGATCCGTAACGGTTCATTAGTGACCTAAAAAGCAGACTAACCCGACTGTACAGTCGATTTAGTCCCCTATTTATATTTTGTGGTTTTTTTGTAAAAAAAGAATTAAGAAAGAAAGGTAGTGGAAATTGTTTATTTTTGCGCTTGACAGGGGTCTGCCCTGCTCCTACGTATCTCTTGGTAGAGAATCAAAGGCTACGTAGTTCTAGGTGTAGAAAATGTTTGTTTGTTTTGTTGATTTTTATTTTGAATAGGGATTTTAGGACTATTGAGCCGTACGGTTCATCCATCCTAAAATGATGACTAACCCGGCCGTACGGCCGAATTAATCCCCTATTCATTTTTGGAAAAACGTGAGTTTGTGAAATAAATTGTATGATAGTGGAAAAAAAATTGAAAAGAATGAAAACATAGTGTATTTGTAAAAAAGTGGATGTAGATAACAGGGGGGCTGTATTTAGAAAAAGGGTGGTGTAATCAGCGAGCCCAGTTCATTTTTTTGCGAACTGGGCTGCGTGTTTCTGAAACATGGGCTTACGAGGGGTGTGCAGAGCAAAAAAAAAGGGGGGGTGCGAATAATGATTTGGATCAAAAAAACGAAAAGACGAAAATGCCCTGAGGCTCTACACTATATAAACTAAAACCAAAAAAGAAACCCTAAAATTCAACTCCCCTCTTCTCCCACGGCGCCTACCTAAAAAAGATTCCCAAACCCTAAATTTGCCTCAGCCACCCACCCGCCGTAACCCCACTCTCCCTTTCCAATGGTGTAACACCCCTTTTCTACCCGGAAATTTTTTGACAAGAATTAGAGTTTTCAAAAACATTATTCGCTACACCCACAAGGGATGCTATACTTACACCGTTAAAACATCACACGCCAATAAATAAAATTCACCATTAAATAGTACGACACATAATAGTAACTCCATCACCATGCAGCGGAATAAAAATAAAGGGTTCAACAATAATCTTAACATCACCATAAAACTTCAAAAATTATAATAATAGAGACACTAATAAAGCCTAGCGTTCATCCCCCCGAGTGCTACGTATCAGAGCGACGACGCCGACTCTACTAGCGAAGGTAGACATGCCTTCACTCGCAATCACCTGCACGTTACCAACATAGGGGTAACATTCAAACAGAATGGGTGAGATATCTAACATTATAATAGCATATATGATAGGCAATATGCTAGAGTTACGACAACTATATCTACCGCTTCACAACAACATCAAATTACAAATCACCAAGAATTATCACCAACATCATGAGTAAGTATATGAGATGCAACCCACACCAACGGGTATATGCATGTGGTACCAATCATCACCAATAAATTAGCCAATAAGGGCAACATCACCTGTATGTGCATCACCATCATCACCCATAGCTCCAAGGCCGAAGCCTTCATCACCAAAACAATGCATATGGAATGTATGAGACACCATGAACAATACACCAGAGACAATCAACAACAATATCACCAAGTGGTCATAGACCCATCACCTATCACCTTAGCCCATGAAATAGGCACATCACCTGTTACATCATCACCGATAACACCAACACCTATAGTACAGTCTAACAACTTGACCGTAACATCAACAACCACCGACACCAAAAACACCAATAGATTTACAACAAGCAGCAACATTTGTTTTACAGCAACAACAACATTTATTTTACAGTGACAGCAACACCATTTTTAAAAGACAGCAACATTTGTTTGACAGTGACAGCAACACCATTTTTAAAGGACAGCAACATTTGTTTCACAGTGACATCAACAGCATTTTTAGACCTGGCAGGAACTGGCGCCGAGCAACAGGGCGCCAACAGGCAACAACAGCAGACAGAAACTGGCGCCCAGCAACAAGGCGCCAACAGCAACAGCAACAAGACAGAAACTGGCACCCAGCAACAAGGCGCCAACAGCAACACCAACAAGACAAACTGGCGCCCAGCAACAGGGCGCCTAGTGAAACAGCAACACCACAGGAACTGGCGCCCAGCAACAGGCTCCTAGTGCAACAACATCACAACAGGAACTGGCGCCTAGTGCAACAGTGGCATCAGCAGACCTGGCGCCCAGCAACAGGGCGCCTAGCACAACGGCAACAAAACTGAAATGGCGCCCAGCAGGCCAATAACACAGAAACTGGCTCCCACTGCGCCAAACACCACGGGGCAGCCACATGAGGCGCCCACTACAGCTATCTCAGTAAGTTCGACTGCAGTTGTCTCAGTAAATTCGACAGCTTTTGTCTCAGCAACTTTAACCGTGTCTGTCTCAGCAACTTCGACAGCTTCTGTCTCAGTGACTTCGACAGCTTCTGTCTCAGCAACTTCGACAGCTTCTGTCTCAGTAACAACAGACTTGGTGCCCAGCAACAGGGCGCCTGGCACAACAGCAGCAACAACAGACTTGGCGCCCAGCAACAGGGCGCCTGATTCAGCAAGGAACACACAGGGGCAGTGACACAGACATGGTAGGAACAACACTGGGCGCCTAGGGCGCCTTTCTCAGCAACCCCGAAACAACACTGCGCGCCTAGGGCACCATTTCCAGCAACATCAAAACAGTATTGGGAGCCTAGGGCGCCACTTCCAGCAACAACCAAAAACAGTGACAGGGCGCCTAGGGATAGGGCGCCGTTTCCAGCAACTAAGGCAACAACACCAAATTGCACCAAACACCAAACACCAAATTTTCACCATGATCAATCACCAAACACCAATTTCAATAAACATGAGTACATTCAAACATCACTAAATCAACATCAACGAGATCAAAGAGGCATCATAGGTCCTATCTCCCACATAACCCCCATCATACACCCTATTATAAAGTAGAACCCACCCTTACCTTAGGTTTGCCGAATACGTGATCCTCTTGCACGAAGACTCCAAAGAACCACAGCAACAAAGCTCCTCCCTTCTTTCTCCTTGGTTTCGCGCCGTTTCCTCTCCTCTCCTCTTCGCAAATCTCTTTTTCTTTCTTTTCTCCAAGAATGCGCAAAATGATTCCTAACCCTAGCTAGTGCTCTCCTTCATGCGCCTAGGCCCTTGGGCTCTTGGATCACGGGCCCCCGTCTACTACTCAGCTAATTACTAAACACCACTCCCTAATTTAAATAAAACATCATTTTATTAATTATTAAATATGACTATACTAATAAAATACCTAAATAATTTAATTAAATAAATAATTAAATTATTTGGGTGTTACAACTCTCCCCCACTTAGAATATTTCGTCCTCGAAATTTACCTGATTCAAACAGCTCGGGATAGGATTCCCGCATCTTGCTCTCTAGCTCCCACGTCATGCTCTCTCCGGCAGCTCCTAGCCAGACTACTTTCACCAACGCAATCTCCTTGCCTCTTAAAACTTTCACCTCATGACCTTCGATCCGTACAGGCATCGTCTCCATCGTGAGATTATCCCGTACCTCCACATCATCCATGCAGATTACATGAGATGGATCCGAAATATACTTCCGAAGTTGCGACACATGAAACACGTCGTGCAAATTCGAAAGGTTAGGCGGTAAAGCCACTCTATATGCAACATTCCCGACTCTCTCTGAAATCTGATAAGGACCAATAAAACGAGGAGTGAGCTTCTTCGACTTCAACGCACGTCCAACACCGGTCACTGGAGTGACTCTCAAAAATACATGCTCACCCGCTTGAAACTCCAAATCTTTCCTCCGTTTGTCGTGATAACTCTTCTATCGACTCTGCGAAGCCTTCATCTTCTCACGAATCAACTTCACTTTCTCAGTTGTCTCTCGAACAATCTCCGGTCCAAGCACTACACTCTCTCCAGACTCATACCAACACAGCGGGGTTCTACACTTCCGACCATATAATGCTTTAAAGGGTGCCATCCCAATACTGGAATGGTAACTGTTGTTATACGTGAACTCTATCAGTGGAAGGTAGGAATCCCACGAACCTCCTTGTTCCAAGACACAAGCCCTCAACAAATCTTCTAATGACTGAATCGTCCTTTCTGACTGACCATCTGTTTGAGGATCATATGCCGAACTCAACCTCAACTTAGACCCCAACTTCTCTTGTAAACTCTTCCAGAAATCTGAAGTGAACCTCGGATCTCTATCCGAAACAATACTCATAGGAACTCCATGAAGCTTCACAATCTCCCGGATATAAATCTCCGCCAACTTCGACACCGGATACGTGATGTTGATAGGAACAAAATGAGACGATTTCGTTAACCTGTCAACAATCACCCAAATTGCATCATACCCTTTCGCAGTATTAGGAAATCTCGTCACAAAGTCCATTGAAATGCTATCCCATTTCCACTTTGGAATTTCTAACGGTTCCATCAGTCCAGCAGGCTTCTAATGCTCAACCTTTGACTTCTGGCAAGTCAGACATGCATAAACGAACCGCGCCACATCTCGCTTCATACCAGGCCACCAAAACAACTTCTTCAAGTCTTGATACATCTTTGTAGCTCCCGGATGAATACTTAACTTACTTCTGTGACTCTCTTCAAGAATGGCTCTCTTCATGTCTGCATCATCAGGAATACAAATCCTACCACGGAACCTCAACACACCTTGGGAATCCAACTTAAAATCCTCATTCTTAGATTGATCACTCTCAACCATCAAGTCTACCAGTTTAACATCTGATTTCTGGGCTTCTCTGATGTTGTTCAGGAAATCATTACCAATCTTCAACATTCCTAACTTAACACTCTGAGGCGTCACTTCACAAACCAGACTCATATCTCTGAACTCCTCAATCAGTTCTAACTCCTTAACCATCATTGCCGACATATGCAAAGTTTTTCGGCTCAAAGCATCAGCCACGACATTAGCTTTGCCTGGGTGATAGTTCAAACCGAAATCATAGTCCTTCAACAACTCCAACCATCGTCGCTGCCTCATATTCAACTCCTTCTGGTCAAACAGGTATTTCAAGCTCTTATGGTCACTAAACACCTCAAATCTAGAACCATAGAGATAGTGCCTCCAAACCTTCAGCACGAAGACCACTGCAGCTAGTTCTAAGTCATGCGTAGGATAATTCTTCTCATGAACTCTTAACTGCCTCGACGCATACGCAATAACCTTCCCATCTTGCATAAGCACACCACCTAAACCCATTTTTGAAGCATCACAATTCACCACAAACGACCCTTCTTACCACAACGGTAACACTTCTTCACTTCAGCTTTGCACACGTTACTCTTGTGACCAGCTTTGCCACATTTGTAACATACAATGCTAGCAGGAGCATCTCCCCCACTAGTCCTCTTGCCCACAACAGCTTTTTGCTTACCCTTACCAGCAGGAACATCATACGGCTTACCACGACTTTGAAATTTGCTCCTCTTCTCATTCATAATCTTGTAGTGAGCATTGTTGTCTTCCTCATAAATTCTGCAGCTATCAATCAAGTCAGAGAAAACACGGATCTTCTGGTAACCAATAGCCTTCTTAATCTCAGGACGCAGCCCATTCTCGAACTTAATGCACTTGGAAAACTCAGCGGTAGCCTCACTGTAATGCGGGCAAAATTTTGCTAATTCCACGAACTTAGCAGCATACTCAGTCACAGACATATTCCCTTGTTTCAGCTCCAGGAACTCAATCTCTTTCTTACCTCGGACATCCTCCGGATAATATTTTCTCATAAACTCCCTGCGGAACACAGCCCAAGTGATCTCTTCATTTGCAGTCTCCAATCTCTGCCTAACCTCTAACCACCAGTCATTGGCCTCCTCTGCCAGCATATGCGTACCATAACAGACCTTCTGTGCTGGAGTGCAGTCAATCACACGAAAGATCCTCTCCATCTCTTTCAACCAAGCTAAAGCCCCATCTGGATCATATCTGCCCTTGAAGGTAGGCGGATTCTCTCTCCGAAAGGTAGCCAAACTACGAGACCCAGCATTCTCACCAGCATTCTGTTGACCCTCCACGGCCTGAGCCATAGCAGCCAATGCAGCAGCAATAGCAGCATCGTTCCTTCCAGCCATCTCAACTAATCACTACAATCATAAGCAACAGTTAGAACTAATTGACAATACTTGATCGTCAATGACATAATAACTTGACAACTTGGCCGGACAGACCGAAACTGCTCTGATACCACTAATGTAACACCCCTTTTCTACCCGGAAATTTTTTGACAAGAATCAGAGTTTTCAAAAACATTATTCGCTACACCCACACGGGATGCTACACTTACACCGTTAAAACATCACACGCCAATAAATAAAATTCACCATTAAATAGTACGACACATAATAGTAACTCCATCACCATGCAACAGAATAAAAATAAAGGGTTCAACAATAATCTTAACATCACCATAAAACTTCAAAAATTAGAATAATAGAGACACTAATAAATCCTAGCGTTCATCCCCCCGAGTGCTACGTATCAGAGCGACGACACCGACTCTACTAGCGAAGGTAGACATGCCTTCACTCGCAATCACCTGCACGTTACCAACATAGGGGTAACATTCAAACAGAAGGGTGAGATATCTAACATTATAATAGCATATATGATAGGCAATATGCTAGAGTTACGACAACTATATCCACCGCTTCACAACAACATCAAATTACAAATCACCAAGAATTATCACCAACATCATGAGTAAGTATATGAGATGCAACCCACACCAACGGGTATATGCATGTGGTACCAATCATCACCAATAAATTAGCCAATAAGGGCAACATCACATGTATGAGCGTCACCATCATCACCTATAGCTCCAAGGCCGAAGCCTTCATCACCAAAACAATGCATATGGATTGTATGAGACACCATGAACAATACACCAGAGACAATCAACAACAATATCACCAAGTGGTCATAGACCCATCACCTATCACCTTAGCCCATGAAATAGACACATCACCTGTTACATCATCACCGATAACACCAACACCTATAGTACAGTCTAACAACTTGACCGTAACATCAACAACCACCGACACCAAAAACACCAATAGATTTACAACAAGCAGCAACATTTGTTTTACAGCAACAACAACATTTATTTTACAGTGACAGCAACACCATTTTTAAAAGACAGCAACATTTGTTTGACAGTGACAGCAACACCATTTTTAAAGGACAGCAACATTTGTTTGACAGTGACAGCAACAGCATTTTTAGACCTGGCAGGAACTGGCGCCCAGCAACAGGGCGCCAACAGGCAACAGCAACAGACAGAAACTGGCGCCCAGCAACAAGGCGCCAACACAGACAACAGCACAACAGAAACTGGCGCCCAGCAACAAGGCGCCAACAGCAACAGCAACAAGACAGAAACTGGCGCCCAGCAACAAGGCGCCAACAGCAACAGCAACAAGACAGAAACTGGCGCCCAGCAACAAGGCGCCAACAGCAACAGCAACAAGACAGAAACTGGCGCCCAGCAACAGGGCGCCTAGTGAAACAGCAACACCACAGGAACTGGCGCCCAGCAACAGGCGCCTAGTGCAACAACATCACAACAGGAACTGGCGCCCAGCAACAGGGCGCCTAGTGCAACAGTGGCATCAGCAGACCTGGCGCCCAGCAACAGGGCGCCTAGCACAACGGCAACAAAACTGACATGGCGCCCAGCAGGCCAATAACACAGAAACTGGCGCCCACTGCGCCAAACACCACGGGGCAGCCACATGAGGCGCCCACTACAGCTATCTCAGTAAGTTCGACTGCAGTTGTCTCAGTAAATTCGACAGCTTTTGTCTCAGCAACTTTGACCGCGTCTGTCTCAGCAACTTCGACAGCTTCTGTCTCAGTGACTTCGACAGCTTCTGTCTCAGCAACTTCGACAGCTTCTGTCTCAGTAACAGCAGACTTGGTGCCCAGCAACAGGGCGCCTGGCACAACAGCAGCAACAACAGACTTGGCGCCCAGCAACAGGGCGCCTGATTCAGCAAGGAACACACAGGGGCAGTGACACAGACATGGTAGGAACAACACTGGGCGCCTAGGGCGCCTTTCTCAGCAACCCCGAAACAACACTGCGCGCCTAGGGCACCATTTCCAGCAACATCAAAACAGTATTGGGCGCCTAGGGCGCCACTTCCAGCAACAACCAAAAACAGTGACAGGGCGCCTAGGGATAGGGCGCCGTTTCCAGCAACTAAGGCAACAACACCAAATTGCACCAAACACCAAACACCAAATTTTCACCATGATCAATCACCAAACACCAATTTCAATCAACATGAGTACATTCAAACATCACTAAATCAACATCAACGAGATCAAAGAGGCATCATAGGTCCTATCTCCCACATAACCCCCATCATACACCCTATTATAAAGTAGAACCCACCCTTACCTTAGGTTTGCCGAATACGTGATCCTCTTGCACGAAGACTCCAAAGAACCACAGCAACAAAGCTCCTCCCTTCTTTCTCCTTGGTTTCGCGCCGTTTCCTCTCCTCTCCTCTTCGCAAATCTCTTTTTCTTTCTTTTCTCCAAGAATGCGCAAAATGATTCCTAACCCTAGCTAGTGCTCTCCTTCATGCGCCTAGGCCCTTGGGCTCTTGGATCACGGGCCCCCGTCTACTACTCAGCTAATTACTAAACACCACTCCCTAATTTAAATAAAACATCATTTTATTAATTATTAAATATGACTATACTAATAAAATACCTAAATAATTTAATTAAATAATTAATTAAATTATTTGGGTGTTACAACTCTCCCCCACTTAGAATATTTCGTCCTCGAAATTTACCTGATTCAAACAGCTCGGGATAGGATTCCCGCATCTTGCTCTCTAGCTCCCACGTCATGCTCTCTCCGGCAGCTCCTAGCCAGACTACTTTCACCAACGCAATCTCCTTGCCTCTTAAAACTTTCACCTCATGACCTTCGATCCGTACAGGCATCGTCTCCATCGTGAGATTATCCCGTACCTCCACATCATCCATGCAGATTACATGAGATGGATCCGAAATATACTTCCGAAGTTGCGACACATGAAACACGTCGTGCAAATTCGAAAGGTTAGGCGGTAAAGCCACTCTATATGCAACATTCCCGACTCTCTCTGAAATCTGATAAGGACCAATAAAACGAGGAGTGAGCTTCTTCGACTTCAACGCACGTCCAACACCGGTCACTGGAGTGACTCTCAAAAATACATGCTCACCCGCTTGAAACTCCAAATCTTTCCTCCGTTTGTCGTGATAACTCTTCTATCGACTCTGCGAAGCCTTCATCTTCTCACGAATCAACTTCACTTTCTCAGTTGTCTCTCGAACAATCTCCGGTCCAAGCACTACACTCTCTCCAGACTCATACCAACACAGCGGGGTTCTACACTTCCGACCATATAATGCTTCAAAGGGTGCCATCCCAATACTGGAATGGTAACTGTTGTTATACGTGAACTCTATCAGTGGAAGGTAGGAATCCCACGAACCTCCTTGTTCCAAGACACAAGCCCTCAACAAATCTTCTAATGACTGAATCGTCCTTTCTGACTGACCATCTGTTTGAGGATCATATGCCGAACTCAACCTCAACTTAGACCCCAACTTCTCTTGTAAACTCTTCCAGAAGAATGCGCAAAATGATTCCTAACCCTAGCTAGTGCTCTCCTTCATGCGCCTAGGCCCTTGGGCTCTTGGATCACGGGCCCCCGTCTACTACTCAGCTAATTACTAAACACCACTCCCTAATTTAAATAAAACATCATTTTATTAATTATTAAATATGACTATACTAATAAAATACCTAAATAATTAAATAATTTGGGCGTTACAAATAGCGCCGTCCACTCTCCCTTTCCAACGGCGCCGTCCTCTCTCCCTTTCCAACGGCGCCGTCCGCTCTCCTCTCTCAGGACCGTTTCACTTCCCTCTTCTCACATACCCTGATCTCATCTCTCCTCTCCACTGTGTCACTCTCCTCCTCTCCTCACCAAATCGTAACTCCGCGAAAGTGGTTGGGCGATCTGGACACAGTGTCTGGTTATTTGGCTACGGTGGTGCCGATTGGTAGGTAGGTGCTGTTGACGGGAGGGGTGTGGCGGTTCGCGGTGGAGGTTTCAGTCGTAAAAGGGGGTTTGCGGTCGTGTTGGTGTGCTATAGGTGGTTGACGGTGAGGCGGCTGTTTGGTGTACTGTGGACGGTTGTTGGGTGCGAAGAGAGGGCGAAACCGTGGTGGATGGGGGGAGTTTGTTGATGGTGGTGACGCGGTTCCGTTGGGGTGGCGGACAGTGGCGTGAAGGATCTAGCAGTGATGGTGGTGGCCGTTTGGTGGAGGCTGACCGTGGGGCTACGGTGGTGGCCGTTTGGTGGAGGCTGACCGTGGGGGAGGCGACAGTGAGGCTACGATGGTGGCCATTTGGTGGACGCGACAGTGAGGCTACGGTGGTGGCCACCGCAAGCGGTGGTCGGAGGTAAAACCTTTCCCTTCTCTTTTTTTTTTGCTGTTTTGGTTCTGCTAACCTCTTTTTTGGAATATTTCCTTCTTTTCTTTTTTTTTTAAAAACGAAAACAGCTTACACCCTTCCCCTTTTACAAAAGAACTAACAGAGGCATAACCATGATTCCCCCCCCCCTTTACTTCTCCACTTTCGTATTCTCTTTCTGAATCAGTTTCATCATTTGCATTTTATCAGTTAAAGCATTGGTTGATGATTTCTGGCTTATATTTCATTAGTCATTTTAAACAAAGAAGAAGAACAACTAGCGCATACATACATAAGCATAATAGTCACGTATAAGCATAATGGACATATTGTTAGTTACTAAATAAAAAGAAAGACCGAAACCTCGTGCTTCAACAGAGACTTTAATATGTTATGTATGGAAGATAGGAGGTTACCTAGTTCCAAACTTTTGCTCTGAGTTACTCTTTAATTGCTCAAGTGGAAAGAAATATGATCCTGAGTAGCTTTTGAAGTAGCATCAACTTGATATCAGTGTTGTGTTTTTTGTGTATCTGTGTGTGTTTTCCCTCTTTCTTCCTAACTGATTTCAGTTCATTGGTATTTATAGGTTGGGGATTCTGGTGTAGGTGTGGTGTTGGAGCAGGGAATCAAAACCCCAGGAGACCAAGCTGTTGTTGTTGCAGCAGAGACACAGTGGAGCAGCAAGGGATGGGAGTAGAGGGTGGAGGTGGTGCTGCAAAAGCTGCAGTGTTTTTGCCTAAAACGTAAAAAGCAAAGGGGCAAGATGAAAGGAGCTTGAGTTTGAAGCTCAAAATGTTTTTCCAGCCACGGCAACCAACCAAGGCAGCAGCGACTTGAGCTGTCCCTTCTTTGTTCTTTTATTTTTTGTACTTTTGTAATTAGAATTTTTTGTCTATATGCATATCAAAGTTGACTTAGGTTGTACCTTTTATTTTGTAAAAAAACTGTTTATAATAATAAAAAGCATTAATTCAGAAATTGATTTTTATTAGATTTTTTTATATAACAATAGTAACAAACAGATTAAACTAAATAACAATAATCATAATGTCAATAAGTAACGAACACTGAGTTAAACGTTTGCAACGACGAGATGCGGACGCGCTTCCGCGATGAGAGCGAAGATGCACGCATAATAAAAAATGAAACGTGGCACAGCGAGAACAGCAATGTGTGCACAATTAAAAGCGACTCGCATACGCTAGGTGCGAATTGAAACTATTTGCATTAATCTAACGGACAAAATTAGGGTATGACAGCTGCCCCTCTTTATTTATATTTTACTAGGAAATATGAAGGGTTTCCAAATTTCTCGAGTAAAAATAGAAATAAAGATAAAAAGACACTAATTTTGTCAAAACCTTTTCTTTTTGAGAAAATCATATAAAAAAAGGGTTTACATAGAACAAAAGTAAATAGGGATCACCGGGGATCTGAAGGAGCACTGGGGCTCTGATGGTCTAATTCACAGTCGATGCTTGGCGCACTGATTGGAGTTAAACTGAAGGACCGACGGGGTCTGAAGGGCATGCCTAAGCCTGATGGACCAATGGGGTCTGAAGGGCATGCCTAAGCCTGATGGCAAGGTCAGGTCGTTGACCTGATTTGCACACCTCGAAGGACATGCACTGTGTTTTTTAGGCGGACACAGCTAGTCTGAAGGACCTGGGGTCGGATGATCCGTCGGTTGCTCGATTAACGCGACGTGCGATCTGGATTGAAGGACCAATTGTTGATCTGAAGGAGCGCTAGGGCTCTGAAGGACCGCTGGGGGTCTAAAAGACTGATGCTAGGCTCAGTGCTAACATTATAATTTGTATTTATCTTGACAGATACAAATATCTGTATTTGAACGCATTTAAGGATGCAATGGATGATGTATGCGTGCATGCAGTGTAAGCGTGTGCAATGACCGATATCTGGTGGTATGATGAATGAAATGTGGGATGCTTTTTCTCTTTGTTTGTGTTTTTTCTTTTTTGATTCTTTTCGCTCTTTTGCTCTTTCTCGACTCTTTTGCTCTTTTGCTCTTTTGCTCTTTCTTGACTTTTCTGCTGATCTCATCACCTCGCAGGACTCTCGACGTAAGATATGAGGGTTTCCTCAAAGTAGTGGTGCTAAAGCGCGGGTTATTGTGATTCGTTGCTTGAAGTGATTACGCATTTGTCCTCTTTGCCATTTTATAAGAGATCATATCCTTTTTGTGATTTTTAGAAATTCCGCAATGATTGTAATGCTTTCGATTATGCACATGTTTCGCAATTCAATATCATCTACCATAAAACATCTTTTCAAAGCAAATAGGGAGGTGAGAGAATGAAAAAAGGGTTTAATATTCAAATGGAAACCGAGTGCGCAGAAGGTCACACTGGCTGAAAATTACATTGAGAGTTTAAACTAAAAAAAGAAAGAAAAAGAAAAAGAAAAAGAAAAAGAAAAAGCAGATCTTTTGATTGTTTGTATCTTTGAGGTGACAATGCCAATCACCCATACACGTGACCTTGACCATTCATCACCCAACTTTCGGAGGATTTCCTTTGCATTTGTTCAAAGTCCAACTCGTTGACCCTAATTTTTGCCTGGACTGCTCTTTAGAGTTTTCAATCCACCAGGTCGCTCTAATTTTTGCCTAGGCCGCCCTTTCGGGTTTTCAACCTAGCGAGCTCATTTTTGCTTGGCTCATCTTTCTCTTTTTTCACATATTTCTTTAGGCATAGTACTTCTTAACTGCATCTGAGTTCACTGGGAGTGGGAGGTCTTCACCGTCCATTTTTGTGAGAATTAAGGCTCCTCCAGAGAATTCTTTCTTCACCACATAAGGTCCTTCATAGTTGGGGGTCCATTTCCCACGGGAATCTTTTTGGATAGGCAAAATCTTCTTGAGCACGAGATCTCCTTCTTGAAACGGCCGGGGTCGAACTTTCTTATCGTAAGCTTTCTTCATTCTTTGCTGATACAACTGCCCGTGACACAAAGCAACCACTCTCTTTTCCTCTATGAGGTTCAACTGATCCAGGCGAGCTTGAACCCATTCTGCTTCTTCTAATTTTGTTTCCATTAACACTCGCAGAGAGGGTATTTCAACTTCTATAGGAAGAACTGCTTCCATCCCGTATACTAGTGAGAATGGTGTTTCCCCTGTTGACGTGCGAACTGAGGTTCGATACCCATGTAAAGCGAAAGGCAACATTTCATGCCAGTCCTTGAAGGTCACCACCATCTTTTGCACAATCTTCTTTATGTTCTTCTTTGGACGGTATGGGGAGGAATTATGATGTTGGATTTTGAAGTCGTCACACAAATCTTTCATCATCTTGTTGTTCAGGTTGTTCCCATTATCCGTGATCATCTTATTTGGAAGGCCGTATCGGCAGATCAAATCTCTCTTTATGAACCTGACAACTACAAATTTTGTTACACTGGCATAAGAAGCGGCCTCGACCCATTTGGTGAAATAATCAATAGCGACAAGAATGAAGCGATGCCCATTTGATGCCTTGGGTTCGATGGGACCGATTACATCCATTCCCCACATTGAGAATGGCCACGGTGCTGTTAGAACATTCAAAGAAGCAGGCGGCACATGGATATTGTCAGCGTAGATTTGACACTTGTGGCATTTTCTCACGTAGTTAAAACAGTCGGTCTCCATTGATAACCAGTAGTAGCCGGCCCTTAGGATTTTTCTTGCCATGGTGTTCCCGCTAGAATGGGTTCCGAACGAGCCTTCATGGACATCATTCCTAATTCTTTCTGCTTCTTCTTTTGCTACACACCTGAGGAGGACCATATAGTGGTTCCTTTTGTAGAGTACCTCCCCATTTAGGAAGAAACCCATTGACAACCTCCTAAGTGTCCTCTTATCATTCTCAGTGGCACCAGGAGGGTATTCTCTGCTTGTGACGTAGTGTTTGATATCATAATACCAAGGCTTACTATCAGGCTCTTCCTCGATTGCCACACAATGATGTGCCGGTAGATCTTGATGCTGGATTCGGATGAATGTCAGACTTTTGTTGCTATTGATATTGAACATTGACGACAAAGTCGCCAAAGCGTCAGCCAACTGGTTTTCTTCGTGAGGGAGATGGTGGAAAGTGATCTCCTCGAACTGTTCAATCATCTTTTGGATGTGATCGCGATAAGGAGTTAATTTGGAATCCCTGGTTTCCCAGTCACCTTTTATCTGATGGATGACTAAGGCTGAGTCCCCATATACATCGAGTCTTTTGACTTTCCATTCAAGGGCTGCTTTGATGCCTACGACACACGCTTCATATTCTGCAATGTTATTGGTGCAATAGAAGCTCAGTCTAGCAGTAAATGGTATGAAGCGGTTATCAGGAGAAATCAATACAGCCCCGACCCCGTGCCCATACAAATTGGAAGCGCCATCGAATGACATTCTCCACCTTTCATTGTCTGGAGATTTCCCTTCTCCGAATAAAGCCATTATATCTTCATCCGGAAAATCATACTGCATTGATTGGTAATCCTCAATGGGCTAATGCGCCAAGTATTCAGCTAAGGCACTACCTTTGATTGTTTTCTGAGTGACGTACAAAAGGTCGTATTCGGATAGTAGCATTTGCCAGCGGGCGATTCTTCCTGTGAGTGCAGGTTTTTCAAAAATGTACTTGATTGGATCCATTTTAGATACCAACCAAGTCGTGTGGCTCAGCATATACTGCCTCAGACGACGTGCGACCCAGGCCAAAGCGCAACATGTTCTTTCCAACAATGAATATCTTGTCTCGCACTCGGTGAACTTCTTGCTTAGGTAGTAGATGGCATGTTCTTTCCTTCCGGACTCATCATGTTGCCCCAGGTACACAGCCCATTGAGCAATCTAGCACTGTTAAGTACAGAATGAGGGGTCTGCCCTGCACCGGTGGCATCAGAATCGGTGGATTTTGGAGGTACCTCTTGATCTTTTCAAACGCTTCCTGGCACTTATCATTCCATTTTGTTTCTTGGTTCTTGCATAGCAATTTGAAGATAGGCTCACAGGTCGATGTTAATTGGGATATGAATCTGGAGATGTAGTTCAACCTTCCCAGGAATCCACGAACTTCTCTTTCGGTTTTAGGCGCCGGCGTTTCTAGTATTGCTCGCACTTTGGCTGGATCCACTTCTATTCCCTTCTGACTGACTATGAACCCCAATAGCTTTCCTGATCTTACACCGAAAGTACATTTGGCGGGGTTTAATCTGAGTTTGAACTTCCTTAGACGTTCAAAGAGTTTCCGCAGATTAACAATATGTTCTTCCTCAGTCTTGGACTTGGCAATCATATCGTCCCCGTATACCTCTATTTCTTTATGCATCATATCATGGAATAAAGCTACCATTGCCCTTTGGTATGTTGCACCAGTGTTCTTCAATTCGAATGGCATTACTTTGTAACAGAAGGTTCCCCAGAGAGTGATGAAGGTGGTTTTCTCCATATCCTCGGGGGCCATCTTGATTTGATTATATCCGGAATATCCATCCATGAAGGAAAATAAAGAGTGTTGCGCTGTGCTATCTACCAGGACATCAATGTGGGGCAAAGGGAAATCATCTTTAGGACTTGCTCTGTTCAGGTCACGATAATCGACGCACATTCTGACCTTCCCATCCTTCTTTTGAACCGGGACAATGTTGGCTACCCATTGAGGATACTTTGCTACTGCTAAGAATCCGGCATCAAACTGCTTTTTAACCTCATCTCGGATTTTCAGTGACATGTCTGGCTTCATCCTTCTTAGCTTCTGTTTCACTGGCGGGCATTCAGGTTTTACTGGTAACTTGTGTTCAACTATGTTTGTATCTAGCCCTGGCATGTCTTGGTATGTCCATGCAAAGACGTCGACATAGTCGAATAAGAGTTGAATCAATTTCTCCCGCTCACACTCCTTCATCGTGGTGCCCACTTTAACTTCCTTCTTATCTTCTTCTGTGCCCAAGTTAATCGTTTCAGTAGATTCCTCATGAGGTTGGATTGCCTTTTCCTCTTGTTCCATCATTCTCATTAACTCTGGAGGGGCTTCCCAATGATCATCAACATCCTCTTCGGTTTGATTAATGGGGTGATCAAAGTTATGGTATGAATTATTGGCGTTGTTATTTTCAAAGATGATGGTTTTAGATTTGCATTAGCGAAAATTGACGGAATGAAAACAAATAAGAGAGAAAGAACAAGGCGAAATGAAGTTTATTAGAGAATTCAAAATGCTATTTTATTGATACTGATATTGAAACGGAACATGCGTGCCCTTATGAAATGTCCTAAGGCCTTGGGCAGAGCCATAGGATTGCATTACAGAAAATTACTTTGCACTAAAAACTATAGGAAAATCAACAATCTCCCAATTCTTGAGCTTTTCTGTAACATCCCCTAATTAGCTAATTAGATTTAATTAAATTAGCATGAGGATAAGTTATTAGTGGGCATAATTATGTTAGTTATAAAATAGTATCATGGATCAAATAGATAAATAACATCTTTGATTAAACATAATTAATAGTTTATGCTAAGTATGGAGACTTAAGGGTAAGTGTTGGATTAGTGGTGAGTTAGATGAAATGCTAATGAGGGAGGGTAGAAGAGTCTTTTCTCATTCTTAAGTGACTACCCTTCAGCTGACCCAAACCACTACAACACCCTTCATTCCCTCATTTTCTGAAAATGAAAGACAGCAAGTAATAGGGAGGAGGAGGAGAGAACTCGAGAGAGAGAGAGTGGAGAAGAGAGGGGAGGGATTCTACCTCATTTGTTCATGCATGTTGAATCCAAAACCACCATTGTTCATCATTTTTCTTCCTCTATACATTGATGCCCAGAAATCTCCCATCAACCCACTTCATCACAAATCACCATTTGTGCACCTTTGAAGCTCCAAGCTCAAAAATGGAGTGTTGATGCTCCAAATAGTTGCATGTCCTTGTTATAGTCCTATATTCAGTACCAAAGCTCACATCCAAGCAACAAACCTGTTTGAAGCTCATTTGAGTTGCTGAGTTCGAGTCTTAGGTCCTTGGGAAGTTCGGTTCAGTTTTTGGAGCGAATCGGAGACGGTTCGTGAGGTTATTCGAACGAGTCGATGGCTAGATTCGTCGTTTGAGTGATTTTCATCACTTCGGGTGAGTTCTATAACTCGCTTAGGGAATGTGTTTGTGTTTTCGAGTCTGTACTTTCGAAAATTATTGTCACACGTTTCTGGTATTGAAAAGCATTTTATTGAAAACCGTTTTTCCCAAAACTCGTGATTGAACTATGGATTGCTTGATTGGTTGTTTGGATGTGCTGGATTGAACTGATATACATTGCTATAATATACTGTTTCTATGAGTGTTTGAGTTTGGGTCTCGATCGGAAGGGAAGTGGGAATCGGAATGGAATGGAATAACACATGAAAAACCTGTTTTCTGGAAACTGATGGAGACACACGGATCGTGTGCCCCTGGGCACGGGTCGTGCGCCTCCATCTGATACGACATGAACTGGATTTTTAAAATACGCACGGATCGTGCGCCTAGTAGCACGGGTCGTGCGTAAGTTTCTGTAAATCTTGTAGATAACGCACGGATCGTGCGCTTAGTCGCACGGGTCGTGCGTATCTTCCTGGAAAATTTCTACAAACTGTTCGACCACGCACGGGTCGTGCGCCTACACGCACGGGTCGTGTGAGACTTTCTGACCTTCAACTTCAAAGTACCTTTTTATCCATTCCAAATGATTCTAATCCTCTTCTAATCCATTCCCCAAGGTTCCACAACAATGTAAAGGTAACAATGGTATGAGATAGAACATGTTCGATAGAAAGTTGGTGTGTTATGAATAAATTGGGAAACCGCACTTAGAGAACGCGAGAGTGCATATGCCAAGAATGTTAATAATACACGGTATTTGACTGATATTGTACACTGTAATTGACTGATATAGTACATGGTACTTGACTGGAATGAATAACAGCCCATTGCGGGTACACAGACTGAAAATGTATAATAAATACAAGAGGAAAAAGGGTGACGACCCTAAGAGGTTAGCATACTAGGGGAGGGGAAGTCATGAGCCCCAAAACCTAGACTCAAGAATGTTTCCCCTGCTAGAAATAGCGGGATGGGTTCACCAAAAGGTCAAGAGATGCCTATAAAATAGGTAGACTGAGGTGTTATGCTAAAAACATGGAACAAAGATTGCATGCTTCATGTGTCGCTTAGGAGGGCCATGAGCATGAAGGTTACAGGACTGAATGTATTTCCACGTGGTTGCTTTTTAGGACCACGAGTTCAAAACAAGGCATAATGAACCGCTAGAGTTAGTAAGGGGTCTCGATAGGACTCACTGAGATAATGTTTATCTCACCCTTCATATTTGTGGTTTTTACAGAGAAACAGGGGAAAGCAAAGGCGGTAAAGCATGGTTAGCTGGTGTGACTCTTGGAGTCATTGAAGACCTAGCTAATGTTTTAGACCTTTGTTCCGTTTATTGTTTCTATATTCCGATTGTATAACTTTCATTGTCAAGTTGTAAAATCGTTTCCGCTACTTTATGTTTTGAGTATTGAACACCAGGATAATGTACAAGTCTTAAGTTTTGAACTTAAGCATTTTCAGGAAGTTTATGAGGTTCAGAGAACCAGTTATTATGCATTGTCAAAAGTTTTAGTTGTGTTCAATATTTCAATAACAGGAAGTTACTCTGATGTATGCCATTTAGTGCATCTCGATGATTCTATATGTTAGAACTTATCGGGGTGTTACATTTTCGTTTGCAGGACAACGGCGCACAAGGCTGACACCGCCATTTTCAGCACTTGAATCATCTTCAATAGCTGCAACCTGGTTAGGATCTAGTATTCCCACGCTCTGAAAGCTTTGCTTTATGTCGCAGATGAAAATCTTCTTCATATCTGGCTCCCGACCTTCAAGTTTGGCCAACCTCCGCTCCTTCTTTTCCGCGGCGATCCTTCCTTTGTCAGCACGACTAGGCCGGTACCCTATTCCACGTCTGTCTTTGTTTTCATGCAGCTGTATGGGTGTTAGGATCCCTTGTTCAGTCTTCCCTAAACCACTTCCAGCTTGATAACCCTTGCTTGTCATGACTTTAGCGATCATCAATGCAGCTTTGGACAGCTTTGGTTTTAGCGATGGGCCCCCGTCCCCCACAAAGATAGCATTTGCAATTTCTAGTGCTTGGAAGGCGGTCTCGAAAGATTCTTTTGCCGCCTCAACTTAGCGGATAGGAAACGGCTTATTAACTAGAAACTCTTCTTCCCCCGAAACGACCACCAACTTGTTGTTGGCTATGAACTTGAGCTTTTGATGTAGAGAAGAGGGCACAGCCCCTGCAGAATGGATCTAAGGTCTTCCCAGAAGACAACTGTAAGACAGATTGATGTCCATTACTTGGAAACTCACTATGAAGACCTCTGGACCTACCTGTACAGGTAACTCCACCTCTCTGATGACCTCTCTTTTAGACCCATCGAATGCCCTGACCACTGTAGAACTGGGTTTCATGTATGAACAATCTATGTCTAGCTTGTTCATGGTTGATTTGGGTAGTACATTCAGGGACGATCCGTTATCGATAAGTACCCGGGCTAGAGAGTATTCTCCACATTTCACGGAGATATGCAAAGCCTTGTTGTGCCCTCTTCCCTCAACGGGGATCTCGTCGTCTGTGAAGGTGAGGTAGTTGTTTGCAACGATATTTCCGACGATCCCATCAAACTGACCAACTGTGATGTCGTGAGTGACATGAGCTTCACTCAGCACCTTCATTAGTGTTGCGCGGTGGGCTTCAGAATTGAGTAATAGTGATAGTAGGCATATCTTAGCAGGGGTCTGATTCAGCTGATCCACTACCTTGTGCTCACTCTGCCTCATAATCTTTATAAACTCGCTGGCTTCTTGCTCAGATAGTGCTTTCTTGCCTGTATTTTTGTCAGATGGCTCTCCCTCTATGTTTTTTCCTTTGTCAATCTTTTCTCTTTCATTTGATTTTCTTTCCCCGGGTCCTTCAGGGGCATAGACGCGCCCGCTCCGAGTCATTCCGCTGCTTCCCGAGATGTTGGTGACATCAGGATTGCTCTGAACTTTCACACTGTAATTCCACGAGACTGCATTCGTGTCTTTGAAAGGGAACGGAGTTGGTACTCGAATGGTTATTGCCTTTGGTGCAGTAGGGGCTATCCTTGAGTCTTTGCTATAGAGAATCTCTAGCGGCCGTCGAGTATCCGCATTCCTGCCCCCATTCGACTGGATGGTTGGTACGTCTTCTTCTTTCTTTAGAGAGTCTACTTGTATTATGTACCGGTCCAACAGGTCCTGAAGCACTTGTTTGAACGCCTCACAGTTTCCATTGTAGTGATGGTCATTGCATGGGTTCTTTCTAGTGCATTCTCTCTTGATAATCCCAAAGGAACACAAATTAGCATGAATCGCTTCCAGGGGTGTCTGGATGCATTCTACCCTCCTGATTAGGGACTGCTCTGCAGAATCCTCAATTGCATTAGTCGAGGGCATCCCATGTCCTGGTAATGGGTTGGTAGCCACATTAGGACCATTTTCCTTGAAATTCAACCATCCCGAGGCGATTAGCTCTTGGACAACATGCTTCAATGCCTTACAGTTTTCTATGGAATGGCCGACCGTTCCTGAATGAAATTCACATGTGGTGTTTGGGTCGAAGCCTCTAGGAAAAGGGGGCTGGATCTGTCTCATTGGGCTGGTGGTGATTAAATTATGGCTGAGCAGGTGGCGAAATAGGTCGGAGTATGACATAGGGATTGGATCAAACCGGACGAACTTTCCGTCTGAGTAGTTTTGTGGTTTATGGCCTTGGTTGTTTTGGGCAGGTGTGGTAGATAATGTTTGTGCTGAGAATGGATTGGTGTGGGAGGGATTGGAATAGGAAGTTTTTTCGGTTCCTGTGATGGCGTTGGCTTCTCCTTCTTTCTTTTTAGGAAATCCGGAGAAGGGCTTTCTCTGGTTAGAGGGAGAAGTATAAGCGATTTTCCCATTCCTTATTCCGTTCTCCAGCCTTTCCCCAATAACGACCATATCCGAGAAACTTGACGATACACTCCCAACCAATTTTTCATAGAAGGGTGAAGGAAGAGTTTCCATGAACATAGATACCATTTCCTTTTCAAACAGAGGTGGTGCTACCTGTGCTGCTAGTCCTCTCCAACGCTGAGCATATTCCTTGAAGGACTCATTATCTCTTTTAGCCATATTTTGTAGCTGAGTCCTATCAGGAGCCATATCAGTGTTGTACTTATACTGCTTAAGGAAAGCATCAGCGAGATCCTTCCAACACCGGATGTGAGTGGGTGTCAACTGCATATACCAACTTGAGGCTGCCCCAGCTAAGTTGTCTTGGAAGTAGTGGATAAGCAGCTTATCGTCATTTGCGAACGCAGCCATTTTCCTGCAGTACATAGTTAGGTGGCTTGCCGGATATGTTGCTCCTCTGTACTTATCAAAATCTGGCACCTTAAACTAAGGGGGAATAACCACGTTGGGAACAAGACATAAATCATGTGCATTTCTTGCCCCAGTATTAGTTCCCTCTATGGCCCTTAACCGTTCTTCGAGCATTTGATACCTGTCCCTGAATTGAGGGTCCCACATTGGGTAGTTATAAGGATGGACCATTAGAACAGCAGCTGAGCTCACATGTGGGATATATGAGTGGGAGGAGTTCCCGGTATTTTGCACAGGAGTTTGATGACTCGTCACTAACGGCGGAGTGTAATTCTGTAACGCAGCCTGCGGCATAGTCGTAGGGATCTAGACTTGCGGTGTTTCATTCAGTCCTTGAGGCATATTGTGATTTGGATTCACGACCCCCATAGGGCCACCCTCTAAAGTGGCGTCCATCGTAGGAAGTCCATAGGGGGGCCAGTAGTGGCCCTGACCAACAAACCCAGAGTTGTGCGGCGGAGGAAGGCTTGTAGCAATATTTCTGGCATTTCCTACTGAGGTGTTTTCGTCTACAACTCTCTTTTCAAGAAGCTTCATAATATCGGCCATCTGCTCCTTCATGGTCATCATCTCGTTCATCTTCTCCTTCAGCTGCTCGATATCATCTCTCAACGCTTGGTTGTCTTAACTCTAAGTCATTTTCCTAGCTTGCAAGCGAGTACGGTAGAGGTGTTGATGAACCAGTTTGCCTTTTCGTTCTGTTTTTTTTTTCAAAATTTTTAACATAAGTTCGTGAATAAATGAATGAATGAATGAATGAGTGTGCATGAGATGCCTATGCCTGTTTCTCGCATCGAGCCTGTGGAATTGTAAACCACTCATTCGACAAGTGAAGGATAAACTAGGATCGAGATTTAAACCAAATGAATTTTTTATTGATAAAAGAAAGTACAACCAAACGAGTTCTTCAGGAATTACAACGGAAACTACAGCAATTTAAACTCACACGACTACGCCATCCAAGCCATCTTTCTTTTTTTCACACCGGGCCACTTTGCCTTAATCTTTAAGAAGGCAATAAGCTCTTTCATATACTGAACAAATTTGAAGACTTCGACTGGGGTATTCTCCCTGGACATGACGATATCAGCATCCTTCAAATAATCTGGAACATCTATGATAGCTTCATTGCATAGTTTAGCTAGACTTGAGAACCTGTCCTGGAGGTAATGACAATGATCATTCAGCTTCATGTATTCCTCTTTTAGATATGCGTGCTCTTTCTCGGTTGTTTCATAGAGGTTCTTCTGGTAATCAGCGAACTATTTCAATTCGTTCACATTTCTGAACTCCTTTTGGAGTGCTGCTTGACATTCTTCGAGTCTTCCCAGTATCACCCCCCTGGCTTCTCTTTCGGTCGCAAGCCTACCCTCATACTCATCAATCTTTTCTTTCAACTGCGCCCTCAAACTTTGGAGCTGAGTTTGAAGATCCTTTTCCTTCTCCACAGCTTCTGTCAACTGACTCTTCCATACATAAGCATTGTCAATGGCCCTGTCTCGGTCTCTGTTACGTACTTGAAGCTCTTCATTGGCACCTCTAAGGCTTTCTTGCACACGAAGAAACTTAGCCTTCCCGACCTCTAACCTTTCTTCGCATTCTGCAATGCGTTTACCTCTGACGATATTTTCTCGCCTCAGGCCTGCGTTTTCTTGAAGTGCTCTTTCCAGTTGGGCTTGCAGCTCAGTCGTTTCTTGTTCAGATTTGGTCAAGGCAACTTTGACTTCTTCTACTTCTTCATTGAGGACAGGAACTGGTTCAGGGATTTCAAGGCCGGCGGGAAGTGCGAGGCGAAAAGGTAGCCCGACCTCTCGGACCCTAAGTGCAACCCATTGAAGATAGTTTTCCCCAGTATCAATAGCTCTAGGGCCTAGTTCACGTCCTTTCTTGCCTATTCTGTCCCAAGCTCGGCTAACCCTTCTTAACATATCAAGATTTTTAGAGCCTCTGCACTCTAGCTCAAATGTAGATAGGGATTCTTCTGGAGGTGGATTCATCATGGGATAACCGAACTGCCTTAGAGCAATGGCTGGATTGTAACTGATGCAACCTTTTGTCCCTATGAGGGGGACATTTGGAAAGTCTTCACACTGATAAACAAATTCATCGATGTTTTGATCTCGAGAATACCAAGAGATGTCACTCCCTGTTAGGCCGGCGAGGTACTGGGCCCACTCAGTCTTACCCCTAACTTCTATATGATGATTTCGTTTGAATATATGAGAGGTTAGCCAACGGTACAACACAGGCAAACAACACCATATCACACCTGCTCTTTTCTCATGACGTTCCCAGAGAGAAAAATAAACATCAGCCAGAACGACTGAGGCAGGGTTTTGTCCTCGGAGCTTGAAGGCCAGAAAGACATCAATTGCGGTATCTTCAACAAAATCTTTGTCATTTGGGAAAAGAACAATCCCATAGATGAGGAGAGCAAAGACATCCATGAAAGTAGCCCAATCTTTCTTTTTGGCCAAGAATGAAGCTTCCTTCTCTAGGTACTTTCTGGTCAAACCTTTTTTGCCACCTATTTCCACTATCTTTGTAGCTAGTTCTGACGTTGGAACCTTCAATATCTTGGATAAATTTTTAGGTAGGGGATAATGCTCTACGTACCGATAAGGCTTCTTATTCTCGGGAGGGAAACACAAAATATTTTCAAACTCTTCCAATGTTGGAGCCAGCTGATAATCTTGGAAAGTGAAACACCGTAACGGTGGATCAAAATACTGGCCCAGTGCAGTGATAGCTTCAGCTTGTACCTTAACGTCCAGGAGGCTCAGGAGATTCCCGTACTTGACAGTGAATAAGCCACGACGCCATGCTGGCATTTCATTGCCAAGGTCCCGCAGATTTCTCAAGTTTGGTTGTTTGACTTTCAAATGCATGGTTCCTTTTAATTTTATGGCCCGATCCATCTCTCCTTGCCGAAAAGGTCTTACAATTCCCTGGCGGACATAGAAATGCATGCGAAATGAGATGCTGATGCATATATTTTTTATGTCATGCGAAAGAAAAAAGGAACGCATGAGGCATTTTCTTGGGATAAATTTTAAAAAGCGTTTTCTCTTGTTTTTTTTTTTGAAAAATTTTGAAAAAGAAAAGTATTAGGTTTGTTTGAATGCAAGGGGTATGATGCTCCTTTGTGTCCTAAGGGGGTTCCTTGAGAGATGTTCTAAAGCTGTTCTATTAAGTGAACCTTCCAAGGGATAGCTCTATAGAGTCCTAAATAAGGTTCCTAGAGCCAACGACCCCGTTCGAGAACGCTAGCCACAACAATAGGCAAGCTATTAGAAGTGATAGCACTCTCGAAGGGACCAAACTCTAGGTGAGACTTTCGTAACCACCGAGCTGGACGTACATCCAGAGGGACATTACTACGCAGTCTCGTTCTAACTTAGTTTATGCTCCAGTCCGGGTACAGGACTATTCTCACGTGTGTGCCAAAGTGTAGTAGTGTAGTGTGTGTAGGAGCAAAATGACAGATATATCCCCAAGCTGCAAAACAAGCAAACACATATACAAAAAGTGGTCGTCTATCCTAACGTTTACATATCACATCAAAGAGAATATAATATGCAATAAAAAAATAAAAGACAAAGTAGGGTAAAAATAAAGCATTAAATTAACAACTACTCCTACAACTAATTAGACTAGGTTTGTCTCTCTCAAAAAAATGTCCCCAGTGAAGTCGCCAGCTGTAGCGACCGAAAAATCTGGGTGAGGATTCCTCGAAGGTTCAAAAATGAAGCCGCCACCAACGTTTAATTTAAGGGAAAGTATTGGAAAATCCCTTTTGGAATGGATAAGGGTCCTTGAGACCAGATAAGGGTTCGGGAGTCGGTTATGCGTGGGGAAGGTATTAGCACCCCACGACATCCTTCCTAAGGAAGGTTACCTGCTAATTAGTTGTAGGAAAGAATATTAATTTTGAAAATGTTTATTTTACCCTTTTATTGTGAATTGAAAACAAAGAAGACTTAATAAAGATTTTAGTTTTTTGTGCTTGACGGGAGTGTGCCTCCGCTCCTACGTATCTCCAGGTGCGATGGAGAAATCAAAGCTACGTAGTTCTTTGGTTAGAAAATGTTTGTTGGTTGGTGTTTTTTAATATAGGGGTTTTAGGACTGTGTGATCTGTGTTGAAGGACCACTGGGGGTCTGAAGGAGCGCTGGGGCTCTGAAGGGCCGCTGAGGGCTGAAGGAGCGTTGGGGCTCTGAAGGACCACAGTTCACTTATCCTAAAACGATGACTAACCCGGTCGTACGACCGACTTAATCCCCTACTTTGAAAATGAGATTTTGATTTTTGAAATGAAAGAGATGTGTTTGTATATTTTTTTAATTTTAGAAATTATTTATTTTAAATAGGGATCTTAGGACATGATCCGTAACGGTTCATTTGTGACCTAAAAAGCAGACTAACCCGACTGTACAGTCGACTTAGTCCCCTATTTATATTTTGTGGTTTTTTGTAAAAAAAGAATTAAGAAAGAAAGGTAATGGAAATTGTTTATTTTTGCGCTTGACAGGGGCCTGCCCTGCTCCTACGTATCTCTTGGTAGAGAATCAAAGGCTACGTAGTTCTAGGTGTAGAAAATGTTTGTTTGTTTTGTTGATTTTTATTTTGAATAGGGATTTTAGGACTATTGAGCCGTACGGTTCATCCATCCTAAAATGATGACTAACCCGGTCGTACGGCCGAATTAATCCCCTATTCATTTTTGGAAAAACGTGAGTTTGTGAAATAAATTCTTTGATAGTGGAAAAAAATTGAAAAGAATGAAAACATAGTGTATTTGTAAAAAAGTGGATGTAGATAACAGGGGGCTGTATTTAGAAAAAGGGTGGTGTAATCAGCGAGCCTAGTTCATTTTTTTGCGGACTGGGCTGCGTGTTTCGGAAACATGGGCTTACGAGGGGTGTGCAGAGCAAAAAAAAGGGGGGTGTGAATAATGATTTGGATCAAAAAAACGAAAAGACGAAAATGCCCTGAGGCTCTACACTATATAAACTAAAACCAAAAAAGAAACCCTAAAATTCAACTCCCCTCTTCTCCCACGGCGCCTACTTAAAAAAGATTCCCAAACCCTAAATTTGCCTCAGCCACCCACCCGTCGTAACCCCACTCTCCCTTTCAAACGGCGCCGTCCACTCTCCCTTTCCAACGGCGCCGTCCTCTCTCCCTTTCCAACGGCGCCGTCCTCTCTCCTCTCTCAGGACCGTTTCACTTTGTAGCGACCGAAGAATCCGGAGGAGGGATCCCTCGTTGTTTTTGAACAATGGAGCCGCCATCAATATTTATTTTTAGGAAAACATTGAAAAAACCTATGTTTTTGGGTTCGGGGGTCGATTAAGTGCGGGGAAGGTGCTAGCACCCCGCAACATCCTAAAAAGGTTACCTTTTAATTAAATGTGTAGAAAAAAAAATAGTTTTAAAGAAAACACTTTAATTTACCCTTTTTGTTATTTGCAAAAAAAACGGAAAAGAAGACTTAATAAAAATTTTAGTTTTTTTTGCGCTCGACGGGAGTGGGCCCCCGCTCCTACGTATCTCCGGGTGCGATGGAGAAATCAAAGCTACGTAGTTCTTGGTTAGAAAAAATTTGTGTGTTGGTATTTTTTATTTTTTTGAAAAGTTTGGGAAAACTAGGGACCGTTCATGGTGACCAAACAGATAAATCCAGAGTGGTCGTCATTAATGGCTTATTCGGAAAAGAAGGTATTTATAGCGTTCAAACAAGCAAGGCCCAGAGTGACCGCTATAGACAACCTATTTTTTTGTGCGAATTCGATTTTTCGAAAGAAGAAAAAAGAACGGTTCGGAAGCATCACGTTGTGAATAAAAGCAGAGTAAGTGATAAAAGGGGGGTGCAAATAATAAAGGGGTTGTATTAAAAAAAAGGAGGTGTGAATAGCGTGACCAAATCGTTTTTTTTTTGTGAACTAGGTTGTGTTTGAAAAGATGGGCTTGTAGTAAAAAAAAGGATGGGTTTGCTGTTTTAAGAGAACGCGGGGTGCAAATAGCGTTTTGGTGCTTTTTTTTTAAAAAAGGTTGCCGCGGGTGCAAATAGCGTTTTGACGCTAAAACGATTGATTGGTCTATTACCCTTTTTTACTATTCTACCCTAGAACGCGTGATTCTTGAAGCGCTTTTTTTTTTCTTAAAAAAAACAAACCTAGCCTAAAAAGTGGTATTTTGAAAGCGGATTATGGAGAAAAATAATTCTTTTGTTGTTTTTTTTTTTGTTGTCATAGTTATTATTTAATAAAAAGGGGGGCCTTTTTACCTTTTTTGTTGAAAAAAGATTTTTGTTATTATATTATTTTTTTTTAGAAAAGAGTAGTGACACTAGTAACCATTTATTTTTTTTTAAAATATTTTTTAGTATTTGAAAAAAAAAGGCTTTATTTAAATCCGAAAATAAAAAGGAACACATTTTTTATCACTTTTTTTTTAATCCGAAAATAGTATAATTTAAAAGGAACACACATTTTTTGTTTTTGGTTTATTTTAAATCCGAAAATAGTAATTGTTATAAAAACAACATATCCTTTTTTATCATTTTTTTTTTTAAAAATCTGAAAATTAGAATAATTTATTTTAAAAGAAACAACATATTTTTTTTTAACACCCTTTTTTTTAATCCGAAAATAAAAAAAAGGGATACATTTTTTACTTTTTTTTTTTTATTTTAAAACCGAAAATAATAACCATCTTTTTTTTACACAAACAACATTTTTTACTAGCACTTTTTTTAGTCCGAAAATTAGAAAAATATAACAAGCAACAAAATAAATAACCAATAGCAAAAATATAATATAAAAAACAGCCTCTAAACTAAATAAAAAGACAACAATAATATTCTAATAAGAAAGCAACTACACTAAATAATAAAAACAGCAAATAAATATACAAAAAGGTAACTAGGCTAAATAACAAGAACAACTAAAATTTATAAAAAAAAACAATAATAATATTTACATAACAAAAACAGTAACTAAAATTTAAAAAAAACAACAATAATAATATCTAAAAAACGTGAACAATAATAAAAATATTACATTTTAGTACCTTGAACAAATCCAAGCTTTCTTCTTCGGATCTCTTCAATACACCAAAATTTTAAACTAAAAAAAAAAACTAAGAAGGAAGAAAAGAAGGGGAAGAAGATTTTCTAAGAGAAACCCTAAATTTTTTAGATTCTCCTTTTTTTTCTAAGAGTCCAAATTCGTCCTCCCTTCTAAGGTAAGGACCCCTATTTATACAAAAAAAATCTTGCTTCCTTCGATTTTGCTTCTTCATCTTGGATAGTGATGATGATTTTTTGATATGATGGAGGTTTGGGGGAGTTGTTGAAGGGGAAAAAAGAGAAGACATGTGAGATGAGGGGAGATGATGGTTGAAGGTATGGGCATGGAGAAGAGAGTGCCATGTGTGAAGTGTGTGATAGGGAGAGGAATGGATGAGGAAGTTTGGTGAAGGGGAAGAAAGAAAAAAAATAAATGTGGGTGTGATAGAGAGGGGAATGGCCGTAGGTGAGGGAGGAAAGAGAAAGGGAAAGAGAGTGAGAGAAAAGAGAGAGGGAGTGATGGGAAGGGTGGAGTGTAATTGAGAGAAAGTGATGTGTAAGGGAGAGAGAGAGGGGGTCGAATATTGAGGGAGAGAGAGAGGGGGTCGAATATTGAGGGAGAGAGAGAGGGGTTGAGTGTGTTGGGAAGGGAAAAATGGGGAAGTGGGAAGTGTGGGAAAGTGGAATTGAGAGAAAAGAGGAGAGGTGGAGTGTGGAAGGGAGAAGGTGGGGCTTTGACCATGGGATAATAGGGGGGTGGCCGAATTTTTTTGGGTTTTGGGGATGAATGTGGATGGATTTTTGGGTTAGGGGGAGAGTGAATGTGGATGGTTTTTAGGGTAAAAGGGGGGGATTCGAATTAGGGTTAGGAGGAGGGGAATTAGGGTTTTGTGATGAGTTGGGTTATGGGTTGTGGGTTGGATATGGGTCATGGGTTGGGTGGAGGAGTGTGAAGGTGAATTGGGCTAGGGTTTAGGAATTGGGTTGGGTTTTAGATGGGCCAATCCAATTGCACCTCCATTCTCTTTTTTTTTTGACAAACCCCCCTTATTTCCTCCTTGGCTCATTTTTTGTTTCTTTACTTCTAAACAAAATATTTGTGGTGATTAAAACCCATAGCAATAAAAACAAGAAAATAATACATGACATAAAAAAGATTATTATTATTTTTTCAAAAATTAAAACTTGTAGCAAACTAAAAATAAAATAAAACATGGCATGAAAAGAAGAATATTATTTTTCTCAAAAAATAAATAAAATTTCTCTTTTTTTTTTGATAGGACAAAATTAGGGTATTACAGCTGCCCCTCTTTATTTATATTTTGCTAGGAAATCGGAGGGGTTCCGAGTTTCTCGAGAAAAATAGAAATAAAGATAACAAGACGCTAATTTTGTCCACACTGAGACTTTTGGTTTTTTTTTTTTTGAAAATTATGAAAGCAGGGTTGATTTAGACAGAAAGTAAATAGGGAGCACCGGGGCTCTGGGGGATCGCTGGGGATCTGGAGGAGCACTGGGGCTCTGAAGGAGCACTGGGGCTCTGAAGGTCTAGCTCAAAATCAATGCCTGGCGCATCGTCCTGAGTTCGACTGAGGGACCGTCGGGGTCTGAAGGGCATGCCTAAGCCTGAGGGACCGATGGGTCTGAAGGAGCGCAACTAGCTTATGGTACTAGTAATACGGTCTGGGGGTGGCCTTTTTCGAGCGGCCATTAGGGTTAATCAGGTCCGGAGCTGATATAACCACGAAGGACGTGCACTGTGTTTTTTAGGCGGACACAGCTAGTCTGAAGGGCCTGGGGCCGGATGATCCGTCGGTTGCTCGATTAACGCGACGCGCGATCTGGATTTGAAGGACCATTGTTGGTCTGAAGGAGCGCCTGGGCTCTGAAGGACCGCTGGGGGTCTGAAGAATTGGTGCTAACGACACAAAATAAAATTATCTTAACAGACACTTGCGATGAATGATGCATGCGTGCATGTAGTTAAGTAATTGATGACATGATGGATGAAATGTGGAAGGATTTTGTCTTTTTGGCTTTTGTTCTTGGCCTCTTTTTTTTCATTTTCTTTTCTTGCTCTTTTGCTCTTTTGCTCTTTTGCTCTTTAGCTCTTTATTGACTTTGCTGGCATCATCAACTCGCATGACTCTTGACGTGGGATACGAGGGTTGCCTCAAGCAGTGGTGCCGAAGTGCGGGTTATTGAGATTTGCCGAAGCGATTATGCATCTGTCCTTTTTGCGAATTTATGAGAGATCATCCCTTTTTGTGATTTTTTAGAAATTTCGCAATGAATATAATGCTTTCGATTATGCACATGTTTCGCAAATCAATATCATCTACCATAAAACATCTTTCCAAAGTAAATAGGGAGGTGAGAGAATGAAGAAGAGTTTAATATTCAAATGGAAACCGAGTGTGCCGAAGGTCACACTGGCTGAAAATTACATTGGGAGTTTAAACTAAAAAGAAAGAAGAAAAAGAAAAAGCACATCATTTGATTGTTTGTATCTTGGAGGTAACAATGCCAATCACCCATACACATGACCTTGAGCATCCATCACCCAACTTTCGGAGGATTGCCTTTGCATTTGTTCCAAGTCCAACTCGTTGACCCTAATTTTTGCCTGGATTGCTCTTTAGTGTTTTCAATCCACCAGGTCGCTCTAATTTTTGCCTAGGCCGCCCTTTCGGGTTTTCAACCTAGCGAGCTCATTTTTGCTTGGCTCATATTTCTCTTTTTTTCATATATATATTTTTTTTTTAGGCATAGTACTTCTTAACTGCATCTGAGTTTACTGGGAGTGGGAGGTCTTCACCGTCCATTCTTGTGAGAATTAAGGCTCCTCCAGAGAATGCTTTCTTTACCACATAAGGCCCTTCGTAATTTGGGGTCCATTTTCCACGGGAATCCTTTTGGATAGGCAAAATTTTCTTGAGCACTAGATCTCCTTCTTGAAACTGCCGGGGTCGAACTTTCTTGTCATAAGCTTTCTTCATTCTTTGCTGATATAACTGCCCGTGACACAAAGCTACTACCCTCTTTTCTTCTATGAGGTTCAACTGATCCAGACGAGCTTGAACCCATTCTGCTTCCTCCAATTTTGTTTCCATTAGCACTCGCAGGGAGGGTATTTCCACCTCGATGGGAAGAACTGCTTCCATCCCATATACTAGTGAGAATGGTGTTGCCCCTGTTGACGTGCGGATAGAAGTCCGGTACCCGTGCAGAGCGAAAGGTAACATTTCATGCCAGTCCTTGAAGGTCACTACCATCTTTTGCACGATCTTCTTTATGTTCTTATTTGCAGCTTCGACTGCCCCATTCATCTTTGGACGGTACGGGGAGGAATTATGATGTTGGATTTTGAAGTCGTCACACAACTCTTTCATCATCTTGTTGTTCAGATTGGTCCCATTGTCTGTGATGATTTTATTTGGCAGACCGTATCGGCAGATCAAATCTCTTTTTATGAACTTGACAACTACCGATTTGGTTACACTGGCATAAGAAGCGGCCTCGACCCATTTGGTGAAATAATCGATAGCGACAAGAATGAAGCGATGCCCGTTTGATGCCTTAGGTTCGATGGGACCAATGACGTCCATTCCCCACATTGAGAATGGCCATGGTGCTGTCAGGACGTTCAAAGAAGCAGGCGGCACATGGATATTATCAGCGTAGATTTGACACTTGTGGCATTTTCTCACGTAGTTAAAGCAGTCGGTCTCCATTGACAACCAGTAGTAGCCGGCCCTTAGGATTTTTCTTGCCATGGTGTGCCCGCTAGAATGGGTTCCGAACGAGCCTTCATGGACGTCTTTCATAATTCTTTCTGCTTCTTCTTTTGCAACACATCTGAGGAGGATCATGTCGTGATTCCTTTTGTAAAGCACCTCCCCGTTTAGGAAGAAACCCATTGATAACCTCCTAAGTGTTCTCTTATCATTCTCAGTGGCACCGGGAGGGTATTCTCTATTTGTGATATAGTGTTTGATATCATAATACCAAGGCTTACTATCAGGCTCTTCCTCGATTGCCACACAATGATGCGCCGGTAGGTCTCGATGCTGGATTCGGATGAATGTCAGACTTTTGTTGTTATTGATATTGAACATTGATGACAAAGTCGCCAAAGCGTCAGCCAGCTGGTTTTCTTCGCGAGGGAGATGGTGGAAAGTGATCTCCTCGAACCGTTCAACCATCTTTTGGATGTGATCATGATAAGGAATCAATTTGGGATCCCTGGTTTCCCAGTCACCTTTTATCTGATGGATGACTAGCGCTGAGTCCCCATATACATCGAGTCTTTTGACTTTCCATTCAAGGGCTGCTTTGATGCCTAGGACACACGCTTCATATTCTGCAATGTTATTGGTGCAATAGAAGCTCAGTCTAGCAGTAAATGGTATGAAGCGGTTATCGGGAGAAATCAACACAGCTCCAATCCCGTGCCCATACAAATTAGAAGCGCCATCAAATGACATCCTCCACCTTTCATCGTCTGGAGATTTTCCTTCTCCGAACAAAGCCATTATATCCTCGTCCGGAAAATCATACTGCATTGATTGGTAATCCTCAATGGGCTGATGCGCCAAGTATTCCGCTAAGGCACTACCTTTGATTGCTTTCTGAGTGACGTACAAAAGGTCGTATTCGGATAGTAGCATTTGCCAGCGGGCGATCCTTCCTGTGAGTGCAGGTTTTTCAAAAATGTACTTGATGGGATCCATTTTAGATACCAACCAAGTCGTGTGGCTCAACATATACTGCCTCAGGCGACGTGCAGCCCAGGCCAAAGCGCAACATGTTTTTTCCAACAATGAATATCTTGTCTCGCACTCGGTGAACTTCTTGCTGAGGTAATAGATGGCATGTTCTCTCCTTCCAGACTCATCATGTTGCCCCAGTACGCAACCCATTGAGCTGTCTAGCACTGTTAAGTATAGAATGAGGGGTCTGCCCTGCACCGGTGGCATCAGAATCGGTGGATTTTGGAGGTACCTCTTGATCTTTTCAAAGGCCTCCTGGCACTTATCGTTCCACTTCGTTTCTTGGTTCTTGCACAGCAATTTGAAGATTGGCTCGCAGGTCGATGTCAATTGGGATATGAATCTGGAGATGTAGTTCAACCTTCCTAGGAACCCACGAACTTCCCTTTCGGTTTTAGGCGCTGGCATTTCAAGAATTGCTCGTACCTTGTCTGGATCTACCTCTATACCCTTCTGACTGACTATGAACCCCAACAACTTTCCTGATCTTACACCGAAAGGTGCATTTGGCGGGGTTTAATCTGAGTTTGAACTTCCTTAGGCGTTCAAATAGCTTTCGCAGATTGACGATATGTTCCTCTTCAGTCTTGGATTTTGCGATCATGTCATCCACATAGACCTCTATTTCTTTATGCATCATGTCGTGGAACAATGCTACCATCGCCCTCTGGTATGTTGCCCCAGCATTCTTCAAACCGAATGGCATTACTTTGTAACAGAAGGTTCCCCAGAGAGTGATGAATGTGGTTTTTTCCATATCCTCGGGGGCCATCTTAATCTAGTTATATCCGGAATATCCATCCATGAAGGAGAAAAGGGAATGCTGAGCTGTGCTATCCACCAGGACATCAATGTGAGGCAAAGGGAAGTCGTCTTTTGGGCTGGCTCTGTTCAAATCTCGATAGTCGACGCACATCCGAACCTTCCCATCTTTCTTTGGGACCGGTACAATATTGGCTACCCATTGAGGGTACTTTGCTACCTGCCAAAAATCCTGCATCGAACTGTTTCTTGACCTCATCTCGGATTTTTAGTGACATTTCTGGTTTCATTCTTCTTAACTTCTGCTTTATCGGCGAGCATTCAGGTTTTACTGGTAACTTATGCTCGACTATGTTGGGGTCCAGTCCCGGCATGTCTTGGTATGTCCATGCAAAGATGTCAACATAGTCGATCAAAAGTCTAATCAATTTCTCTCGCTCACTGTCTTTTAAGGTGGTGCCAATCTTGACTTCCTTTTCATCCTCTTCCGTGCCCAAGTTGATTGTTTCGGTTGATTCCTCGTGGGGTTCGATTATTTTTTCTTCCTGTTCCATCATTCTCATTAATTCTGGAGGAGTTTCCCAGTTATCTTCAATATCTTCCTCAGTTTGATTAATGGGGTGTTCAAAGTCACAGTATGAATTATTGGCGTTGTTATTTTCAACAGTGTTTTTTTCAAATCTGCATTAGTATAAATTGATGGAATGAAAAACGAGCCAAAAGAAATTAAAACGCAAGTGCAAAAGAGAACTGAAATTTATTGGAGAATCTGAAATAACATTTTATTGATATTGATATTGAAAGGAAACATGTGTGCCCGAATGAAATGTCCTAAGGCCTTGGGCAGAGCCATAGGATTGCATTACAGAAACATTACTTTGAACTAAAAACTACAGGAAAATCGACGATCTCCCAATTCTTGAGCTCTTTGCTTGCTGGACAACGGCGTACAAGACTGACACCGCCATTTTCAGCGCTTGAATCATCTTCAATAGCTGCAACCTGGTTAGGATCTAGCATTCCTGCGCTCTGAAAACTTTGCTTTATGTCACAGATGACAATCTTCTTCATATTTGGCTCCCGACCCTCAAGTTTGGCCAACCTTCGCTCCTTCTTTTCTGCGGCGATCCTTCCTTTGTCAGTACGACTAGGCCGGTACCCTATCCCACATCTGTCCTTGTTTTCACGCGGCTGTATGGGTGTTAGGATCCCTTGTTCAGTCTTCCCTAAACCACTTCCAGCTTGATAACCCTTGTTTGTCATGACTTTAGCAATCATTAATGCAGCTTTGGACAGTTTTGGTTTTAATGATGGGGCCCCTTCCCCCACAAAGGTAGCATTTGCAATTTCTAGTGCTTGGAAGGCGGTCTCGAAAGATTCTTCTGCAGCCTCAACATAACGTATAGGGAATGGCTTATTGACTAGCAATTCTTCTTCTCCTGAAACGACCACCAATTTGTTGTTGACTATGAACTTGAGCTTTTGGTGTAGAGAAGAGGGCACAGCCCCTGCCGTATGGATCCATGGTCTTCCCAGAAGACAACTGTAAGACGGATTGATGTCCATCACTTGGAAACTTACTATGAAGACTTCTGGACCTACTTGCACAGGTAACTCCATCTCTCCGATAACCTCTCTTTTAGACCCATCGAATGCCCTGACCAGTGTAGAACTGGGTTTCATGTATGAACAGTCTACGTCTAGCTTGTTCATGGTTGATTTGGGTAGTACATTCAGGGACGATCCGTTATCGATGAGTACTCGAGCTAGAGAGTATTCTCCACATTTCACGGAGATATGCAAAGCCTTGTTGTGCCCTCTTCCCTCGACGGGGATCTCATCATCTGTGAAGGTGAGGTAATTGTTTGCAACGATATTTCCGACGATCCCGTCAAACTGACCAACTGTGATGTCGGGAGTGACATGGGCTTCATTCAGCACCTTCATTAGTGTTGCTCGGTGGGTTTCAGAATTGAGTAATAGCGATAGCAGGGATATCTTAGCGGGAGTCTGATTCAGCTGATCCACTACCTTGTACTCGCTCTGCCTCATAATCTTTAGAAACTCATTGGCTTCTTGCTCAGATAGTGCCTTCTTGCCCGTATTTTTGTCAGATGGCTCCACTTCTTTGTCTTTGCCTTTATCGATCTTTCCTCTTTCATTTGATTCTCCTCCTCTGGGTCTTTTCAGGGGCATAGATGCGCCCGCTCCGAGTTATTCCGCTGCTTCCCGAGACATTTGTGATATCAGGATTGCTCTGAGGACCTTCCACTTGGACTTTCGCATTGTAGTTCCAGGGGACTGCTTTGGTGTCGTTGTAGGGGAAGGGAGCTGGCACTTGGATAGTGATTGGTTTAGGCATACCCAGGGACGACTTGGAGTCCTTAGTATAGTGGATCTCTAGCGGCTTCCGAGTATCCTTGTTCTGGCCATTGCTCGATAGGATAGTTGACACCTGGTCCTCCCTCTTTTGAAAGCCTACTTGTATTACATGTCGGTCCAACAGGTCCTGAAGCACTTGTTTAAACGCCTCACAATTTCCAATGCAGTGATGGTCATTGCATGGATTCTTTCCAGTGCATTCTCTCTCAATAATCCCAAAGGAACACAGATTAGCATGAATCACTTCCAGGGGTGTCTGGATGCATTCTACCCTCCTGATTAGGGACGGTCCTGCAGAATCTTCAATTGCATTAGTTGAGGGCATCCCATGTCCTGGTAATGGGTTGGTAGGCCACATTAGGACCATTTTCCTTGAAGTTCAACCAGCCCGAGGCGATTAGATCTTGGACGACATACTTCAATGCCTTTGCAATTTTCTATGGAATGGCCGACCGTTCCCTGAATGAAATTCGCATGTGGTGTTTGGGTCGAAGCCTCTAGGAAAAGGGGGTTGGATCTGTCTCATTGGGCGGGTGGTGATTAAATTATGGCTGAGCAGGTGGCGGAATAGGTCGGAGTATGACATTGGGATTGGGATCAAAGTGGACGAACTTTCCGACTGAGTAGTTTTGTGTTTTATGGCCTTGGTTATTTTGGGTAGGTGGGGTAGGTAGTGTTTGTGCTGAGAACGGATTGGTGTGAGAGGGATTGGAGTAGGAAGTTTTTCCGGTTCCTGTGATGGCATTGGCTTCTCCTTCTTTCTTTTTAGGAAATCCGGAGAAGGGCTTTCTCTGGTTAGTGTTTCCGGGGGGGGTATAAGCGATTTTCCCATTCCTCATTCCGTTCTCTAGCCTTTCTCCAATAACGACCATGTCCGAGAAACTTGACGATACGCTCCCGATCAGTTTTTCATAGAAGGGTGAAGGAAGAGTTTCCATGAACATAGATACCATTTCCCTTTCAAAAAGAGGGCGGTGCTACCTGTGCTGCTAGTCCTCTCCAACGCTGAGCATATTCCTTGATGGACTCATTATCCCTTTTAGTCATGTTTTGTAGCTGAGTCCTATCAGGAGCCATATCAGTGTTGTACTTATACTGCTTAAGGAAAGCATCAGCGAGATCCTTCCAACACCGAATATGAGTGGGTGTCAACTGCATATACCAATTTGAAGCTGCCCCAGCTAAGCTGTCTTGGAAGTAGTGGATAAGCAGCTTATCGTCATTTGCGAATGCAGCCATCTTCCTGCAATACATAGTTAGGTGGCTTGCCGGACATGTTGCTCCTCTGTATTTATCAAAATCTGGTACTTTAAACTTAGGGGGAATGACCACGTTTGGGACGAGACATAAATCTTGTGCATTTCTTGCACCAACACTGAATCCTTCAACCGCTCTCAACCTTTCTTCCAGCATTTGCAGCTTTCCTTGGGCTTGAGGGTTCTCCATAGAGTAGTCGTGAGGAAGCCCACTCATACCATAGTAAGGATGCATCATCGGAACTATGGCTGGGTTCACATTTGGGGTATGTGAATGAGTGGGATTCCTGAGGTTGGAACCCTGAGCTTGAGCGTTAGCTACCGGCGGTGGAGGGCAGCCAAGTGGGAGTCCTTGTGGTATGACGACGGGGGTCGGGTTTTGAACTTGTGGTGCCCCCGGATTACCGTCGTGACCCGTTGATGTAAGCTGTTGTTGGCCCGCGACTCCTGAGGGACTAGCATCGACTGTCGGAGGTGTGTAACCTTGTGGGAGTCCGTAAGGAGGCCATATGTAACCTTGGCCATTAGGCCCAGTATGGTGCACTGTATGCGGGATCCCGAGTCCATTGGGAGGAGGAGGGTTGGTAACTTGGTTTTCTGTGTTCCCAGCGGAGGCATCTTCACTTGTGTCTTGGCCCTTCAAAGTTTGTAGAACCTTCAAGATTTCAGCCATCTGTTCTTTCATCCCATCTATTTCTGCCCTAAGCTCTTGATTGCCTGGGTTCTGAGGTGGATTGCCTTGATCCGGGATATCTTGAGGCGGATTGACCTGATTTTCTTCCATGTTTCTGGCCTGAGAACGAGTCCAATAGCGATGTTGACGCACCAGCTTGTCTTTTACTCTGTTGGTGGGACACATGTTATGAGTATATGTATGAGCATATGAATGGATGAAAATGCGAATGATGCATGTGTGCATGAGTCTTATTGTTTTAGGTCGGGAATTGCAAGCACATCCTGATTTGTCATAAGTACACAGATTAAGGTTCCACAATATTTTCAAGATAAAGGATCAGCATGTGAGACAAACAAACTTCATTGATGGAGGAAAGTACAATATTTTGGAAATAAAACTTCGAAAAGAAAAGTACAATGTTCTTTAAATTTCACTCAAATACATATGGCTTTCATTTTTCCACTCCTCTCTCTTTTTCTACTAGTAGTGCTGCCAGCCTTCTCCCGGAGTTCGGCAATCAGAATCTCGCAAAACTCCATGAATTCGGAAACTTGGACCGGGGTGTTAAACGGGTGCATTGCCGCGTTAGCCTCCTTCAGACGTCTGGGGATTCCTATGATAGCTTGATCGGCCAGCCATGCCAGCTTTGAGAATCTGTCTTTCCAGTATAAGCTTTCGTTCTTCAACTCTATGAAGACTTCATGGTTTTCTATCTTGCTGACCAACTCCACAAAGCGGTTCTCCCAATAGATGCTTTCTGTCTTCAGCTGGTGGTAGACCTCCTCTTGATATCTGATATGGTCGTTCAGCTCATCAGATTTTTCATGCTGCCCTTCTTAAGGCTTGCTGGTATTCTCGGAGTATCTCTTCAATGGTATCTTTATCCTGCTTGATACTTTTCACTTGCTCTTCAAACTCGGCTGCCATCATCCGGGACTCTCTCTTTGATACCATTCAGTAGGCTCTGTGCGGTCTTTTCAGCCATCATTGATTCTTCCCATAACCTTTTCCACTTGTATGTATCATCGATGGCTTGGTCCATTTTCAGGTTGCAACGTTTTATTTCCTCTTTCGCCCCTCTTAGGTACCTTTGAACCTCTAGTTTGTTCTTTTGTTCGATCTTGAGCTGCTTGCGGCTGTCTTCAATGGCTACTGACTTACTTGCATTCTCTTCTTCCAACTTCTGGTTCTTTAGGAGCACTTGCTCTAACTCTGCCTGTAAGCCCTTCTTTTCTTCCTCGGCTTTTGACAATGCCATTTTAAGCTTATCTAAATCTTCGACAGTGGGAAGGGTAGGTTCTGGTATTTCTTCCTCAACCCGTAGTGCACTTTGGTAAGGCAATCGGGTGTCTTGGATCCTCTTTTGGAGCCATTGACGAAAGGTGGTTTCCTTATCGCCGCTCCTCTTAGTAAGCTCTTGTCCCTTGCGGACGACCATATTCCATGCTTGTGAAATCTTCCGGAGCATGTCAACCTCTTTTGGGCTTCCTTCATGGAGGTAAAAAGGGATTAACATGTCTTCGGTGGGCGGATTTCGCATGGGGTACCCCAGCTGTCTTAGAGTTAGAGAGGGGTTGTAATTTATGCATCCCCTTGTTCCCATGAGTGGGACATTTCGGAAGCTTCCACATTGAAAAACCACTTCAGGCCTATCTTTCCACCATGATGGGTGCCAACGAACCTTATATTCATGAAGGCCCCCCAGCACTTGCAACCATTCACCTGTGTTCATTGTCTTCACATCACACCCTCTGGCGTCTTCAATTGGGCCTTCTACTCTGACTTTGTTAACGAAAGCATGGGTGAGAAGCCAAACATACAAGGCGTGCAAGCAACAAGATATCCTCTTTCCCCTTAGCTCACTATAATGAGTGAAAGTACAGTAAGTGTCTGCAAGCATGGCTGGAATCGGATCCTTGAAGGATAAGAAGACGCCAATAGCTGTTGTGTCTACATATCTTTCAAGGCGTGGAAATAGGACAATGCCGAAGATAGTCAAAGCTAACACCTGCTTAAAAGGACCCCAATTCCTAGCGTCGGCGAAGAATTTCATTTGGCCTTCCAGATACTCTTGTGGGAATCCTGCAATGCCATTTCGATTTTTCTTCCGGAGCTTCAAGTTCTCTTTGCTGGTTTGTAACATTGAGGCGAGTTTCTCATCTGTGTAGTATTGTCCCTGATACTGGTAGGGTCCCTTGTCTTGTTGAGGAAAGCAGAAGATCTGTGTATATTCTTCCAGGGTAGGTGCCATCTGGAAATTTTTGAAGGTGAAGCATCTTAATGAAGAGTCGTAGAACTGGCTCAAAGCGGCAATGGCCTCTGTTTGCACGTCCAAATGTAGTAACATAATAATCTTCCCATACACTCTATCAAAAGACCTGCGCTCGATGGGCGGCAATCGACCAGCACATTCCCTTAGACTTGTCAGATTAGGCTGCTTCACTATAGGGTAGTTCAGAGTTTGGATTGCTTCACAGTTTGATCCCATATTGCCTTATGACAAAACTTTCGAACCTCTTACAATTCCCGGCAAACCTAAATGAGATGAAGAGCATGCAATGTGAGGATTTTTTTTGTATATTTTTTTTTGTGAAATAATGATGATGTATGATGAATTAAAAAAAGACGTTACATGCGTTAATAAAAGCATATTTTGGTGATTCAAAAAAAATTGAGAAACATTAACCACATCACATAAAATATGTGTAAAGGGCAAAAGAGTAAATGGTTTTCATTGTTTGATTTTTTTTTTGAAAGATAAAAAGTTTTCTTTTTTTGATGCAGCGGGTAGGTGAATTGCTTTTGCGTCCTAAACAGGTTATGTCTTACATATAGGTCACGGTCTAGGGTCACTTATGTGATCAACCTCTCAGGTAGTTCTATTCACTTCCTCACAAAGGTTTCCAGAGCTAAAATCCCTTTCGCGATATGACCCACAACGATAGCGAGCTACCTGGTGTGGGATGCCGCGAAAGAGCATACTCTGGTTGAGATTTTCATGAGAGTCAGACAGATAAATCCAGAATGACTGTCACTAATCATCTCCGCTCGTCCTAAGTTATTTTTCAGACCCGGGTATAGGGCCCCACTCAGAAGTGTGTGAATAAATAGGTGTAGGTGATGTGTGTGATATAAGCAACCTAAAACTACCCAAACTGCAAAAGAGCAAACAGATAGCAATATAAAAGTCTTCTACCCTAAGGTTTGCAAGAAAACAAATAGCAGTATAAAAGTCTTCTATCCTAAGGTTCAATATGCGAATATAAAGACTAAGGGTAAATAAAGTACTAAACTAATAATTTACACATTTAATTAAATTAGGCTTGACCCTCTAAAAAAAATTCCCCAGCGGAGTCGCCAGCTGTAGCGACCGAAGAATCCGAGGAGGGATCCCTCGTTGTTTTTGAACAATGGAGCCGCCATCAATATTTATTTTTAGGAAAACATTGAAAAAACCTATGTTTTTGGGTTCGGGGGTCGATTAAGTGCGGGGAAGGTGCTAGCACCCCGCAACATCCTAAAAAGGTTACCTTTTAATTAAATGTGTAGAAAAAAAAATAGTTTTAAAGAAAACACTTTAATTTACCCTTTTTGTTATTTGCAAAAAAAACGGAAAAGAAGACTTAATAAAAATTTTAGTTTTTTTGCGCTCGACGGGAGTGGGCCCCCGCTCCTACGTATCTCCGGGTGCGATGGAGAAATCAAAGCTACGTAGTTCTTGGTTAGAAAAAATTTGTGTGTTGGTATTTTTTATTTTTTTGAAAAGTTTGGGAAAACTAGGGACCGTTCATGGTGACCAAACAGATAAATCCAGAGTGGTCGTCATTAATGGCTTATTCGGAAAAGAAGGTATTTATAGCGTTCAAACAAGCAAGGCCCAGAGTGACCGCTATAGACAACCTATTTTTTTGTGCGAATTCGATTTTTCGAAAGAAGAAAAAAGAACGGTTCGGAAGCATCACGTTGTGAATAAAAGCAGAGTAAGTGATAAAAGGGGGGTGCAAATAATAAAGGGGTTGTATTAAAAAAAAGGAGGTGTGAATAGCGTGACCAAATCGTTTTTTTTTTTGTGAACTAGGTTGTGTTTGAAAAGATGGGCTTGTAGTAAAAAAAAGGATGGGTTTGCTGTTTTAAGAGAACGCGGGGTGCAAATAGCGTTTTGGTGCTTTTTTTTTAAAAAAGGTTGCCGCGGGTGCAAATAGCGTTTTGACGCTAAAACGATTGATTGGTCTATTACCCTTTTTTACTATTCTACCCTAGAACGCGTGATTCTTGAAGCGCTTTTTTTTTTCTTAAAAAAAACAAACCTAGCCTAAAAAGTGGTATTTTGAAAGCGGATTATGGAGAAAAATAATTCTTTTGTTGTTTTTTTTTTTGTTGTCATAGTTATTATTTAATAAAAAGGGGGGCCTTTTTACCTTTTTTGTTGAAAAAAGATTTTTGTTATTATATTATTTTTTTTTAGAAAAGAGTAGTGACACTAGTAACCATTTATTTTTTTTTAAAATATTTTTTAGTATTTGAAAAAAAAAAGGCTTTATTTAAATCCGAAAATAAAAAGGAACACATTTTTTATCACTTTTTTTTTAATCCGAAAATAGTATAATTTAAAAGGAACACACATTTTTTGTTTTTGGTTTATTTTAAATCCGAAAATAGTAATTGTTATAAAAACAACATATCCTTTTTTATCATTTTTTTTTTTAAAAATCTGAAAATTAGAATAATTTATTTTAAAAGAAACAACATATTTTTTTTTAACACCCTTTTTTTAATCCGAAAATAAAAAAAGGGATACATTTTTTACTTTTTTTTTTTATTTTAAAACCGAAAATAATAACCATCTTTTTTTTTACACAAACAACATTTTTTACTAGCACTTTTTTTAGTCCGAAAATTAGAAAAATATAACAAGCAACAAAATAAATAACCAATAGCAAAAATATAATATAAAAAACAGCCTCTAAACTAAATAAAAAGACAACAATAATATTCTAATAAGAAAGCAACTACACTAAATAATAAAAACAGCAAATGAATATACAAAAAGGTAACTAGGCTAAATAACAAGAACAACTAAAATTTATAAAAAAATACAATAATAATATTTACATAACAAAAACAGTAACTAAAATTTTAAAAAAAAACAACAATAATAATATCTAAAAAACGTGAACAATAATAAAAATATTACATTTTAGTACCTTGAACAAAATCCAAGCTTTCTTCTTCGGATCTCTTCAATACACCAAAATTTTAAACTAAAAAAAAACTAAGAAGGAAGAAAAGAAGGGGAAGAAGATTTTCTAAGAGAAACCCTAAATTTTTAGATTCTCCTTTTTTTTTCTAAGAGTCCAAATTCGTCCTCCCTTCTAAGGTAAGGACCCCTATTTATACAAAAAACAATCTTGCTTCCTTCGATTTTGCTTCTTCATCTTGGATAGTGATGATGATTTTTTGATATGATGGAGGTTTGGGGGAGTTGTTGAAGGGGAAAAAAGAGAAGACATGTGAGATGAGGGGAGATGATGGTTGAAGGTATGGGCATGGAGAAGAGAGTGCCATGTGTGAAGTGTGTGATAGGGAGAGGAATGGATGAGGAAGTTTGGTGAAGGGGAAGAAAGAAAAAAAATAAAATGTGGGTGTGATAGAGAGGGGAATGGCCGTAGGTGAGGGAGGAAAGAGAAAGGGAAAGAGAGTGAGAGAAAAGAGAGAGGGAGTGATGGGAAGGGTGGAGTGTAATTGAGAGAAAGTGATGTGTAAGGGAGAGAGAGAGGGGGTCGAATATTGAGGGAGAGAGAGAGGGGGTCGAATATTGAGGGAGAGAGAGAGGGGTTGAGTGTGTTGGGAAGGGAAAAATGGGGAAGTGGGAAGTGTGGGAAAGTGGAATTGAGAGAAAAGAGGAGAGGTGGAGTGTGGAAGGGAGAAGGTGGGGCTTTGACCATGGGATAATAGGGGGGTGGCCGAATTTTTTTTGGGTTTTGGGGATGAATGTGGATGGATTTTTGGGTTAGGGGGAGAGTGAATGTGGATGGTTTTTAGGGTAAAAGGGGGGGATTCGAATTAGGGTTAGGAGGAGGGGAATTAGGGTTTTGTGATGAGTTGGGTTATGGGTTGTGGGTTGGATATGGGTCATGGGTTGGGTGGAGGAGTGTGAAGGTGAATTGGGCTAGGGTTTAGGAATTGGGTTGGGTTTTAGATGGGCCAATCCAATTGCACCTCCATTCTCTTTTTTTTTTGACAAACCCCCCTTATTTCCTCCTTGGCTCATTTTTTGTTTCTTTACTTCTAAACAAAATATTTGTGGTGATTAAAACCCATAGCAATAAAAACAAGAAAATAATACATGACATAAAAAAGATTATTATTATTTTTTCAAAAATTAAAACTTGTAGCAAACTAAAAATAAAATAAAACATGGCATGAAAAGAAGAATATTATTTTTCTCAAAAAATAAATAAAATTTCTCTTTTTTTTTTGATAGGACAAAATTAGGGTATTACACACTTCCCTCTTCTCACATACCCTGATCTCATCTCTCCTCTCCACCGCGTCACTCTCCTCCTCTCCTCACCAAATCCTAACTCCGCGAAGGTGGTTGGGCGATCTGGACACAGTGTCTGGTTATTTGGCTACGGTGGTGCCGATTGGTAGGTAGGTGCTGTCGATGGGAGGGGTGTGGCGGTTCGCGGTGGAGGTTTCAGTCGTAAAACGGGGTTTGCGGTCGTGTTGGTGTGCTATGGGTCGTTGACGGCGAGGCGGCCGTTTGGTGTACTGTGGACGGTTGTTGGGTGCGAAGAGAGGGCAAAACCGTGGTGGATGGGGGGAGTTTGTTGACGGTGGTGACGCGGTTCCGTTGGGGTGGCAGACGGTGGCGTGAAGGATCTAGCAGTGATGGTGGTGGCCGTTTGGTGGAGGCTGACCGTGGGGGAGGCGACAGTGAGGCTACGGTGGTGGCCACCGCAAGCGGTGGCCGGAGGTAAAACCTCTCCCTTCTCTTTTTTTTGCTATTTTGGTTCTGCTAACCTCTTTTTTGGAATTTTTCCTTCTTTTTCTTTTTTTTTTAAAACGAAAACAGCTTACACCCTTCCCCTTTTACAAAAGAACTAACAGAGGCATAACCATGATTCCCCCCCCCCCTTTACTTCTCCACTTTCGTATTCTCTTTCTGAATCAGTTTCATCATTTGCATTTTATCAGTTAAAGCATTGGTTGATGATTTCTGGCTTATATTTCATTAGTCATTTTAAACAAAGAAGAAGAACAACTAGCGCATACATACATAAGCATAATAGTCACGTATAAGCATAATGGACATATTGTTAGTTACTGAATAAAAAGAAAGACCGAAACCTCGTGCTTCAATAGAGACTTTAATATGTTATGTATGGAAGATAGGAGTTTACCTAGTTCCAAACTTTTTCTCTCAGTTACTCTTTATTTGCTCAAGTGGAAAGAAATCTGATTCTGAGTAGCTTTTGAAGTAGCATCAACTTGATATCAGTGTTGTGTTTTTTGTGTATCTGTGTGTGTTTTCCCTCTTTCTTCCTAACTGATTTCAGTTCATTGGTATTTATAGGCTGGGGATTCTAGTGTAGGTGTGGTGTTGGAGCAGGGAATCAAAACCCCAGGAGACCAAGTTGTTGTTGTTGCAGCAGAGACACAGTGGAGCAGCAAGGGATGGCAGCAGAGGGTGGAGGTGGTGCTGCAAAAGCTGCAGTGTTTTTGCCTAAAATGTAAAAAGCAAAGGGGCAAGATGAAAGGAGCTTGAGTTTGAAGCTCAAAATGTGTTTCCAGCCACGGCAACCAACCAAGGCAGCAGCGACTTGAGCTGTCCCTTCTTTGTTCTTTTATTTTTTGTACTTTTGTAATTAGAATTTTTTGTCTATATGCATATCAAAGTTGACTTAGGTTGTACCTTTTATTTTGTTAAAAAAACTGTTTATAATAATAAAAAGCTTTAATTCAGAAATTGATTTTTATTAGATTTTTTTTATATAACAATAATAACAAACAGATTAAACTAAATAACAATAATCATAATATCAATAAGTAACGAACACTGAGTTAAACGTTCGCAACGACGAGATGAGGACGCGCTTCCGCGATGAGAGCGAAGATGCGCGCATAATAAAAAATGAAACGTGGCACAGGGAGAACAGCAATCTGTGCATAATTAAAAGCGACTCGCATACGCTAGGTGCGAATTGAAACCATTTGCATTAATCTAACGGACAAAATTAGGGTATGACAAGAAGGTTTTAAAAGATTGAGAGGAAATCAATGATTCTTCCTCGAAGCATCAAAAGTTTGTTTGTTTAAGGAATAATCATCTGAGAAGGTTCGTGAGCTGTCAAAAGCAGAGACAAAAGACTGTGTCAGATTGAGAAGGTTCAGAATGTGCAGAGAAGGTACAATGTGCAGAATGAGAAGGTTAAAAAGCTTCTAACTAAAGAAACTTTCATCATGACCTCTCTACAAGCCTAGAACCTATTTCAAACGGCTCTCTTCAACCTTCTAACGACTACATTCAACATTTGGGGCTATTAAATGGCTGGGTTTCAAAGATTATAAGTGTGGGATTTATTTGGAACCTACTCAAAGCTCAAGCTTCTCAAAGTAATCCAACCTTCTCATCCCACACTCTATGCTACTCAAGTTAATATTCTGGGATTCATTTGTTGAGTGTGTGATAGCTCGATACACTTATTGTAGTTTATTTTCAAGCTCTTCAACATCCCAAAAACCGAAACCCCTTATTGTAAACCGTGTGTTGTAAACATTCCATCAAACTACCTAGAAAGTGGGGTGAGTGTTGGTGTGAACGAAACTGATAAGAGGAACCTTTAGGACACTAGGAGAGATTTTTCTAGTAGGTGAATATAGCTTGGTGAAGCTGTGTAAGAGAGCACTTGTCTTTTGTGTGTTGATCAAAAGTAAGTGGTGTTGTAAATCTTTTGTGGTTGAGCAAAAGCAAGTGTAATAGCTATTTGGAGAATAGTAGAAATACTCACTTGGAAGTGGGGAGAGGATGTAGCCAAGAATTGGGTGAACCTCTATAACTCTACTGTGTTCTTTAATTGCTTATTTGCTTTGCACTTGAGATTGTTTTTAAAACCAAGAGAATGTTAATTTCACCAACCTTCTCAAGATAGTTTTCAAACCAATCTATAATATTTCAATCTACTAATATCTGTTTGAATACAACATCTCTGGCATAAGCTAAAGTTATCTTCAATAATTCGTATTAATCATCATCAATTATAGATATATGTGCTAGGTTTGTTTTGGAACTAACTTCAACCTTCTCATCTCCAAGTTTATCTTGAGAATAATCCGTTGAGAAGGTTTCAGGGAACAAATTTTAAAAGGGTACACAATTCAACCCCCCTTCTTGTTTAACTTAGTCACTTCATTTCCTCCTCTTGCCTATGCACTTTTTGGGGTTTATACGAGTCATCCCAATTAGAGGAATAAGGGTCACAAGAAGGAGGGGTTGAGATTGTCTCTTTAGGGAACCAAGTCAAAAACTCGAAACTCTTTTGCACGATTGTCTTGTTTAACTCACTAATATATTAATCTAGAGTTGCCCTCCATTTTGGGTCATTGTGTCTTTCCCACCAATTTTCAATAGGAGGTGGCTCATAGTCATCCCAATAGTCTGAATAAGGCTCATAAGGAGGAGGAGGAATTGAGCCTTGACATTGAGGTGGTATAAGGCTCATAATGGTTTAGGCTTTTCTCTGCAAAACAAGGTGAACTGCAACGGTGTCTTGGAAACGTATTAGCAATCTTTTTTATATTTTTTCTTAAAAAAATTAATAATAAAACTAAAGAAAAAAATGTTTAAAGCAATAAAATCTTTTTCGTTTAGTATTGCTGAATTAATCCCCGGCAACGGCGCCAAAAACTTGTTGTGTTACAACCATGTTGTTATTGTTCTGGATCTGGATCGTTTACTGAAGTTGAATAAAATTTCTAGATTTTCGTTTACCAAGGAAGAACAAGATTTCACAGAAGCTAAGTTTGACCTAAAAAAATGCAAGGTTTTTCGAAACCTGTTTTCCATAGTTCGAAAACTCAAAAACCTCTTCTCTTTCTGGGTTTCGATTTCTGGAAGCTGAGAAATGGAAGAATGGGTTTTTCGCTAAAAACGCAAGGTTTTCGACCACCTCTGATTTCACAACTTCTCCCTCCAAGGCTTTCGATTTCTGCTTTTTTTAGGGAAATACTAAATCCATGAATAATGTTGTTTGCAATTGTTGTTATTGTTGGAAGAAGTCATTTTTCAATTCTGTTGAAGAATACTGGAATAATGGAAAAATCGATGTTGTTTGAAATACTGGAAAAAGTCTTTCATCGTTGATAACGGTGGAAGAACATGAAGAGGGAAGAGGGAAGATTGAGAGAGATGGAGTTGAGAGAGAGATGAAGAAGCTGATAATTAAAGAATTAAAGAATAGGCTAAAATGCTCCTGGGGTCCCTTAACTTAATTTCAGGTAACGATTCCGTCCTTTGTCTTTTTTTGTCCCCACTAAGTCCATTATCTTTCAAATTTTAAACAAAGTTAGCCTATTCCGTTGGTCTCCGTTACAATAATTACTCAGATGCTGATTATATACCTAAGTGGCTATAAACACTCCTACGTGTCTATTTACTAACCTACATGGATTATTATAATGTTTTCAGGGTAACAATTAACCGCCACAACTTGTTACCCCCAAATCATTTTCTCATTCTTCTCAGAAAATCACGAAGAAACGAAGAACAACAATGGGTTATGCTTGGGTTTCGCAGCGAGGAAGACGAAGAAACACGAACTGTAACATCCCCAATTTTAGCTAAGTTGGTTAATGAAAGTTAGCAAGAGGTTATGTTTGATTAATTAGTTAATGGAGCAATTTAGCTTAATTAATTGATGATGAGGCGATTGTCATGGATTGGATTTATGGATTATATGTTTAGTTGCTAAATAATATTAATTGTTTGAGTTATGAACCAATATAATTTAATTATGTTGGGTAGTGTATAAGTAAAGGGGGAGGTATGTATGGTAATCTGAAATGTTATAAAGTAGAAAGAGCCCAACAACCATAGGCCAGCCCAACTTGAAGACACCACCGGCTGAAGTAAAACAAAGTGAACCCATTTCTTTTCCTCTTCACTTTCCATATTCAGTTTCCAGAATGAAGAAGGAGAGAAAAGCTAGAGAGAGGGAGAGTGAGATCCGATGAGGGAAGAAGAAGAGAATTGGTGAGAAAACCCATCACCCCCATTCACTACAAAACTGAACATACACTCCATTCTTCTCAGTTCACTCCACCATTTCGATATTCCCTTCATTTTAGCCCAACTCATAATCTGCACACTTCAAAAGCATCCTCCTATGGCCTTCATTTGACTTGCATGTGATCAAAGGAGCTGGGAATGAGTAGGGGGCTACTTGCATGTAGTTTAGAGCTAGCTCGGAATCCTTGTGGAGCTTGAATACTGATTGGGATTCTGGATCGTTGGGTTAGGAAGCTTAGATGGGGGTTTCAAAGCTTGCATGTGAGTTTTGGAGCAATGTTGAAGTCATAAGAGCTAAGCATTTGAGAGAGGAGCAGAAGGGAGGAGATGGACGTTGGAAGAATCAGCTTGCACGTTGGATTTCAAATAAGTTGGAGCACTTGGGTAGCTGTCCAAAGGTTCCGTTTTCTGAGTTCGTTGTTGGAGCGGATCCGAGGAGAGTTCGTGATTTTTGGAACGGTTGAACTCTCGGAGTCTCGGCGTTGTGAGCGATTTACATCGCTATAGGTGAGTTCTATACTCACTAGGATTGAGTTTCATATGTTATATAATCTGAATCGAGTCAATAGAATTAATTTGGTGATTTGCTTGGTGTTGATTGTTTAGCCAATTTCACTGTTTCTGAATGTTCTAAAATAGGTTCAGTAATTTTATAACTGGGAATGATTTAGGCATCCAAAAATTATATAACTTACCTTTTTAGAAACTAGATTGAATACTTGTCATTTTGGCTTTGGAATGGTTTCATTTGGACTTGTGTAGCTCAAGATATGAGCATCACAAGTTAGGGTAGAATTCTGGAGACAGTTTGAGAATAGGTTCGGTTTCTGAGTATCTGGGGATGATATAGGTATCCAAAAATTATGTGGTCAATTGTTTTAGAAACTAGACTGAATGCTCGTCAATTTGGTCCTGATTTGGTTGAATTTGGAATTGTGTAGCTCAAGATATGAGCATCACAAGTTAGGGTAAAATTTTGTGTACTTTCTGTCACTTTTCGCGTCGCGACGGTAGGTGTTCGCGTCGCGACGGTTTGCAGTTTTCACTAAAAAGTCCCTGAACTTGTTTTCGCAATATCTTTTGATCCGGTGGTCCGATTTCAGTGTTCTCAGATGCGTTGGAAAGATAATAAAAAGGCCTAGCTGAATATGTAATAAAAGTAGTGCTATTATCTGTTTGGGTGTAATTGAGATTGTGAATGATGTTAGTTGATGGTATGAGATTGTTATGCCTAAGCTAAGTTCATGTTATGAGACCGATTATCTTGTTGTGATTATGCTAAGTGTGATTGGTGTATTTGTGCTGGACTGACTGGATTAGCATCATGATAAGTTAGGTTAGTAAGCCTTAGTAAGCCATGTGAGATCACTTAATTATAAGAATAAGTTAGTAATTAGATCACCTAATGTTAATAATAAGATTATGTTCAGTTCAGTTTATTGTTATGTTATTGTTATGTTTAAGTTCATTGTTGAATTCAGTTCAGGTATATCTTCATATATATCTTTTAGTCGGGGTGACGACCCTATTTAGTTTAGTGTGCTAGGGCAGAGGCAGTCATGAGCCTTATGAACCTAGGCCCCGTTAGGGACCCAGCCGATTAGTGGGGACGGGTTCACCGGAAGCTTATTATGCCAAGTGACCGGTGACACGCTATAACTTTAGTTAGTGTTGTGTCTTGTAACCGGCTTGAGGGTTATGAGGACAACGTTTAGTTAGTTAGCCACATAGTCAACTTTGAGGACTATGAGTTATGAGTTTAGAATAATGAATCAAGCATAATTGAACCGAGAGGATTAGTAAGGGGTCGCGATAGAACTCACTGAGACAAGTTGTCTCACCCAATCCATTGTTGTTGTTTTTCAGTTAAGCAAGAAAAGTTGAAGACCGTGAGGTACGACTATGGAGACGCTTGAGGAGCGGTCGCTATCTTTATTTCATTATGTCTTGTATTTCAGTTTCCTTTGTATTTCTGTATTTCTATTCAGTATCTTAAGACTATTCGATTGTACGACTTATGTCTTTCAAGTTGTAAATCGCTTCCGCAGACTTTCGGTTTTTGAGTATTGAACACTAGTTGAGGGTGTAAGGACCGACTTTATTTATATTCTGTTCAGTTATGTAAGTACGTTTGATGACTAATTCATCGAAGTTTAGTATGTATTCAATATTTTGAAAGGAAAGTCACTCTGATGTATGCCAGTAGTGCATTTCGGTAGTTTCTACAAGTTAGAAATTATCGGGGTGTTACACGAACAGAGCAGAAGAAGAAGAAGAAGAAACGCGAAGCGAGAGAAGAAGAAGAAGAAGAAACGCGAAGCGAAGCGAAGCGAGAGAAGAAGAAACGCGAAGCGAAGCGAGTGAAGAAGAAGAAGAAGAAGAAACGCGAAGCAAAGCTAAAAGGTGAGTTTTATCTTTTGTTTGTTTGTTGTTTCTTGGTTGTTGAACCAAAAAATGCATGTTGTCAGTTGTGGGGGTTTAGGGTTTCTATTTTTAGGGTTATTAAAAGATTGAATGTGGGGTAATATTGGTGGGGTTTAGGGTTATTGTTGTTGTTTGTTTGCATCTAGGTCACTTTTGGTATGTGGTCCCTTATAATATTCCTTTACCATGTGGATGTCAGTATATTTAATACCTGTTGTTGTTGATTCATGTGTTTTTGTCTTTGTTTGACACTACATTTAACTGAAAAGGACAGAAACTGAAAGTTGTTGGTTTAATTTTTCATTTTATAGGTTATAATGGATAGTTTTATAGTTTATGTTCATCACTATGGTCAGTTTGTGGACCCACGGATGTCTAAATATGAAGGGGATATGGCTAATTGGGAATGTGATTCTGATAAGTGGTCCTACTTTGAAATTCTAGGGATTTGTAAGGAAATGAGTTTTTTAGAAGTAGTTACCATGTTTTATGAAGTTAATGGGGTTAAAAAACAATTAGTGGATGATGTTGGTGCTATGGAAATGATAAATTGGTCTAAGGCAAATGGAAAGGTTGACATGTACCTTATCCATCCAGTCTCACAAGCAGAATGTATACACATGATTGATTATGTACCAGAGGCCCAACCTGATGTTGAGGCCCAAAATGAAGTTGATGCTGACTTAGGATATAATAGTGAGGATAGTGCTCTAAATGTAAGGTTTGGAACCAAAAACAAGTTTGACTCTGATGATGATGTTGACCTTCATGATGGGTTTGAACAAGTCCCAACCGTGGGTGGTGGGTTGGAAGGTGGGGATGGACAGAAGAAGGACAAAGGTTCCACAAGTAAAAGTAAGAAGACTAAATCTGGGAAAAAGAAAGGGAGGCCTAAGAAGAAAATTAATGAAGAAGTTGTCAATGAGGGAGATGATGTAGAAATAGAAAAATCTATTTGTGAAGATGATTTTTACATTGGTAAAAGAAGGAGGGGAAAAGTAAGGAGGTGTGATAGAGGGCTATCTGATGAGGAATACTACACAGAAGAAATTGAATCTGAAGACTCAGAACTGTCTAGTGTTGAAGAAGTAGAGAAAGTGAAATATCCATCTTTTGTTATGCCTAAAAGAATGGATGGTTATAAGTGGGCGTTGGACAGTCTGTTTTCAACTAGGGAGGAATTCAAAGCTGTTGTAATTACATATGCAATCCACAATGGTAGGGATCTAAGATACATTAAGAATGATAAATCAAGGGTTAGAATTGGTTGTAAGGAAGGATGTGAGTGGATGGCATATTGTGCAAGATTACCTGATGAAGATACTTGGCAACTTAGAAAGTTGATAGACAACCACTCATGTAACAGAGAGTATAGGGTCAGAATGATGAATTTAGGTTGGTTGGGGAAAGAATTATACTCTACTGTGAGGGAGAACCCAAAAATTAAGTTAACCGATATTATCAACAAAGCCCATGAGAAATGGAATGCTGGGGTCAGTAAAATGAAGGCATCTAGAGCAAGGAGGGTTGCTTTTGATATGGTTGATGGCTCATTCAAAGAGCAATACCTACAAATGGTCCAAACTTATGGGAGGAAACACCATACCCAGACATCTTGCCTCCTCCATTCAGAAGAGTACCAGGGAGACCCAAGAAATCAATGAGGAAAGATGCAGATGAGAAGACAAAAGATTCTACCCAATTAAGTAGAAAGGGGATGCCATAAAAGTGTAGTAGATGCAAACAAGGAGGTCATAACAGGGCCTCTTGCCCTTTCCCACCATCTCAACCTGAGGAAACAAATGCCTCAACTACACAAGCACCCTAGCCAACTGCACCAACAGAAGCTTCCCAATCAAATGCCCAAACACAAGCTTCGCAACAAAAGAAGGGAACACCAAAAAAAATCACACTCCATTGCTCCTTCAAATTCCCCTACTGTTTCACACCCCTCTGCTGCAACTCAACCCACTGCTCCGAAGGCATCAATCCCAGAAAATTCCACACCCAGAAGAATCCCACGAGGACTGTCCAAAGGGACCATCAGAATGAAGCTACCAACAAGGAGGGCTACTCCGATTTAGGAACTGCTTCAACTATTTAGTGTTTATGTTTAATTATCATTTTGGAACTATTTAATGTTTAATTTCTACCCATTTTGGTACATGTATGGTCCAACTTTGGAACAATATTTGGTGCTTTAATTTCTGCCCTTTTGGAACAATAGTTAATGGCAAATTTAGATGTATGGTGTGCCTTTGGAACAATGCACACGTTGGTTATTTATGAAATGCTATTGGCAGATTTAGATGTATATATTGGCAGGTTTATTTCTATTGGCAGATTCCCTAGGTTGGTTTTACTTTGGTCTTACTTCAGTCTAAAATTTTGAAATAATACATATGTTGGTTTTAAACAAATCAAACATCATTTTCAACAACCAATTCAAACTTCAAATTCAACAATTACATATAGCTTTTCAGCTTTTGTTTACAGCAACAAACTAAACTTCAACAACATAAAGTAACCACAACTTAGTACTAAAACCAAATTCACTTAAAGCCTAATTTCAAACCATGTGCTCCAGATTTGGGAGGTTTGAATAACAACATTGCACAAATTACTCCTAAAATCAAGCATATGACAACAACAAACTTCATCTTGATCTTCATCGATTTCTTCTCCTCATTCATAGTCATCAAAGTCCTCCTCAACATCGTTAACTCTTTATCCTTCTTGGGACATTGTAAACATTCAGCGTCATCATCATCATCAATATAATTTGCAAGCCAATCTGAGTACCACAAAAAAATCCACAGCCACAATCTATGCCAGGAGCCTACAATATCCAAGAGGACAAAACTGTTTTAAGTTAAATAACATTAAGGACTTATTTGATACTGCAAAATAATTTAAGGGACCAAATCGTTACTGTGAAAAAAATGCAGAACGCAGAACACCATGACAGAACCCACGAGCTTACCATAAAGTGCCTGCAACCCCAAAATGTCTTGCCATTGTTGGGTCCATCTTTGGTGACGGCGTGAACCACATCTTTGGTTCCACATCTGCATTTGGGTGGTTTGGAAGGAGCACGTTTCCCACTTGAAGCGAATGAAAGAGAGTGAGAACTTCTGGATTGTGACCCGTTGGAGCGATAGGAAGCCATTGTTATGGTCTTTCGAGGTTTCAGGATAGATTTCACGTTTTTGAAAAACTCAACAATGGTGAATAGATGAGATCTAGGGTTTAATTAAAGAAGATGATAGTCAGCATCTGATTTTGCATCCACGTGACCAACTTAACAGCCAGCTGGACAACATTTAACGACGTCAGCAAAAAAACGTAACCAAGGCTAACTTTGCTTAAAATTTGAAAGATAAAGGACTTAGTTGGGACAAAAAAAGATAAAGGACTAAATCGTTACCTGAAATTAAGTTAAGGGACCCCAGGAGCATTTTAGCATAAAGAATAAATAGAATAGAAATAAAAAATAATGAAGTGGCAGTCCCAGTCAGCATAAAAAAAATTAGAAATGAAAATAAAAATCCAACTCAGAGCTCTGTTAGCCACGTAGACGTTTTTTGTAACGTCTGTCTAACAGAAGGACTAAAATAAAAAAAAAAGTGTCTTTTGCAAGGAGTTTTTAAAACAAAAATTAGAGGGACTAAAACCAAAACACCCCATTTTTACAGGGACTAAAAACATATTTAAGCCTTACCACTTATCATTATCAGTAGAAACTAGGAAAAAGAATACACATCTGGGTCATAGCTAATGGAGAGAAAAAAACTAGAGAGAGAGAGAGAGAGAGAGAGAGAGAGAGGAGAGAGAGAGAGAGAGAGAGAGAGAGAGAGAGAGAGAGAGAGAGAGAGAGGGGGGGGGAATATTTTTCAAAGTTTTAAAATGATTTATTTTTATGACAAATTTAAAAAGGTAGATATTTTTCAAAGTCGATGCAACCAATATGTTATATGTTATAATATGAAATGTAATTAAATACATTTGAATTTTTTTAACTATGATAATAACTAATCAATGTTTTCATCTATATATAATGAAGATGTTAGTCCCAAGTCTCACAAGTAATTCTATCAAAAAAAATCTAGCAAACATAACGTGAAATCTTACACAATGGCCTTTTACAAACATCAAACTCACTTTTGCTTCATTTTGTTTACTTTGGTTTTGCTTTCAGGTAATAGAGAAAAGTTAGTTAAATCTCTATAGTTTGTAATTTCAATTTATAAATATTGTATAATATTTTCATTTTATTCTTATGGACATTACTGCATGTTAAGATTTAACTTTTGATCTTTGTAGGAATGGCAAGTGGAGAGAGAGAGAGAGAGACTCATTTCATTGATTTTAAATTTCTGTTACAACTGTGTTTATATAGTACATTGAGTTTGGTGGTCTAGAAGCAAATCAGATTGAACTAATCTAACCGACTCTAAACCTCCATCCAACTGCATAACAGATTCGTAGCTTTGCTGTGTTGAGGCACCCTTGTTCCATCTTTCTTGAGCGGATGCTTATTCTCTATTAATAGCATCCTTCAGACACAAAACAATGGCTTCATGATGTTAAGCTTTGACAAAAGCATTTTCTGTATTCAACGACTTTGTCGGTGCCTAATCTACAACGGGGAACTTAGGCCGCCCTTATAGTTGGGCTGGCCCTAGAACCCCATACCTCCTTCTTATACTCTTTCGATATCTCTTACATCGCCAACTGAGCTACCTACTTGGGCAACTTGATGGCTTACTTAACAATTGATTTTGTACATGTTTCAACTATTTACAAATAAGGGTATAATGCTCCGTACATTATTTATTTGTTACCATGTTATTGGTGTGCAGTATCCAACGGCTTTACTGGTGACTAACCTACACTGGGGAACCTGGCTGGCCAGGTGTATATCCAGTTTTTTCCGGTCCGTAGAGTTCTCCCTCTCCAACAGAGTTTTCGTCACACTCAAGATTCAAACTCAAGACCTAAGGGTGGGATCCAAACTCAGTTACCAATTAGACCAACCCTTGTCGGTACAATACTTCGTACACTATAGAATTAATACACCCTTAATTTTTTTAGTATTGATCCATATATCTTTAATACTAAACCATAATTTTCCTGATAGCAAGTGGGAACATTTAGGAGTTCTATTCTATGGCTTGTGTTATTATATTGATCGGTTGTAGTGTTGATTTCAACTAGCGATATTATTGTGCTGCTAATTAATTATAAAATTTTGATGGATGTACTGCTTGTTATCTAATAAAGTTTTGCTTAAAAAAATAACGTGTTGTTTCTTTTTTTAATTTAAATGTTTTTCTTTGACAATTTTTATCTAAATATGTTAAAAATGAAAGAAAACAATTTCAATAATCTTTTTTCAACACAAAAAATGCCCGTTGCATATTTATGTGTTGTTAAAAGACATAAATGTTATTTGTCCCTCACTACTGCTAGCATTGGCAATTTCAGTGAGATGGGACACCGGCTCTCGAGTTCGAATTTGGGTGTGACTGTATAATAGTATTAGTATGTGTACGCGTGGTGTTTATTTGTCATTTCAACGAAACTGAAAAAAAAAACTAAATCTTACTTTTAATAAGTGTATATGCAATGCTATTTACCAAGGTAACTAAAATTGGACCGGATATTGAACAAATATAGCTATAGGTTCAAGGTTCAAAAGTCTGGTCGGGGTTAAAGTCGGGTCAGGTTTGTAATACTTAAATAAATTTTTATATTCAATTTTTTAACCACATAAATATAATACATATTTTTTTTACCTTAATATAATACTCCCTTCGTCTCATATTACTTTTAGCCAAAAAAAGTTCTCTCATTTTTTTGACCTTTTACAACACCATTATGCCAATGAAGCATTGACAATTATTTCCTATTTTACCCTTGAAGTATTAGTGTAGATTTCTTTTTCAATACTTAGTTAGAGAGAGAGAGAGAGAGAGATAGTAAGTAACAATAGGTATATTAGAAAAGCATAAGATAATTATATCATGAATTTTGGACTATTCGTTATTTTTTAGTCAATGTGCCACAACCCTTTTTTTTACGCAAACTATGTATCACAACCTTAAACGTTAAATAAAATGAAATGAATGTAGTAAATCTTTATGAAAGTAATATAGTCATATTAATAACATATTATTTTAATTAAAATTAAACAAAATTGTTTTTTGACACTAAAAGTTAAACTAAACTCAAACTTACTTTCATGTTAGCTTTCAGTATCTGCCTTGAAAAATCAGTATTACTAACAGCTAATTTTGTATTTTTTATTTTTACCATCATTCTGCATTAATGGCGTTGAATGTTGACGATATACGAGTTGCAAAAAAAAGTCGATTGAAGTTATCTCTGCATGACATGTCTCGTCTGTTCCATGTTTTATAATTTGTTCGGCAAAAACCGCAAATATAGACAGATTTAGGGTGAAAAATACAATTAGACTAAAATTACAAAATCAAAAAACCAATGGATAATTATAAAAAATAATTTTTTTATCAAAAACTATTTTTAAAAATACATTTCAGTTTTTTTTAAAAATAATTTGCAGAAAATAATTTTGTTTAAAAAAATTCAGAATAAAAAAAATAAACATAATATATATATGTTATATAATATATATATATATATATATATATATATATATATATATATTATATAATATATATTATATATAACCTCCACCGACCACCGCCGTGTGAGCTCTGCCGCCGACCACCACCAACCACAGGGGCTGCAGTCCACCGCCGGAGAGCCGCCGTGCCGGCCGATATGGAGCTCCGCCGCTGGCGGCCATCTGCCACACCACTACCTTATATAAATATATATTTTTACATATATATATATATATATATATATATATATATATATATATATATGTGTGTGTGTGTGTGTGTGTGTGTGTGTGTGTGTGTGTGTGTGTGTGTGTGTGTGTGTGTGTTTGTTTGTTTGTTTGTATATTTATATATTTATAAATATAAAAAATTAAATTTCTGCTGTGATAAAAAATATTAAAATTATGATTGGAAATATTTTTTTGTTTTATTACTCATAAAAATATTTTTTTATTTAAAGGTTTTGTATGTTTTAAAAATATTAGTTGATGGATTGGATATCCAACCATAAAATAATTGCTAATGGATGGATTGGATGGACTTTTTTGTAAATGGATGGATTGGATTTGTTTGGTACAATTTTAATGGATATGGATTAATGGATTATCTCCAATCCATCCATTATAATCCAAATCCAAATTCATCGAATCCATCTATTTTGACACCCCTAAAGCTAAGCAATGAAATAGTACAAATAAGATGTATCCTAATTCAGGAGTTGTGCAACAGACAACTAAAGAATAAATTAACGTTCCTAATCTATACCAAGTTATAACTTCATTCTAGAATATGTACATTTCAAGTACACGCTCAAATAGAAGAAAATGCCATGTTGTCTATTACGCCCTCTCTCGAGCGATTGTAGTTAAATCTGTAATTACTTCCTCCGTCCTTAATTATAAGTAAAAGTGGGTCAACGAAAGTTGATGTCAGTTCCTTATTTTTAGGAAGGAAGGGAGTAAAAACTTATAATTTTTTATCTTACAAATCTTGATTTTTTTACTGCGAGCGGTGTAGTTAGGATATCTGCTAGCTGGTCTTTTGTTTCATTAGAGAGTGCTAGTGAAGTTACCCCTTTTAGGTACACCAATAGACATCATTGGGAGAGAATCTATCTGTTAGATAACTGCCATGCAAATATCCAGATTTTTTGGCTTTGGGTACTTTACAGCCACTTGAAATGGATCAGTATCCACTTTCATCGGAGCCTTTTACTTTTCTTCAAAAATCAGGCGTCCCTCTTTGATTGGCTTCTGAATGAGATCCCTTAAACGAACCCATTGGTTAGTAGCGTGTTCGAATACATTGTGGTATTTACAATATAATTTCCCTTTCAATTGTTCAGGAGAAGGCATTTTGTGGTCATCACTTAAAGTGAGTTGTTTATCTTTCAACAAGATATCATAAATTGGGTCAGCTTTGTTTACATCGAAGTCATCGACTTTCTTAACAAATTTGGAACTTTCTTTGACCAATAACGGTTTTAGTCTAGAACGAACGTAAGGTGGTCCCAATTTTAGTTCAGCCAGATGAACACCACTAGGTTCTTCTTTAGGCTCACTTTTGCCTTCGGAATCTCTTTCGACTAGGGCCACAAACTTTCCTTTGTCATCTTGAGAAAAACTATTAGCTTCTTTTTTCGAATAATCATCATTTTTCTTAGAAAAGATCTCTCTCTTATATCCCTTTTCACTTTTCTTAAGCTTATTTTTTCCGAATTAAGCTTTTCGATTTTTCTAGCACTATCTGCCAATTGAGACATATCTCTCAATTGTTGATTAATCATCTTCTTTCGAACATTATAAACGAAATCTGCTGCCGCCATTTGTCAAGTTCAGTACTAAGGAATGGTCGTTAGGCATTTGGCTTTCATATGCCTAAATCAACTGATATAATCATCAATCGATAATTTATTATTCCTTCAAATATTAGTCAGATCGATTACATTGACTTTGTTCTCTCCTCGAAAGAACTATTCGTGGAAGATACTCTCCAGATGTGCCCAATTCAGAATCGATTATTTACCCTTGAAGTATTATATAATGTAGTTTTTTTTTTCAATACTTAGTTATCGAGAGAGTGAGAGAGAGAGAGAGGGGGGGAGAGAGAGAGAGAAAGAGAGAGGAAGTAACAATAGGTATATTAGAAAAACATAAGATAATTATATCATGAATTTTGGACTATTCATTATTTTTTAGTCTATGTGTCACAACCTTTTTTTTTACACAAACTATGTACCACAACCTTAAACGTCAAATAAAATGAAATGAAGGTAGTAAATCTTTATGAAATTAAAATAGTCATATTAATAACATATTACTTTAATTAAAATATAAACTGTTTTTGACACAAAAAGTTAAAGATGTGACAAATGAGTGTACCAAATGAGTGCACCAAATGAGTGTAAGAATGAGGTCTCGGGTTCAACTCCCGGAAACTAACATTCCCCCACCCCCACTAACATTGCTTATAAAAAAAATACATTTTTACTTTAAATTTTTTAATTATGTCTTACAAATAATGTCATATGGGAGTGTCCCAATACTTTTAATGAAAGACTAATATTCGCTCGTGCTTAGGATCAAATTTCACCCTGGCCAATACCGACTTTGTCCATTGCCGGAATCGAACCCGGGAGCACCGTGTTGGGATAGTCAATTAGTATTTTCAAGAATTAATATTAATAGTGGGGAAAATTCAAGAGACACCTCTGAAGGAATGAATGAGTGTATCTAGAATGTTGAAGAAAAATCAAGAAGTGGAGCTCCTTGGAAAGGGGAGACAATAAATGTCCACTAAGTCTTATGCATGCATGGAATTCATGTTCTCTCCTATAAATAGAGAGACTTGTGAAGAGTGAATATATGCCCAAATGAAGAGGTGAGGCATCCCCATTCTTGGGTGACAATGTAGTGAGGTGTAGAATCTCCAGCCAGGTCCTAGTGAGAGGAGAGTGTTGGTGATCATTTGTTGTGAGATGTGAGTGTTATCATTCCTTGTAACTCTTAGAGTGAGAAGAGTATTGTAGGGTGATACACATATTGGGATTGGGTTACAATTGTTGTAATCATATTTGAGAAGATGAATGGATTGTGTTGATGTGTTCTCGTGGATGTAGGCAAGAGGTGCCGAACAATGTAAATTATTTGTGTTCTTCTTTCCTTTATTCTTGCGGTGTGTTTATCTATATCTCCTCAAATATCCTTGGGCGTGTTGGTCAATCCTTTGATGTGTGCGGTTTTCCCCAACAGTGGTTTCAAAGCTAATGGTTTGGGGTGGCTGGCGCAAAGCCGTTGTTGTGACCAAGTGATCGTGCAGACAAGTATTGAAGCTCAACGATTTTGGTGGTGGATCCATGTGGAATCATTGTGGCGAAAGTCTTCCTGACAATGGAGGTCAGGCGGCGTGCCCTGTTGGTGGTTGCTAACAGCAGTGCAACTATGAGTGAAGCGACACCACTCAAAACTCGTGGAGGAGCTATGAGATCAGAATTATGGGGAGGAACACACACAAGTTTATTGGTTTGAAATGAGTATGCAAGATACACATGTGGAGGAGATTAGTACTCTTGCAAAAAAAAATTGAAGATGATATAGAAGTTTGGAAATTTAAATTAAGGGAGGATTTGTTGGGAAAGTCAATTAGAATTTCCTAGAAATAATATTAATGGTGGGGAAAATTCAAGAGACACCTTTGAAGATATGAATGAGTGTATCTAGAATGTTGATGAAAAATCAAGAACTAGAGCTCATTGGAAATGTGAGATAATAAATGTCCACTAAGTCTTATGCATGCATGCATGGAAGTCATGTTCTCTCTTATAACTAGAGAGACTTGTGAAGAGTGAAGATATGCCCTAATGAAGAGGTGAGGCATCCCCATTCTTGGGTGACAATGTAGAGAGGTGGAGAATCTCCAGCCAGGCCCTAGTGAGAGGAGAGTGCTGGTGATCGTTTGTTGTGACATGTGAGTGTTATCATTCCTTGTAACTCTTAGAGTGAGAAGAGTATTGTAGGGTGATACACATATTGGGGTTGGGTTACAATTAGGCGTGTGGGTCAATCCTTTTATGCGTGCGGTTTTACCCAACACACTGGGTCGACCCCCGTGTCCCAGGGTAGATTAAGCCACAAGGACAAAAGTGTTGGTTGGGAGGGAATTCCATTTAAAGTAACACTAGTATTTTACTCGTGTAGTCGTACGGGTGACACTGTATTTGTTATACTTTACTATGAACTTACAATAAAAAAAACTCAAATTTGCTTCCATGGGCCCTATTTTCTTTGAAAATTATAAAATTTAATAAAAGAAAAATGAGAAACTCGATAAAAATAATATATTTCAACTTGGCCCATAATTCCTACAACCCCCCCAGCTACTCAATGGACACCCCCAAACCATGCGAAAAGACTGAAATGTCATTAATGAAACGCGCGCTCCCCTTTTTTTGGGATTTCAAAGGTTCGAAAGTTTACTTCCGAACCGGTTCGGAACCAAAGTGTCGGGTGTTATTTCTTTGCAGACATCCCCTTTAATTACGATTTTAACAAGTCCGAAAGTTTAAAACCGAATGAGTCTTAAAGTTTGTGATCGAACTGGTACGCACTCAAAATGTCGAACCTCTGCAAAATACTTCAGTATTGTATTAAAGAAATTTTGTGTGTTTCAATGGCTCAGAAAAAGGAGTTGTTGAATTTTTTTTGGAAAACGTGCCACTACAGATAGAAATTCAACGGTTCTGCTTTATGATCATCAATTAAAATCAACGGATCACATTCGACCACACCTATTATAAATTGGTTGTCACAAACACCCCACCAACATTTCTGTTTCCCTTTGTCAAAAAAAACATTTATGTTTCTTCATCCGTGCTTCTTCACAAACGTCCCCCACCCTCTGAAATGGATATGGAGTTGTGCTTAACCCAATACTCAGTTGACAGATTCCTCTGATTGTCCTTCATCACCGTGGAAGTATCACCTCCAGGGAAGATGGTGTTTGGTTTCAATGTCGCAATCCTTTCTTCTGTAGGATGAAAAAGGATATAACATTCACCTAGTTGAAGGAAAAAGCAGAGAAGAAGGTTTGAGAGTGAGAGTGGCGTAAAGACGTAAGTCGTTTTACTTATCGCAAGCCCAATTACGGAGACAACGAGCTATTTGCTATTCAGCTATGGAGATTCGGAGTGACGACGACGTACGCACCATGATCGAAGCACATGCCCATTTTCCAAGACACCGTCTGTTGGAGCTGTTTGTCGAAACAATACGCACTCTAGACGAAATCATTTTCCTTTTGCCACAGGGAATCTAAATTACTTGTAATCAGGTGTTTGTTATTTTTCGTTTTGTTTCGTTATATTCCATTCTTGTTTCGTAATGTTTTGTATTGTTTCTACTAAAATCAACAAATGAAATAAAGAGGGGTCGTTTCGTTTCCAAGATAGAATGTTATATACTTCAACAGTTAAAATAAAACATCCAAATTAAAATAGTACATCCAAATAAAAATCAGCTCTATTTCAGTTGCCATCTTTACCAAATGACGATCCACTGACTGAGATCTCTGTTTCTTCATTGTCACTACCTTCATCACTGGAGACATATGTTGCAAGGAATGCCTAATAATCCGAATCAGTCGAGCCTGATGCGTTTGACTCGGTGTCTTCTTCTTCATGTAATATCCTGAAAACTTTGAAATGGCCATCATGAAGTTACGTCATAGACATTTCAACATTGTCCACATCCCCGTATGCAGGGACGGATGCATTCACATGAGTCTGGGGGCAAATGCCCCCAATGATCTTTGGTTTATTTCTATACTACTCATATAAAGCTAATTAGTACACCTAATAATATTGATAATATATGTATTTTGAGTAAAAAAATGATAGTATATATTTGTTTTGTTTCGTATCCACTTCCTCACTTTCACCCACACTCTAGTTCTACTCCCTCATATTAACTCTCACTCCCAAGTCTTAGCATGAACCCTCCACTCCACTTTGGCTTTGTCATATTTCTCCAACTCTCACTTTTATCTTCTAATTAAAGGTAAGTTAAAGTTTGATTTTTTTCCTGATTTATATTTCTATCTTTCTTGCATTCATTATTTGTTTTATTGTTATGATGATAGTTAATGATATATTTTTACTCATATAGAGAGATATATTTTTGAAAGTATTGACAATAGGAAGAACATTCAGTGTTAATGTTTTCAGAATATCAAAAATCACATAAAACAATTATAATGTATATAAATATTGCCCTCACTGCATAAATTTTCTAGATCCGTCCCTGCCCGTATGCACTGCAGATAGCATGCGTATTAGTTTCTAGAAATGCCATATTACGACGTATCTTGACAACAACAGAGAAGACATGGCCATTATCAGCTTCTAGGACAACATTGTGAAGCAATGTGTTGTCAATCTGCTGAAAAATATTCTATGGAATATTAATGCGATTCTGCAATTCAATACCAATCCTATAATTAAAAATATTTAGATAATTTGCACTAACAAGTAGCCTAAATAGACTAAATAATTAACTTACATGAGTTCCCTTGATAACGGTGACAAAATCCATATCTAAACAATACAACAAAATTGGCAATTTAGATTATCTAAACCGGTTCAGAAGTTTACATCCGAACTGGTTCAGAAGTTCATTTCCGGACGCTCCTTTGAAAAAACCAACAACGCATGGTTCAGAAGTTGGAGGCCGAACCAGTTCGAAAATAAACAATTGAACCATTGCAATATTCAAGGGTTCGGAAATAAACTTCCAAACCACGCAGAGATCCGGGAAAAAAACATAAACGAAGGGGAAGAAGAACATACCTTTTTGTTTGCATGGCTGACTGTGTGTGTGTGTGTGTGTGTGTGTGTGTGTGAGTGAGAGAGAGATGGATGGATGGGTGGATGGATATGGAAATGAGTGAGAGAGTAAGGGAATGTGAGAGTGAGGGAGAAGAGTGCGAGAGATATTGGGAGAGAGGGATGATTCGATGGTTTTAGGGTTGGAAAGGGGGGTGTGGGTGTGTTGGAGAGGGAGAGTGTGAAAAATGGGTTTAATGGAGAAGGGGAATTATGGGGGTTAGCGGTGTCAAGTCAAAAAGGCCACGTGGCATTCCAATGTGGTTTGCCATATCAGTTAATAGAGCACCACATTAGATTCAATTTTGACCAAATTAGGGAGGGACCTTGAATTTTGAAATTGGGAAAATAGGGGGACTAAATTCGTGAAAAAAAGTTAAGAGACTAAAATCGTGAGTTGGTGATAATAGGGAGACAAAAGCTGTAATTAAGCATTTTTTACAATTGTTAGTGGTTAAATTGTTTGGTTTTAGTAGGTTATAGTATCTACCAAGAAAAGATAAGAATTTTTTATCTCTCTCTCTCTCCTGACACGCACCAGCTTTTTATTTTACTCCTTTTATTTTATGTTGACTCGTTTTCTAGGTGATAGACTGCACGCGTCAGTCTTTGTCTTTGGCTGTCTGTCCACGTCAGTCTGTACAGGTTGTGTCCTTGAAAAAGTCTGTCCCGTTTTTTTTTGGTGGTGTTACAAAGTAACAAAAGCAAAAAAAAAAAAAAAAAAAAAGGAACCAAAAAACTAAGCTCCAAGCTTGTCTCTCAAAATAAGAGAATCCAATCCTGGAGGGGGGTGATCCCAAGTAACATTGCACATCGAGTGGGAACCTTCCTTGGCTAAAAAGTCAGCACACCTATTCTGATCCCTCCAAACATGAGTTAAAGTTATACTACCTGCACGCTGCATAGCCTTTGAAATCTGGATGATAATTGATGCATGGGCATGTAAGACATGGGTGTTCGCAACAGGGAAGAGATTAACAGCTTCCAAGCAGTCACTTTCACAAACAATCTGCGTAAAGCCTCTAGCATGACAAAGTTCAAGACCCATATGGATAGCAATCAATTCTGCTAAGAGAGCATCACCACCATCCTGTGAGTACGAGAAACCAGCAAGCCACTCACCTGAGTGATCACGCAGGATTCCACCTGCTCCAATACGAGGAATGTCTTCCAAAAAGCTCCCATCTACATTGATTTTAACCATACCAACTGGAGGAGGAGACCATCGGGTCGTGAGTCTGGCTGAGGCAATATCGAGACCCTGGTTAGGGAAGTGATCAAGGAACTCATCATGGGACACATACACCTTCTTTATAACTTCACGCAGGTGCCAAGGTTGTTCTTCAAAGATCATGTTATTTCGCCAACACCACACATGCCACAAACCAGCAATAAAGATGTACATTGACTCGCTATGAACCATGTCAAAAATCCAGGTATCAAGATCTGCTTGTAGAAAGAAATAGGGGTGAATCCCCATTCCCAAACGGAGCCACACCTCCTTGGAGTGAGGGCACTCACGGAGGCAGTGAAAGAGGTCTTCCATAGGAGAAGAGCAACGGGTGCAGCTTGGAGAAGCTACCATGTTGCAATGGTGCCGACGGGCATTAGTTGGAAGAGCGTTGTGAAGGCAAAGCCAAATGAAGTGCTGCAACTTTGCTGGGATTTTAAGACGCCAAATCCATTTCATATTAATATTGGTATCCCAATTTCTATGCTGGTTCAACAGCCAAAAATAGCCACTAGAACAGGTGTAGCTACCTTGAATAGCAGGTTGCCAAGTCCAAGTATCAGGAAGGCCTGGGTCCAAAGTCAAAGGGGTGGGGATGTTTTGAATCAAAGCAACAATCTCAGGTGGCACCATAGTAGATAGTCTTTGCAAATTCCACATCCCATCCCTATAGACATCCCGAATGCACAGATCATTATCACTAATGTTCACAAAAGGGACAAGATGACTTAGTGGGCCAAGCTTGGTCCAATCCGTGTACCAAAGTGAGGTCTCTCCCCCACCAACTCGAAAATTATATCCCTCGGCAAAAATAGAGACGGCCTTCAGAATGCCACGCCAAGTAATGGATGCGTTAGATTTCAACTTTGCTAGCCAGATAGAATTTCGGCCCAAGTACTTGCGGGTTAGAACCTGCACCCAAAGCTTATTCTGATGGTGAAGCATGCTCCAAACCAATTTACCAAGGAGGGCATTGTTGGTGAGTCTAGCATCTCTGATTCCAAGACCCCCATAGCGTTTAGGGGTAGTGACAATATTCCAATTGACATGGTTCCATGTACGACAATGGCCATCTCCCCCCCAAAGGAAGCTGCAGGCCATTTTGTCTAAGCGGTTGCACACAAAGGTAGGAAGGTAGTGCAGTTGCATGGTATAGACAGGGATGGCTGTGGTCACTGACCTCACTAAACAAGCTCTACCAGCTTTATTCAAAAGATTTCCCTTCCAAGAGGCAAGTTTCTTAGAGACTTTATCAAGGATGTCATTGTACACATTCCTCTCAACTCTACCCTTCACCAGAGGGAAACCGAGATAATGGCCCAGGTCTGCAACAAAACGAATAGAAGATATGTCCTTGATTCTTTGCTTTCTTTCCCCTTGGACCATCCTAGAACACATAGCTTTAGACTTCAGAGTATTAACTTTCAATCCAGAAGCACTACAAAAATCATTGAGGGTATTCATTACAACTTCAACTTGGTCTATAGTAGCTTCACAGAAAAGAAGCACGTCATCTGCAAAGAGGATATGAGAGAGTTGGGGGCCACCTTTTGAGACTTGAATCGGTTTCCAGGAACCATTATGCACTTTCTCTTGGATGCTAAGAGATAATTTTTCCATGCACAACACAAAAAGATATGGGGACAATGGATCACCTTGACGGAGGCCTCTGGAAGGCCTGAAATAGTTGGTTTTTTCCCCATTCCATATAACGGATAGATGGCTAGACCTCACACAACTCATGATGAGGGAAACAGTTTCCATGGGGAAACCAAAATCATGAAGAGTGGACTCCAAAAACTGCCAATTGAGTCTATCATAAGCTTTCTCAAGATCAATTTTAAAAGCAATAGAGCCTCTCTTGGCACGAGACTTGTGCATGAAGTGAACCACTTCTTGAGCTATAATGGCATTGTCAGTAGTCCCTCTCTGGGGGATGAGGCTACTCTGGAGAGGACTGATAAGATCATCAAGGAAAGGCCTCAAGCGATTAACCAAAACTTTAGTAACCACTTTGAATATGACATTACACAGACTGATGGGCCTGAAGTTTTTGAGTCTCTGAGGATTAGCCTCCTTAGGGATGAGAACAAGAAGCGTTTCTGCAATAGACTCATTTATGTTGCCCATATCAAAAGCCGTCTTCACAAGTTGCCAAACATCATCTCCTATTTTCTCCCAAAAGTGTTTGAAGAAGATAGGCTGGAATCCGTCAGGGCCTGGGGCTTTATAAGATTTCATACTAAAAACTGTCATTCTCACTTCCTCTTTGAGTACTGAATTAGTAAGAGTGGTCCTTCCAAAGTCACTCAAGAGGGGAATATTATTTACAACAAGAGAAGAAGGGTCTGTAGAAGGGTCTACCTCAAAGAGATTCTGAAAGTAATCAATGGCCTCAGTTCGGAGAGCGGCAACATCAGTGCTCCATTGCCCATTCTCAAGGAAGAGCCCTTGAATTTTATTTCTCTTCCTCCTCACCACAGTTTGTGTGTGAAAGAAGCGAGTATTACGGTCCCCCAAAGTAACCCAATTTTCTCTGGACTTTTGATACCACAAGATCTCTTCTTGTTTAAGTACGTCATTATATTGCTTTTGAAGAGAAGCTTCGGTCAAAGTCAAGCGAGCCGAGTCAACAGATTCCATCCTAACCTGAATTTGATTCAATTGCTTCTCAATAAGTTTTTTCCTCCTAGGAATGTCGCCAAAGACATCTCTGTTAAAGGTAGACGCATCTACACTAACATGGCGGAGGCTCACAGGAACTACATGTTCACCTTTGTCCCAAGCTTTGTACACCACGTTAGGAAAATCACTATGGAGTAACCAGGCAGCTTGGAAGCGAAAAGGTCTGGCATGTTTAGGAGGAATGAAGCCTGTCCCTCTAAGAAGAATAGGGCGGTGATCCGAGTAGTGGAAGGTCAGGTTCTCTACATAGGCCTCCGGGAATAAGGTACGCCACTGACAATCCCCTAAGGCCCTATCTAATCTCTTGGAAATCTTTAGGACTCCCCTCTCCTTGCGAGCCCAAGTGAAAGTACTACCTGTGGCCCCAAGATCAATAAGATTACAGTGTTCAATCATGTTAGCAAACTTCTCCGCCTGTCTAGTATTGAAAGAGCCCCCCTTCACCTCAGATGGAAGTAACACTTCATTGAAATCCCCTAGCAGCAGCCATGGACAAGTGATGGCAGGGCGGAGGTCCTTAAGATAAGACCATAAGTTGACCCTATTCACTAGGTGGGGACTTGCATACACAGCTGAACATAACCACTTAGAATCCGCATGCCTAATACAAATAGTGACAGCTTGAAAGTATTCATCTACTACTGAGATGTCATAGTCACAACCTCTACTTTTCAACACCCAAATACCTCCGGAGTGCCCGGATGCCTCGGAGAGAGCGCAAATTTCATAGCCCAAACTAGACCAAAAAGTAGTAACCCTAGCAAAAGGACAATGAGTTTCCATCAGAAAAATAAGTAAAGGCTGATGTTGACGTACCAAATCACGTGCATGACGACGGCCTTCATAGCTAAAGGCTCCTCTAATGTTCCAACTCAAAATTTTGAGATTGTGATAATCCATATAAAACAATTTTGAGATAGGAACAAGACATGTGCAGCCTACGTGATTTCAATAGCCATGCATTCCTCATGGCTTGCATTATTGCTTCCATTTTGAGCTACACCTTCATTATTAGTCCACGAACAAGTCCCATCACTATTAGCAAGATTGTGCTCCTTCCTTTCTGCCGAGGTATTGATTACGGGCCCACCTGGACCTCCAAGGCCTCCAATACACAACGGCCCGGCAAGCTGGTCATTTACCAAGTCATCTTTACTAGCATACATAACATAGTGATTTCCTCCCACATGCTCCATATTTATGGTTGACTTGGCCCCACCTCCAATGTCAAAAATAATTGGATCAGATTTCTTGTTTTTTCCTCTAACATTCACGCCATCTGTCCGTGTAGCAGTTTTAGGAATAAAATCCTTCTCATGGCCGGTGATAGTAGATGGGGACCCCACTGTGCGTTGGCGTTTTTTACGCCAAATTTTCGGTGGTAATTGATTACTCTCATTAGAATCCTTATCTGCATTGTATCTGGACCCAATAATATCTTTATTAATTCCTTCCAGGGATTTAAATCGATTCCCTGATCCAAGCAATATGCCACCTTTAGCGCTTTCCTTTTTTTGAGTCACTCCTCTATGTTGTGGCTTCTTTTTAGTAACGGCAATCCAATCTCCAAAGATTTCGGCAGGCTTCTCGATCCCTTCATAATTACTAGGGACATTTGTGGGATTTTGTTGTCTAGTGGAGCTGCTGCTAGGGTTTCCATCTTTTGTTTCCTCTGCCACTACGCCATGTTCCGGCGCCGCCATCTTGGTGGTGCAGTTGCGAGTTATATGACCATAACAGCCACATGAACTGCAGATGATATGCAATCCTTCATATGCTATCTTGTGCCAAGCACCCCTCACCCATAACTGAGCAACCACAGGTTGGTTTAAATCTATTTCAACACAAACTCTAGCGAACCTCCCTCTATCCACCGACAAGGTGCGTTGGTCCACCTTTATTGGTTTTCCGATCGCAGACGCCATAGCAAGAAGGAGACTCTCATCATAATAGACTAAGTTCATACCTGGAAATCGCACCCACACCATAGTCTTTTCTATCTTAGCAGTAGAAGAAGCAAAATCTGGATCCCAAGTAGACACCGCTAAGTAGTGGTCAAAGATCATCCAAGGGCCGCCACTAATCACTTTCTCTCTGTCTGCTTCTAAGTCGAACTTAACCATATAAAAGCCATTGTCAACATCCATCAAGTCGAATCCTCCTGAGAGCTTCCATGTAGCAGAGAGTTTGCTCTGCATGATCCTGAAGCCTAAGTTTTTCCCCAACAGTTTTATGATAAGAGCTTCACGCCATGGGTTGCAAAGGTTGTCAAAAACTTCCGCATCAATCTGCACTCTCGGTAATAGTCTATTGCCATCCACATAATCTATTTTCACCAAGCCCTTTTGGATTAGATCCATCTTCTCTTTTGGTTTGTCAGCTTTCTTGCTTCCAAGTAGTTTGTCCCGGAAGGAAAGAGTAGCGTTCAGATCCTCCTTGCGTGTGTCGCCGTCGTCCGGCGGCTTCGGCGGTGGTTGTTGACTCGTGGCAGAGAATACCATTGGCTCACCCATTGTGCTCTGTTATACTTTGTCGTTTGTATAGTTGTTGTTTTAAAATATCCAACATGGAAGCTGACGTGTTTGATTTTAATGACGTGGAAATGCCAGCACATTAAAAAAAACACCACATGTCCCCTGCCATGTCAGCACTATTAGTGAAAACTAACAGTAGGGACTAAAAGTGCTAACAGAAAATAAAGTAGGGATCAAAAGTGCTAACGGAAAATAAAGTAGGGATCAAAAGTACTAAAAGTGCTAACGTGTTTGATTAATTGTTTTAATGTTTTAATTGAATTAAATAATATTAATTTTAGTCAAAACTAAGGTGAGGGACCAAAATGAAATGAAAATGAAACATGAGGGACCAAAACAGATCAAAAAAAAGATAAAGAATCAAAGTGAAATCTGAAGCAAAGATAAAAGACAAAAAGTGCTATTTAGCCTAAAAAATAGCATCTTCATTTCATCATGTCCTATTATTTTTTTAAGCAAAACGTTATTTATATATTGCTAGCTGACCATTTGCTACCTATTTGCTGGCTGTCATAGCACGTGACCATAATTTGCTAGCTGTATATATATAGTTTAATCTTTTTTTATGTTGTACTATTTTTCTTTCAAAAAAATTCAGAATGCATTGGGTTCTTTTGCTGCTAGCTGTATTCGAATGCATGCATTCGAATACAGCTAGCAGCAAAAGAACCCAATGCATTCTGAATTTTTTTGAAAGAAAAATAGTACAACATAAAAAAAGATTAAACTATATATATATATACAGCTAGCAAATTATGGTCACGTGCTATGACAGCCAGCAAATAGGTAGCAAATGGTCAGCTAGCAATATATAAATAACGTTTTGCTTAAAAAAATAATAGTACATGATGAATATGCTCTTTTTTATGTTTTAAAGGTATCAAACGACTAAAGTATTCCTATATTATTACGAGCAGAGATAAATGAAAAAGTTGAAAATACAAATAAAAGTAAGAGTGTTATTGAAAGCAAATAATAAGTGTTGCATTGAGATTCTAAAGTGACAAATAATTTGAGACAAAAAAAATAATAGTATATAAGTATGCTATTTTTTATGTTTAAAAGGCATCGAAAGACTAAAGTACCCCTATATTATTACGAGCAGAGATAAATGGAAAAGTTAGAAATACAATTAAAAGTAAGGGTATTATTGAAAACAAATAATAAGTGTTGCATTAATATTCTAAAGTGACAAATAGTTTTTAGACAAAAAAAATAGTAAAGAAAACACTTAAATTGAGATAGGGGGAGTAAAAAATAACGTGCTGCTAATTAATTATAAAAATTTGATGGATGTACTTGCTTGTTATCTAATAAAGTTTTGCTAAAAAAAGAACGTGTTGTTTCTTTTTTTTATTTAAATATGTTTTACTTTGACATTTTTTATTTAAGTATGTTAAAAATGAAAGAAAACAATTTCAATAATCTTTTTTCAACACTAAAAATGTCCGTTGCATATTTATGTGTTGCTAAAACACAAAAATGTAATCTAAAAAAAAAAAAAAACACAAAAATGTTATTTGTCCCTCGCTATTGGTAGCATTGGTGATTTCAGCGAGATGGGCCGACGGCTCCCAAGTTCATACTTGGATGTGATCGTGTAATAGTATATGTGTGTGGTGTTTATTTGTCATTTCAACAAAACTAGAAAAAAGAACTAAACCTTACTTTTAATAACTGTATATGCAAGTTATTTACCAAGATATATAATTAAAATTGGACCGGATATTGAACCGGTATAGCTATAGGTTCAAGGTTCAAAAGTTTGATCAGGGTTGAAGTCGGGTCAGGTATTTTTTGGTATAAATCGGGTATCCTCTGCGTGCAATTATAGAGATTAGTCCCTCAAGCCGGGTAGGACCACAATGGGCGGCAAAGCTCTCCCTCAAGAGATTTAACACTGCTGCATGCCTAATGCTGGATTCAAACACAGGACCTGGGTTAAGTTGGAAGATGTTGATTAAGTAATATATATGTTGATTAAGTAATATATATGTTGTAATTATAATTGTAATTATCCGGCCCATTTATAAGGCCCATTAGGGTTAGTCATAGAATAGCCTATATATATCATGTAACACTTGTATACAATACATGGAATTTCAATACATGTCTCTCAGTTTTCTCATTTCACATGGTATCTAGAGCCAATTGAGAGACAACCCTAAAACCGTGCTTACCCGTTGGACCCACTGTCCACCGGTGATAAAAAATTTTCCGGCAAACCGTGTTTCAATTCCGGTTTGCCCTAACTCACTGCCGTGTGTCATTCCGGCACCCCGTTGGGTTTTTCAGATCTGCTACCGTCGAGTTCTCCCACTTCCGACGACTTTTCCGGCCAACCACCCCCACCACAAGGCTCGCCTCCTCAAAACCGGCCCACCCCTGAAACCGCAGCCCCAGATCTGCCTCCACGCGCTCCCACGCGCCGCCACAGTCTCCGGCCAGAAACCCCAACCAGCCACCGTCGCCGCCGCGCGTGGCGGCGCGTCCGGCCACTCCTCCGGTCGCCGTTTCCATCGTCAGACTCGCCTCTCCTTCCTCGTTTCGGATCTGCCATCATTTTTCAGTTTCGAGCAACGGTTGGACGTGTTTCTGTACAAACAGCCCTTTCTCTCTCCTGTTTGGCGTGTTTTCTCTCTCTTAGGGCTGACTATGACGACCCCCAGTGACTCCTCTAAGCTGTTCACCAATTTTGTGACTTCTCCCCTCACTACGGAGAAGCTAGATGGTTCAAACTATGACAGTTGGGCGTCCGACATTCAGTTATGGATGATGGGGCAAGGTTACACGGAGCATCTCACAAAGAAAGCTACAGAAGTGACTGACACCGCTGAACGTGTGAAATTTGAAAAGGTTGATGCTCAGTTGTGTAGTATTATCAAGTCCACCATTAGCCCTCTCATCAAACCGATTTTCCGTCCTCATCTCACGTGTGAATCGGTTTGGAGTCAGGCTAAGGAACTCTACACTAATGATATTCAGCGCCTCTATGGTGTGTGTCATGATTTGATGACACTCATTGCACCTCGATCATTTGAGGGTCCTATGTCTACGTATATCGGTCGTGTTCATGCTGCCCTTCATGACATTAATGAGCTACTGCCTCCTGCTGCCTCTGGTGCTACTGAAAAGAAGAAAGAACTTGAGCAACGCAGCACCTTTTTTATGCTCCTCGCCCTTTATGGCTTGCCTCAGGATTACGCTGCCACCCGTGACCAGATTTTGGGATCTGCTGCCATTCCCACAATGTCTACTACATCCTCTATCCTCCTTCGGGTCCCGGTTAAGTCTACTCCTGAGCACTCGGCGACCTCTGGGCCGAGTGACACTGCTGCACTTGCATCTCAACACAACCATCAGGGACGCTCTCGTGGTCCTCCATCCAAGTCCAAGAATCGCCCTAAGTGTGATCACTGCCACAATCTGGGGCATACGATTGATCGATGTTGGAAATTACACGGGCGCCCCCCTCGTACTGTTAATGCAGCTCAGACTCCTCCAATAGAAACACCTGAGGCCTCAACTAAGGCTAAACCAACTCCATCTGACTACGAAGATTTTCTCCAATGGTTTGAGAATCGCCAAAACTCTGGATCCACTGCTTCAAGTGCACAGACTGGTAAATCATTTGCTTGCGCCTCTCAGTCATCTTCCCTTGGCCCTGGGGCCCTTGATACAGGTGCTTCTGATCATATCACTGGCAATAAAGCTCTTTTATCCTCTCTTTCTACATCTGGTTACTTACCTACCCTCACCTCAGCCAGTGGAACTCAAACACAAGCCCGAGGGATTGGCACTGCCCAACTCCTCCCTTCCTTATCTGTTGACAACGTTCTTTATGTTCCTGAATGTCCATTTAATTTAATTTCTGTTAAACGTTTGACCAAGTCCATTGATTGTGCTGTTACCTTTACTAAGAAAGATGTTACCTTGCAGGATCGGATCACGAAACAGATGATTGGCGCCGGATGTGAGTCGAATGGCCTTTATTATCTCTCCTCAACCAAGGCTTGTGCAACCACAGAGTCTCCTCTTACAGTACATGCCCAGTTGGGTCATCCTGGTCTTCAAAAACTCCAAAAGTTGGTACCGAGTCTTACTAAATTGTCTAGTTTGGATTGTGAGTCGTGTCAGTTAGGGAAACACACTCGTAGTCATTTCCCTAATAGAGTCAATAAACGGGCTTCGTCCCCTTTTGCTTTAGTTCACTCTGATGTTTGGGGTCCTTCTCGTACTACGAATAATTTTGGGTCTAGATATTTTGTTACTTTTATTGATGACTTTTCCCGTTGTACGTGGTTATTTTTAATGAAGAATCGGTCCGAGTTATTCTCTATCTTTGAGCAATTTTATATTGAAATTAAAACTCAATTTGGTGTGTCCATTCAAACTTTGCGTAGTGATAATGCCCAAGAATATTTATCACAACAATTCCAAAATTTTATGGCATCTAATGGCATTCTTCACCAAACCTCTTGTGCTTACACACCTCAGCAAAACGGGGTTGCCGAACGCAAAAATTGGCATCTCATTGAAACTACATGGACCCTTCTCCTTCACGGTAACCTCCCCACTCGTTTTTGGGGGGATGCGGTTCTAACGACTTGTTACCTTATAAATCGCATGCCCTCCTCTGTTCTTGACGACCAAACACCACACTCTGTCCTTTTTCCTCATACCCCACTACACTCGCTTCAGCCACGTGTATTTGGGTCCACATGTTTTGTCCACAATCTCTCTCCTGGTATTGATAAACTCTCGGCTCGGCCACTAAAATGTGTCTTCCTTGGTTATCATCGGTCTCAAAAAGGCTACCGTTGTTACTCTCCTACTCTTCAACGTTACCTCATATCTGCCGATGTTACCTTCTTTGAGTCTGTCCCTTACTTTGAGTCGTCCAACTCAACACAGGAACCTCTTTCCGCAGCTCTTCCCTTGCCTCCCGTGTCTATTTCCCTTGAGTCTGTCACCACAGAGGTCCCTCCTGTCGACCCTCCGGCTGCACCTCCACTACAAACATATCACCGTCGCCAGCGACCACCTGTGGTACACATCCCTGCCCCAGTGTCTACTTCAGAGGCCATTCCAGACTCACCGCCAGCGCCATCTCCTGTTCCAGATCCGGTTCTGCCGCCTGAGCCTGACCTCCCCATTGCTATTCGTAAAGGTATACGGTCCACTCGTAACCCATCCCCTCATTACATTGCTTTGAGTTATCACCGTCTTTCACCTTTGCATTACACTTGTCTTGCTTCTTTGTCTTCTGTTAGTATTCCTAAATCTGTAGATGAAGCTTTATCCCATCCTGAGTGGATGGAAGCAATGATTGATGAGATGTGTGCTCTTCAAAGCAGTGGTACTTGGGAATTGGTACCTCTACCTTCTGGGAAGTCTTTAGTCGGTTGTCGTTGGTTGTATACTGTCAAGGTTGGGCCTGATGGTAAGATTGATCGTTTTAAGGCTCGATTGGTGGCCAAAGGATACACTCAGATATTTGGGTTGGATTATAGCGACACATTCTCTCTGGTCGCCAAGATGGCCTCAGTTAGACTCTTCCTCTCTATTGCAGCTATCCGACACTGGCCTCTTTATCAACTTGACATCAAAAATGCCTTCTTGCATGGTGACCTTGAAGAGGAAGTTTATATGGAGCAACCTCCAGGGTTTGTTGCTCAGGGGGAGTCCTCGAGCATGGTTTGTCGACTTCACAGGTCACTTTATGGTCTTAAACAATATCCACGAGCCTGGTTTGGCAGATTTAGCACTGTGGTACAACAGTTTGGCATGACTCGTAGTGAAGCTGACCACTCTGTATTCTACCGACATTCAGCCCAGGGATGCATCTATCTAATTGTTTATGTGGATGATATTGTTATAACTGGTAGTGATCAGCAGGGCATACTTCAATTGAAGCAACATCTCTCTAACCAGTTTCAGACTAAAGACCTTAGCCGATTCCGTTACTTCTTGGGTATTGAGGTAGCCCAATCTAAGGATGGTCTTGTAATTTCAGAGAGGAAATATGCTATGGATATTCTTGAAGAGACGGGTCTATTGAATGCCAAACCAGTTGACACTCCCATGGATCCAAATGTCAAACACCCAATCAGGGGGAGCCTCTTTCAGACCCTGGGAGATACAGAAGACTGGTTGGGAAGTTAAATTATCTTACTGTCACACGCCCAGATATTTCCTTTGCAGTCAGTGTGGTAAGTCAATTCTTAAATTCACCTTGTCAAGATCATTGGGATGCCGTCATTCGAATCCTAAAGTATGTTAAAAGCGCTCCAGGAAAAGGTCTCATTTATGAAGATAGAGGGCACACTCAGATAGTTGGTTATTCAGACGCTGATTGGGCAAGCTCACCCATCGATAGGCGATCCACTTCTGGGTATTGCGTACTAGTTGGAGGAAATCTAATATCCTAGAAAAGTAAAAAGCAAAATGTTGTTGCAAGATCTAGTGCTGAAGCCGAATATAGAGCCATGGCCTTAGTAACACAAGAGCTTATCTGGTTAAAACAATTACTCAAAGAGCTTCACTTTCAAGGTGATGAGAAAATGACTCTCATATGTGATAATCAAGCGGCATTGCATATTGCCTCTAATCCGGTTTTTCATGAGAGGACTAAGCACATTGAAGTAGATTGTCACTTCGTTCGAGAGAAGATTGAATCAGGAGACATCTCCACGAGTTTTGTCAAGTCAAATGATCAATTGGCCGATGTCTTCACTAAATCTCTAAGAGGGCCTCGAACCAACTACATATGTAACAAGCTCGGTGCATATGACTTATATGCTCCAGCTTGAGGGGGAGTGTTGATTAAGTAATATATATGTTGATTAAGTAATATATATGTTGTAATTATAATTGTAATTATCCGGCCCATTTATAAGGCCCATTAGGGTTAGTCATAGAATAGCCTATATATATCATGTAACACTTGTATACAATACATGGAATTTCAATACATGTCTCTCAGTTTTCTCATTTCACAGAAGAGACCCCTACCATCTCATCCTAGTGCTATTGGGTAACTCGGGTCAGGTTTGTAATACTTAAATATAATTTTTATATTCAACTTTTTAACCACATAAATATAATACGTATTTTATCAAAAATATATATAATACGTATTTTTTACCTTAATATAGTACTCCCTCCATCTCATATTACTTAAATTTTAGCCAAAAAAAATTCTCTGATATTACTTGACCTTTATACAATATCATTATACCAATGAAGCATCGACAATTTTTTCCTATTTTACCCTTAAAGTATAAATGTAGTTTTCTTCTTTCAATACTTAGTTATCAAAAGAGAGAGAGAGAGAAAAAAAATAGTGGTATTCTATTCTTTATACGTATATCTAATGTAGGCATGGCATGTGAATTTTTTTAGAGCGATTTTTTTTATCAGAGAATTTTTTGAGAGAGATAGTACAATATACAAAAATAATAGTATATAAATTACTAATTATATAAATAAAAAAGGTATATAAAAAACTAAATACTGACACGAAACATAATTAAAAAATTGCATAAAAATAAGAAGAATAAAATCAAGGTTAAATTGCACTTTGGTCTTTATCTTTGACCAAAGTTTCAGTTTGGTCATTTATCTTTTTTTCCCACTTTGGTCATGTATCTTTCACATCCGTGTCAATTTGGCCATTTATCTTTTACTTTTCTCACTTTGGTCTTTTATCTTTCATATTTGTTTTCACTTGGTCCTATAAAACAAAAACTTAGAAAAATGAAGAACACTATGAATCTCTTCAAGTACACCAAAGTCGCTTCAATTTCTTATTTCTTGAATAACTCATGTAATACGCGACCAACTGAACTACCTTCTTGGGATTCCCATATTTAGTTGAGGGAAGAAAGGAAGAGAGAGAGAGAGAGAGAGAGAGAGAGAGAGAGAGAGAGAGAGAGAGAGAGAGAGAGAGAGAGAGAGAGAGAGAGAGAGAGAGAGAGATGAATGATTATTTTAGTGTTTTTTTGCAACATCTCCAACCGTGAGAAGAAAGTAAGGAGAAAATGCCCATGAATTATATTTTTATCATCTCACCCTCATTTTATCACCCTAAAATAACTAAAATAAATATTTAACTAATTAAATGATAAAAATAATTATTTAGCTAATTGAATAAATATTTAGCTAATTTAATTAAATAATTAAAAAATATTAAGGTAATTAAATTAAAAACTAAAATAGATATTTTAATTTAATTAATGAAAAAAATATAGGGTTAAATATGTTTTTGGTCCCTATAATTACAACGAGTTTTGTTTTTAGTCCCTATTAAATTTTATGGGCACTTTTGATCCCTACTTTATTTTCCGTTAGCACTTTTAGTCTCTACTGTTAGTTTTCACTAATGGCGCTGACATGGCAGGGCACATGTGGTGTTTTTTTTAATGTGCTGGCATTTCCACGTCATTAAAATCAAACACGTCAGCTTCCATGTTGGATATTTTAAAACAACAACTATACAAATTTTTAAAACTAAAATAGAAACCCAATCCCTAATTCCCAATTCATTTCTCACTCGACTCACACTCTCATTCTCTCAGTCTCGTTCAATCTCACTCTCACTCTCGTTCAATCTTAGAGTCAAGTCTCGTTCAATCACATGACAACGAAGGAGTGAAGGTGGACAACGAAGGAGGAGAACGAAGAAAACAGTGGTCCCTGAGAGAGAAATAGTGGTCCCTCGTTGTGGTATGTTGTTTTTTCTTCATCACGACGGTCCTTTTCTACTTTATTTGGTGTGGTGGGTATTGAGTGGCGTTTAGGTTGTTGTTAACTAGATGAAGAGTGTTGTTTTATACGTTGTGTTGTTGTCAGTGTTGTGTGTGGGGTTTCTAGGGTTTATGAATAAACATGCATATGGGGTTCAGGTGGTTTCTTTATTGTAAGTGTTGTTGCCAGTGTTGTGTGTGGGGTTTGTGAATAAACGTGCATGTGTGGGGTAAAGGGGGTTTATGTTTGTATTATAGTATGTTGTTTCTGGATTGAGATCTTCTCCAATTACTGGACAGTTTCAGTAGGAGAGAGATAGACTCGTGAAATAAAATAATATTATTTTTAAAATAATATTATTTTATTTAATGTGTCTTTCTCTCTCTTATTGGAACTGTCCAGTAACTGGAGAGGATCTGAACCAGTTGTTTCCCATGGAGGGGGATTAGGGTTTGCACTAAATATTGTGTTTAACAGTTTCTATTAAAAATGTGTTTTTGTTTGAATGTGGGGTAACTTAGTATTTGTTTTTTTGACTTGTTTATTAACTAAAAATTTGTTAAATAAAAAATTTGTCACCCCCCTAACTTTACATGTTGTGCAAGTGCCCCTTCATCATACCAGCCAAAGAAAGAACTAAGTTGGCTTAATTATATGTAACACCCCGGTATTTTTAACATGTAAATATACCCAAGTGCACATCCCTAAAACATCAGAGATATAAAATTCCTGCATAAATACTGAACACTGCAATATAGTTTCGCTGAATAACATCAAAGCAGTCTTAATACAAATAAGACCATAAAAGGTTCTCAGACCATAACCTTCAGCGAACTATTGTGTTCAATATCATACAAGAAAGCGGAATAAAGATACATAACTTTTACGTCCTACACAGACATAATGTAATGATACAAAGGCAACAAGGGAAATATAAACATAAGCATAGAAGCTGCATCTCCAGCAACCATTCGAGTACAACCTACTCATGCCTCTTGGATCTCCGCTGTCCCTGTTTCTCTGTAAAACAACAACATAAATAATGAGATACAATCTCAGTGAGTTCTACCGAGACCCCTACTAACACTCTCGGTCCAATTATGAATTCTTATACATTCGTAGTTTACTTTATAAACTACATTCCTTTAATTTAGCACGACACCGACCCCAGCTTTGGTAATCCCGGTGAGTCGTACTAGTCAACATAGTATGGTACCAGCCTCAGCTTTGGTAATCCCGGTAACCATACCATTGATATCTTTAGAATGACCCCGACCCCAGCTTTGGTAAATCCCGGTGACCATACCATTGATATCTTTAGAATGACACCGACCCCAGCTTTGGTAATCCCGGTGACCATTCTTTCTAACTTTAACATGGTACCGACCCCAGCTTTGGTAATCCCGATAAACTGTATCATAACTTTATTATAGCACCGATCCCAGCTTTGGTAATCCCGGTGAACTGTATCGTAACTGTAACATAACACCAACCCCAACTTTGGTAATCCCGGCGAACTTCCTTACCAATAGTACATTTAGATTAGACCGATTGTTGGACATTTAGTTCGTATCATAAACATAATCTATGTTCGCTCTCGCATACTAATTCGCCGCTTTTCTAAACAATTTGTAACTTCAAAAACAATTCATTTTACTTTTTAAATTGTATATTCAGTTGGGCCTCTGAACAAGCTTTCCAACGCATCTTATAACACCTCAATCGGGTTTCCGGATCAAAAGTTATCGCGAAAACAAAATCAGTGTACAGTTGCTGAAAATCAGCAAAGCATCGCGACGCGAACTGCTTCCGCCGGGACGCGAAAAGCATCAGAAACTTTTCGTTGCAAAATTTTATGAAGGCTCGCGACGCGATGGGTAGGGATGTCAAAACGGGCGGTCCCGGCCCGGCCCGTTAAGCCTTATGTCCGCGAAAAATCGGGCGGCCCGGCCCGGCCCGTTAATAGAACGCGGGCCGCAAAATTCATGTCCTGCACGCGAAATGATGGGCAGGCGGGCCAGCGGGCTAGCAGGCTGGCAGGCTGGCCCGTCAATTTACACTGAATTTTTTTAACAAAAAACGCTAACGGGCGGTTTGGCCCGCCACAATGTTTAGCCCGCGGGCTGGCGGGCGAAGCGGGCCGGGCAACGCGGGCTGGCAGGCAACAATACCTTAGCCCTGCCCGCCTTTTTTTGGTGGGCCAACAGGCCGGCCCGGCGGGCCAAGCCCATTTTGACATCCCTAGCGATGGGGATGTGTCATACCCCAATTTTGTCCGGCTTAGGTCAAAACCCTAATTTTCCACAAAAAATAAATAAATTGAAGAGCGAAGAGCCTTATGCACTGCATTTCGGATCCTAGAAGGCATTCCAAGGTTCTTGAAATCATTTTTAGGGTTGGAACGCATTTTTCGGGCAAATTAGGGTTTTAGAGTCAAAAAGGGTATTTTGGTCAATTATAACGGTTTTTTTCAAAAAGGCTCAAAAAATATGTATAATTAAAAATAGAAATCTGAAGTCAAAATAAAAAATGAATAACAAAATAATATTGGATGCTTATTGTATTTTTAAAATTAGGGCTAATTCCTTTTTAGGTGCGTTTTGCTTTTATCCATTTTTGGCTAAAGTAAGCACCAATTTTACAAGCAAACAACCTCCCTCACTCCATCCTCATGCTCCACACCATTCATCACATCAGCCCACATCAAGCCTTTCATCATTTCTTTGACAAGCACACCTTTGAGTCCAATAACATTCAATACACAACATATATTTTTACCTTCCTTCTCTCTACACCACTAAATACACACTAATTTCTTTACTTCCCTCTCACAACCTTAAAACCCATTAGATCTTTGGCCTCTCATTTTGGGACACCCTAACACACCAAAAACCTCCCCTTTTCTCTCCCAAAACCATGGCCTCCCCACTCCCTTCCTTCATCCATTTTTGATTTCCTCTTCACCCAAACACCACCATCTCACTTCATTCTCATCCCTCTTTCACATATCTTCTCCATTTTCCATTCAAGATCAAACATCATCATCAAGGAAGGTTTTCATCAAGCTTTTTGGGTTGGATTTGAAGTTCCTTGGAGGTTCTTGTTGATTTGGTTTCTATTTTCTTCATCTCATTGCATTTTCTAGCTTGGATTTGAGGTAAAAACTTTCAAACTCTTGCATCATCTTCAACCTTTTTGCATTAAAACCCATTTTCCTCTTCACTTTGCATTTCACATATCATCATCATTTTGTTTAAAATGTAGCTTGTTGTTGTTGGTGAGAGGAGCCTTAAACACTATTGACAAGCACTTAGGGAGGCTTGGGTGTTTAAGGTGCCTCTCACTCTTGAATAAATTGAGTCATGTTGTTTTGTGTTGATTTTTTGCATTTGTTGTGAAATAAAATTGTTGTTTCATGTGTTGTTTGGTTCGCATATCCTATTAAAGTTAGCTTTAATTTGATTTTGTTGTTTCTCTTTGCTTGATGGGGCTTAATCATGTTGTAGATATTTGATTTTAGTGTTTTCATGCTTAGATATTTTGTTTAGGTTTGCAAATTTCTTTTCTCACATAGATTTCGCAAAAAGTAAAGAGTTTGAGAATAAATGTTGATTTGAGGTTTTAGTGTTTAAATTATGTGATTAATTGTTCCTAAATCTTGTTAGTATCTTTTGCTTGCTTGATTTTGGGAGTTTGATGAATAAATTTATGGTTTGACTATGTATTGGTTTCGCAAGTCATGAAGAATAAATAGAGTTTTTATATGTTTGCTTATTGTCTCAAGTCGATGATAGGCAATATGATTCTCACTTGTGCCTAGTGCACCTTGCTTAAAGTGATGAGGATTGTTCTATATGATTCAACCCTTTTAGTTTATATGTTGTTTAAGTTGATGATTGGCAAGAAGATTCACACTTGTGCACTTGCGCACACTAATTTAAGTGTTGAGGATTGACCAAAGTGACTCAACATGCTTTGGTGTTTGGATTGTTAAGATGACTTGCTTGTTTAGGGTTTGCCAATGATCATGCTTGAGGCTACTCTTTTGAATTCATTTGTGCCTACCACTTCCTTGTCTGCTCCCATGTGGAATCATTAATACCTAGATAGGCCCATTCCTCACATTGCATCTTCCACTAGATGTGCATTTAGATTCCCTTGCGTTTTGTAGAAATATTTGAGTATGGTTCTCGCCTAGCATCTTCCACTAGATGTGCATTTAGGTTCAATCTTGCCCACTCTTGTATTTTTGCTTACTGCCCAATTCAAGTTCCTTCTTTGCCTATTTATGCGTTGTGGTCTAACATGTGTAGTCTAGGCTAATATTTGCTCAAGAATTCAAATGAGATTGTTGTTTGCCTAAGGATTCGATTTGCATTCATTGCTTTCTTTTCTAAATGGCCTAGCATGAAAATGGTGACTAGTGACAATCACCCATAACCTTTGTTAGTTTTGTTGTCCTAAGAGCCTAAATTTCAAAAAAGGGATGTTTTCATATGCAAAAGCTACTAGTGATAATCACCCATAACCTTTGTTAGTTTGATTATCATGAATGCTTTCAATTTCAAAAGATATTTTCCTAAGCATCAAAAGTCATAGCAAGTGTTAGTGATGATCACCCATAACCTTTGTTAGTTTGATCATCATGAGCGCCCCTCACTTTTCAAAATCAAAACAAAAAGACTTTCATTTTCAAGGCTCCTTAGAACTACGTCGCTTTGATTCCCGTTTGGGATACGTAGGAGCGAGTCACGTTCTCGTCAAGCGTAACGAATAAAAATTCTTTTCGCAACCATAAAAATTTTAGCATTTGCCTAACGAAAAGAAAAGACTTATTTTCGTAACAAAAAGAATCACTTTCGCAAACCAAGATCATTTTCAGAACAAAAACCTTTTCCTTTCTAAAATCATTTTCAACCCATCGTCACTAGTGGTTAATCAGAACCTTTGTTCGTCTAGCCATTGGTGGCAATGTCTCTTTCCCCAAAGAACAACAAGCGATGATCACTCATAACCTTTGTTAGTTTGATCATTCGTGCCAATCAATCTCTTTCGAAAACCACTTTCAAAAAGGCAAATAAAAAAACGGGTTGCTACTAATAGTCAATCAGAACCTTTGTTCGTCTGACTGGTGGTAGTGACTCTCATTTTCAAGAGTACTCAGCGGTGATTACCCATAACCTTGGTTAGTTTAATCATTCACTAAATGCTCGTCCTATTTCGAAAACTCACTAAAAAGATAAAAGACAAAAACCTTTTCAGGACAAAGAAGAACTACGTAGCTTTGAGTTCTCCATCGCACCGGGAGATACGTAGGAGCGGGCCTCGTCCCGTCAAGCGCTTTTTCTAAAAAAACCATTTTCCCCCTTTTTCATAATAAATAAAGATTTTCATTAAGAATTTTTCAATAAGAAGTAGAGAGGCAAAATTAAGTATTTTCAAGTCAGCACACTAAAACCACACATTTAATTAAAGGTTCCCTCTCAGTAGAGAGGACGTGTGGGGTGCTAACACCTTCCCTGCGCGTAACCGACCCCCGAACCCTATTCTCTAGTTTCGCAAGACCAATCGCTTTCCAAAAAAGGTTTTCCTAATATTTTCCTTAATAAATATTGGTGGCGGCTTCATTGTCTTAGGAAAAGTTGTGAACGAGGAAGGTTCTCCCTCGGGGACTTTTTCGGGCGCAACAGCTGGCGACTTCACTGGGAAAAAAAAAAAGAAAACTTTTTTTTAAAAAAAAGTGGGTCAAGCCTAATTAATAAAGTGTGTGATTTGTGTGAGTGATTTGAATATCTCGTTTTGCCTCCATGCTTTTTTTCTTTTTCATACTTTCATGTTGCATTCCTGTGCATCCTTCTTCTCTTTCTATGCTTGCTTTTGTTTAAAGTAATAGATGGTTGCTCCATTGCTTATATACTTAGTTTGTATGATATTGAACCCTAGAGTAGACAACATGCTATTGTCTGGACTGTTCTGGATTTTCATTTGCAGGTGGGGTAGTTTTTAAGGAAATGCCCTTCGCACACACACACACACACTTGTACCTTGAGATTATACGATTAGAGAAAGAGACCATAACCCAGGTCTATTAGGATACCATAAGATGAGTGGATTCGAGTAGTGGGAGCCCATCAGGACCTTTGTCCGTTTGGCTACTCGCGAAAGTTTCAATCAGAGTTGTGCTCTTTTATGATGCTTCGTATCTAGCAGTTTGCTGCATTTACGGGGATTTTCATGAGAGGGACTGTGGCTCTGATGGCCTTTGTGAGGGTGTGAATAGAGCTACATGAGAAGATTATCCCTAAAGTGCCTTAGATCATAGGTTCTACCCCCTTTTAGGTCACAAGGGCTTTCCAAATTGTGTGTTGCATCGTTGCATTCAGTTCAATCAATTTTTCCTTCAAAATTTTTGAAAATCAAAAAAGATATGATTTTCCCTTAAACACTTATATGAGGTGGAAGATAGTGTGAAAGTTTTCTAAATTCCGCCTGTGAATACCCTCCTTATGCAGAAACCTCAAAAAAAAAGAAGTATCTTGCATCCTGCATCATTGCATCATTGCATCATTACATCATTGCGTCATTTGCATTAAATAAAGTTCCAATTTTAAAAAAAAATTATTCATCTTGCATTTCATTTCATTGCATAAAAATGAAAAAACAATTATCATCTTCATAGCTTAAGCATTTTGTTTACAATCAAAAAGGAGGAAAAAGCTCCTCGCCAAGTTCATCCAAAACATGGCGTTCATGCATAAGCATTATTTAAAAAAAAAGACCCAGTAGAACTACGCAAGCTTTGATTCCTCATTACAATGGGGATACGTAGGAGCGGGTCATACCCCGTCAAGCACATCCTTTCTAAAACCTTTTTATAATAGATCATTTGCATATCCAAATAATTTTCAAAATCATGTTCCAAAACTAAAAATAAAAAAAAAATGAAAAGTTTCCAATGCATGCATCTTCTCTAAACAAAGAAAAAATAGAAAAGCTCTTCATGTAAAAGCTCAATGAGTAAAAGTGCACCTTTGAATGACGAAGGGTAATATCTCAAATTTGTTTGTGCACTACAAATTTGAGATGTTACTCTACGATATCGGGGCACTTTGACCCTATCAAGTGAGGTTTGTTTTCAAATAAGAGAATAAGTTTGAGTTAACCAAATGTCGAAGCATTTCAGTATATTGCGTGAAGTATTGAGTCAGGATCCACTCAATGTTCCATGCAAGTTACTCAGAGTAACGACAACTGGTTGCCTCACGCCATCATTTTTACAAAAAAAAAAAGAAGAAGATTTTGAAAAAAGAAAAGAAGAAAGGGTTACAGTTGTAGCCTTTCTCTTACCGGTTCATACGAAATAACGTACGGCCCGCATTTTCCAAAAAAAAAGAGCTTGAATTATTGCCAATAAAAACCCTTTCCTTTATCCCGCATACACGTAGAGCATCATCATCATACATAAAACAAAATTTTCAAAAAAAAAGGGTAAAAAGCAAAACTTTCAAAAAATCATCATAGTCTTTTCTCTTACCGGGCTACATGAGGTGATGTTCCCAAAATTTCAGTCACCAAACTCGAAAAAATGTTTTCATCTTATTTTTCATATGCATGTCGAGTCGCATTATCGCCGTCATTTTCATATAAAGACATCATTTGCATGGCATAAAACAAAAACTTGATAAAATTCATACATGCATTTTTCTCAATCTCATTTAGGTTTGTCAGGAGTACATTTTCCGCACGTGTGCGTTTCCATTCACTAAGGCTTTTTCCCCTAATTTCTCTCGAAAGATCTAAAAAATCGTGTCTTATTAGGAGCGCGTCTCATGCATTACTGTGTTCCTTTTCACACATCATCAAAAAATAAAACATTAACCTCTCATCTTGCATGCATTTCCATTCAATAAAAATCATGTCTCCTCACGCATTTTAAAAAAAAAATCATTGTGAGTATCATGCATTTCATCGCACAAAAAAAAAATGAAAACAAGAAAGCATCTCATTCATAATCATGAACAAAAGTCATCATCAAATTTATTCAAAATGTAGCATTCATGCACCATTTCATTAACCTCATCACTTTGGTTCAAATACATCATTCCTCCATACATGCATCTTTCAAAAAAGGAAGGGGCATTGGCATTTCATACTTTGCCTTGCCTCTAAAAGAAAATCATCATTTAGAAAAAAGCATCATTCCTGCATCTTTCATCATTCAAAAAAAAAAGGGGGCATCGGCATTTCATGTCTTGTCTTGCCTCTATAAAAATCATTTTGAAAAGAAGCAGCATTCTTACATCTTTCATCATCCAAGGATGCACTGGCATTTCTTATTTCGTCTTGCATAAAAAGAAAGCATAAAAAAAGAACTTTTAGAATAATCACACTTTTCAAGTAAATATGCTTTCACGCATTTCATTTTCATCATGTATACATCATAATATTTTCATCCATGCATTGCGTACAACAAAAATGTTGTGATGAGAGACGAGATGTTCTTGCAAAGTAATCTTTCCTTTTTGGAAAAGTTTACCCTCACTCATTTGCAAACTCAAGGTGTTCCAAGGCACTCAGTTTTTTCACATCAATAGCTCATTTGTATTTCCTTCAAAAAAAAGACATTACATCTCATCCATTCCATGATAAAAGACTGAAACAGTTCATAAAAAAAAAGGGTTTTCATATCATGTTTTAACCAATGTTAACTCTCTATGAAGCGTTCTTCTAGTAAGCATGCATGCCACGTGCAGTTTCTCTTGTTTGAGTCAGTCAATTTCCTTCATTTATCATCATTCCCCCATCCAAGTCTAATCCCGCCCCGTCCACCCCTAAAGCGCATATTCTCTCCCATCAGTGCATACTTGAATTTTGGTTCATTCCCACTAACACTTAAAGTCCTCCATGCTGGGGCAATTCTGTGATCACTAATTTTTCTTGTCGGTATCATATTCCTTTAGTGCAAGTCTTTCTAAAAAATATATAATAAATAAAAAAGATAAAATAAGCTCGCTAGGTTGAAAACCCGCAAAGGGCGGTCTAGGCAAAAAAAAGGGCGCCCGGTGGATTGAAAACTCGCAAAGAGCGGTCCAGGCAAAAATTAGGGTAAAAAAAAACAGAGAGCAAACACATGAAGATAGATAAATTATTGTCCTAAAGTTAAGTCTTACAGAAATAAGCAATCAGGATTTGAAATTTGGCCATCTCTCCGTACCCTCAAGAACCTAAAATCCCAGAAAGTCCATTTCCTACCCCTCTTAACCCAAAGATTCAAAATCACAAAAATACCATTTGTTACCCATCTTAAGCCAAGAAAAGCCCAACATATCCCCATCACTCTGGACGAGGGTTAATTCCACATCAAAGATGGTATATCATTCTCACCCAAGTCAAAAGGAAAGGAAATCCACAAAAGGAGGGGAATAACAAAGTTTCAAAAAGGAGAATCCCAAAACAAAGAAAGGAAGACAAAGGGAGTATAAATTAAGAGTCAATACATTTTGTCATGAAGCATAAGAGCTCCCCTTCAAAGAGGCCCTCAGATTCAATGGGTTCAATCACTTCCCTTTCCAAAAAGGCCCTCAATTCAATGGGTTCAATCATTTCTCCTTTCAAAAAAGCCCTCAATTCATTGGGTTTAGCCATCTCTTCTTTCATAAAACCTTCAAACACCTCATTGGGTACGTCCACCCCCAAACACCTCATCAAACTTAATAACCATTTCCTTCACAAATCATTGACCATCGGCCAACACCGAATAAGACCCGTCCTCCCCATCAACCCCAAACACTTCATTAAGCTCAATCATCCCCTTCTCCACATCACAACCCTAAAAAGTCCATTCCGATCAATGACTAATTGCCTTCGTTTTCTCAAGTTTTAATTTTAGGACAAATAAGTTTATCTATTTGCGACGTGTTTGCTCAAAAGAAAAAAACAAACAAGCAGAAAAAAGAAAGCTGCTCAAAAAGGAAAAAAACAAACAATCAAAAAAGGAAAGTTGGTGAAAAAGAAGAAGAACTTGCACTCCAAGATACATTCGTATTGCATTAAAACAAGGTCTAGCGGTCACCAAGTGGAGCCTCTCATCATACTAAAAAGTCAAAACTTTCATTGCATTTGAGTTGTTCTTAAAGAAAACCAAAAGTGTGTACTAGGGGGCATTCCCTTCACCTCTCACTCCACTCAACTTTGGGGAGGTTTGTTCATTGCCCACCCCATTCATATATCACCCTCAGTTCATAACCATCACCATAACCCTGTCGCCCTTCACAACCACACTCAAAGAAACCATTTGGAATGTCATTCGAAAGTGGGGCAAGCGCGTTCCCATTCCTTCACCTCATTCATTCCTACAAAACCTCACCGGGGCAATCTCTCAACTCACTATCCTAAACAAGGCCTTGTCATTCTAATTGGGGTAGCTTTGTCCTTGTTATGACTGGGGCAACATCAAACTTTATGGGTTGAGACAAAATCTCTTTTGATCCACCTTCCCTTTCAAAAACCGAAGCATTCCCAATTCATCATCTTCTACGCCCCTAGTTGTTGTCACCACTAGACGGGGGCAAACTATTCACTCATCAAAGACCTGAATTGGGGCAATCTTGTATCTCTTGATCCCTCATAAGCTTCGGCAATAGCCATGTCGGTCATCCCTTCACTCGCCATAAATGTCCATGTCCTAAACCAATTCCAAGTTAACTAACTCATTCATTCATATTTGCACTCATATGCATGCTTACTAGACAATGCTTCAAAAAGAGAGAACACAAGTTGTTTACGTGATATCTAAAATTCAGTCATCATGGAAAGAAAGAGAAAACAAATGAGGTTGTTTGTAAATAAAAACCTTGAGAAAACCGGAGTTTGAATCAAATTCAATTTTTCAACAGAATGGTCAATAATCATCTCAATTCCTTGCATCCAAAGTCTCGCATCTCATCATCACAAAAATGTTTACCTCATGCATCTAGGCATTTCAATCTATTCATTATAGCATATGCATCAAAGCATTACATTTGCATCTTCACATTCTGTGCATTCATCACATAGCAAAAAGAAAAAACGTTCCACGTCAGTTGCACCATATTAATACTTGCATTTCATAGAGGTAAATAGTAAAGAAGAAAAAGCAGAAATCTTTTCATTGCATTGGCATCATATTAATGTTCACACTTCATAAAAAGGGAAGGAACAAAATCATTGCATGTCATTCATCATTAGAGCATTACATTTTGCATCAGATATTTCATAGAAAAAGCAAAGAAAGCAAAAAGAAAACAAAGAAAAGAAACCACAAGGGCAACACAAAAGCATTCCATGTCATTCACCATTCCACAAGATACTAATCATTGCATGCACCATTGCATCATCAAAATTCTTCAAACCATTAGATCAATACAGACATATGTTGACCCATAAACCAGACCTTTGCGTCCATAATTCAAAGCTACTCCCTTGATCCCAAGCGATCCTCATTTCATGTCTTCTCATTCATTGCTTTTTCATTAGCACATCCAGTGTTGACTCTCACTTGCAAACTCCAAAGAAGCAACAAAAAGAACAGAAACATTCCTTGTCATCCGGAATTCCATATCATTCATCATTTCTTTGTCATTCAATCCTCAAACATTAAAGTGGTGCATTTGCATCATATTAACGTTAGCATTTCCATAAAAGAAAAAGAACAAAAATCATTGCATCAAACATCAGAGCATTGCATCATATTAATGTTTGCATTTCATAGAAGAAGCAAAAAGAAACAAACAGAAGTTAGAACAGGAGCATTCCATTCATCAAAGCATCAATCACCGCATACACTTGCATTCAAACATCAAAGCATTATGTTTGCATTTCATAAACTACAAAGGAGAAGCAGATACAAAAGAACAAAAGCATTCCATAATATTCAAGACATCAATCATGGCATACGTCTGCATTACATGTGTCATTCATTGCATTGCTAAGCTAAAGGCGGATAAACACAAGATGTTAATCCTCATGCCTAGTTCCAAGAATCAGCACTTCAAGTGTCAATCTTCAATCTAATTCTCAAGTCAGTCATCCTGGACTTGTCAGCCTCAAAATCTCATTCCCAGTCACTCCTTCAGTTCGGAGTTCAAATGCCCTCGGGTCCCAAGTGGTTCATTAAAAGCACGCTAAGTGTTCATCCTCATTTACTGTTTTCTCATCAGCACGCCAAGTGTTCATTTACTGCTTCCTTTCTAGCAAACCAAGCATTCATCATCATTGCATCAGACATCGAATCAAGTCTCAAAATACAAAATCATTTTCAATAAATAGGAGACTAAGTCGAATGTACATTCGAAATAGTCATCACGATAGGACACTTGAATTGATCATTCAAGAATCCTAAGGTCCCTATGCAAAAAAAAAAACATTCAATGTCGTCTACATCATAGTAATGTTTGCATTCCATAAAACAAAAAGAACCAAAAACTCATCATCCCATCAAACATCGCATCACATCAATACTTACATCTCATAGAAGAAAAGAAAGCTAAAACATCCCATGTCATTCATCATTTCATGATATTCATCATTTTATAGCAATATTCCCATTTCATAGAAAAAGGCAAAAAAGGAAAAGTTTTCCATTGCATGCCATCTGCCATTTCATTACATATCATCAAGCACCGAAATTTTGCATCCGCATACCTGCACTTCATAAAAAGAGCAAAAGAAAAGAAGAGAAGAAAAGCAAAAGAGCAATAAGACAAATAAAGTCATGCATTACATATTTACATTCACCAAGCATAAAACCATGCACTCATCAGACATAGAAAATAATAATAATAATAACGTACAGAAAAAGAAATTCAGACGTTTGCAGTACATTCATCATAAGAAAAGGAAAACAGCAATCATGGCATTCGCATTGCATGCATTTGTTCATTTTCAGCTGCAGATACAAAGAGAGGATGAGCACTTCGGTGTTAGCCCTCACCCCCATATTCCAGAAAATGCTCCCCCAAGTTGGGAGAGTTCAGAAGAAAAAAGGGAAAAGAAAAAAAGAAAAAAGGGAAAAGAAAAGAAAAGAAAAAAGAGAAAAGAAAAAAAGAAAAGAGAGCGCTCAAGCGCGCATTGCGGATTGGAGCCCAGAGAGATCGTCGCTCCCTTCTGCCCAGGTCTCATATCGTGTACGAGCAACGCGATGGACCGCAGCCCCATGTGAGGTTCAACGGAATAGTTGTATCAGCCTAAGATACAGTGGACGCCGTGCATTGATCTGTATATCAGTTCCGGAGCTGATAACGATCCCCCCGGTCGCTCGAAAGGCCAACAGGAAGAGCGTGCTCCTCAAAGCCACGTGCAAACTCGGATTCGTCAAGAGTTCGTTTAAGGATTACAGGTTTTAGGCAGCCTGAGCAATTTACCGCTTTCTGCACGCCAAGTGCCCATTTTACTTTTCTGTCTGCACGCCAAGTGCCCATTTTACTTTTCTGTCTGCACGCAAGTGCCCATTTTACTTTTCTGTTTGCACGCCAAGTGCCCATTTTACTTTTCTGTCTGCACGCAAGTGCCCATTTTACTTTTCGGTCTGCACGCAAGTACCCATTTTACCTTTTCGGTCTGCATGTCAGTGTTAATTTACTGTTTTCGCATCGACACGAAAGTGTCTATCTTTCGAAAAAACACAACAATAAAAAAAAAACAAAAACACAAAAAGGAAGAAAAAAGAAAAGAAAAAGAAAAGAAAATTCGGGTTTCTTCAAATGGACAAAATTGGTGTAATTTCTGAATTCTTTATTTCTATTTTACCTTCGAAATATGTCTCACGCAATTCATATTTCTTGGTAAAATTTAAATAAAGAGGGGCAGCTGTCATACCCCAATTTTGTCTGGCTTAGGTCAAAACCCTAATTTTCCACAAAAAATAAATAAATTGAAGAGCGAAGAGCCTTATGCACTGCATTTCGGATCCTAGAAGGCATTCCAAGGTTCTTGAAATCATTTTTAGGGTTGGAACGCATTTTTCGGGCAAATTAGGGTTTTAGAGTCAAAAAGGGTATTTTGGTCAATTATAACGGTTTTTTTTCAAAAAGGCTCAAAAAATATGTATAATTAAAAATAGAAATCTGAAGTCAAAATAAAAAAATGAATAACAAAATAATATTGGATGCTTATTGTATTTTTAGAATTAGGGCTAATTCCTTTTTAGGTGCTTTTTGCTTTTATCCATTTTTGGCTAAAGTAAGCACCAATTTTACAAGCAAACAACCTCCCTCACTCCATCCTCATGCTCCACACCATTCATCACATCAGCCCACATCAAGCCTTTCATCATTTCTTTGACAAGCACACCTTTGAGTCCAATAACATTCAATACACAACATATATTTTTACCTTCCTTCTCTCTACACCACTAAATACACACTAATTTCTTTACTTCCCTCTCACAACCTTAAAACCCATTAGATCTTTGGCCTCTCATTTTGGGACACCCTAACACACCAAAAACCTCCCCTTTTCTCTCCCAAAACCGTGGCCTCCCCACTCCCTTCCTTCATCCATTTTTGATTTCCTCTTCACCCAAACACCACCATCTCACTTCATTCTCATCCCTCTTTCACATATCTTCTCCATTTTCCATTCAAGATCAAACATCATCATCAAGGAAGGTTTTCATCAAGCATTTTGGGTTGGAGTTGAAGTTCCTTGGAGGTTCTTGTTGATTTGGTTTCTATTTTCTTCATCTCATTGCATTTTCTAGCTTGGATTTGAGGTAAAAACTTTCAAACCCTTGCATCATCTTCAACCTTTTTGCATTAAAACCCATTTTCCTCTTCACTTTGCATTTCACATATCATCATCATTTTGTTTAAAATGTAGCTTGTTGTTGTTGGTGAGAGGAGCCTTAAACACTATTGACAAGCACTTAGGGAGGCTTGGGTGTTTAAGGTGCCTCTCACTCTTGAATAAATTGAGTCATGTTGTTTTGTGTTGATTTTTTGCATTTGTTGTGAAATAAAATTGTTGTTTCATGTGTTGTTTGGTTCGCATATCCTATTAAAGTTAGCTTTAATTTGATTTTGTTGTTTCTCTTTGCTTGATGGGGCTTAATCATGTTGTAGATATTTGATTTTAGTGTTTTCATGCTTAGATATTTTGTTTAGGTTTGCAAATTTCTTTTCTCACATAGATTTCGCAAAAAGTAAAGAGTTTGAGAATAAATGTTGATTTGAGGTTTTAGTGTTTAAATTATGTGATTAATTGTTCCTAAATCTTGTTAGTATCTTTTGCTTGCTTGATTTTGGGAGTTTGATGAATAAATTTATGGTTTGACTATGTATTGGTTTCGCAAGTCATGAAGAATAAATAGAGTTTTTATATGTTTGCTTATTGTCTCAAGTCGATGATAGGCAATATGATTCTCACTTGTGCCTAGTGCACCTTGCTTAAAGTGATGAGGATTGTTCTATATGATTCAACCCTTTTAGTTTATATGTTGTTTAAGTTGATGATTGGCAAGAAGATTCACACTTGTGCACTTGCGCACACTAATTTAAGTGTTGAGGATTGACCAAAGTGACTCAACATGCTTTGGTGTTTGGATTGTTAAGATGACTTGCTTGTTTAGGGTTTGCCAATGATCATGCTTGAGGCTACTCTTTTGAATTCATTTGTGCCTACCACTTCCTTGTCTGCTCCCATGTGGAATCATTAATACTTTGATAGGCCCATTCCTCACATTGCATCTTCCACTAGATGTGCATTTAGATTCCCTTGCGTTTTGTAGAAATATTTGAGTATGGTTCTCGCCTAGCATCTTCCACTAGATGTGCATTTAGATTCAATCTTGCCCACTCTTGTATTTTTGCTTAATGCCCAATTCAAGTTCCTTCTTTGCCTATTTATGCGTTGTGGTCTAACATGTGTAGTCTAGGCTAATATTTGCTCAAGAATTCAAATGAGATTGTTGTTTGCCTAAGGATTCGATTTGCATTCATTGCTTTCTTTTCTAAATGGCCTAGCATGAAAATGGTGACTAGTGACAATCACCCATAACCTTTGTTAGTTTGGTTGTCCTAAGAGCCTAAATTTCAAAAAAGGGATGTTTTCATATGCAAAAGCTACTAGTGATAATCACCCATAACCTTTGTTAGTTTGATTATCATGAATGCTTTCAATTTCAAAAGATATTTTCCTAAGCATCAAAAGTCATAGCAAGTGTTAGTGATGATCACCCATAACCTTTGTTAGTTTGATCATCATGAGCGCCCCTCACTTTTCAAAATCAAAACAAAAAGACTTTCATTTTCAAGGCTCCTTAGAACTACGTCGCTTTGATTCCCGTTTGGGATACGTAGGAGCGAGTCACGTTCTCGTCAAGCGTAACGAATAAAAATTCTTTTCGCAACCATAAAAATTTTAGCATTTGCCTAACGAAAAGAAAAGACTTATTTTCGTAACAAAAAGAATCACTTTCGCAAACCAAGATCATTTTCAGAACAAAAACCTTTTCCTTTCTAAAATCATTTTCAACCCATCGTCACTAGTGGTTAATCAGAACCTTTGTTCGTCTAGCCATTGGTGGCAATGTCTCTTTCCCCAAAGAACAACAAGCGATGATCACTCATAACCTTTGTTAGTTTGATCATTCGTGCCAATCAATCTCTTTCGAAAACCACTTTCAAAAAGGCAAATAAAAAAACGGGTTGCTACTAATAGTCAATCAGAACCTTTGTTCGTCTGACTGGTGGTAGTGACTCTCATTTTCAAGAGTACTTAGCGGTGATTACCCATAACCTTGGTTAGTTTAATCATTCACTAAATGCTCGTCCTATTTCGAAAACTCACTAAAAAGATAAAAGACAAAAACCTTTTCAGGACAAAGAAGAACTACGTAGCTTTGAGTTCTCCATCGCACCGGGAGATACGTAGGAGCGGGCCTCGTCCCGTCAAGCGCTTTTTCTAAAAAAACCATTTTCCCCCTTTTTCATAATAAATAAAGATTTTCATTAAGAATTTTTCAATAAGAAGTAGAGAGGCAAAATTAAGTATTTTCAAGTCAGCACACTAAAACCACACATTTAATTAAAGGTTCCCTCTCAGTAGAGAGGACGTGTGGGGTGCTAACACCTTCCCTGCGCGTAACCGACCCCCGAACCCTATTCTCTAGTTTCGCAAGACCAATCGCTTTCCAAAAAAGGTTTTCCTAATATTTTCCTTAATAAATATTGGTGGCGGCTTCATTGTCTTAGGAAAAGTTGTGAACGAGGAAGGTTCTCCCTCGGGGACTTTTTCGGGCGCAACAGGATGGTCGCGACGCGATGGGTCCTGATTATGCAGAAAATCAGCTTTTTAAAAATCGATGTTGTGTCGTTTCGCTTTCTAAACGGCGCTGAGACATTCCATGAACTTTGTGACTTAAAAACAGTCCAAAACCACATCAAAACACATCCAATCAACCTCAATCAACATCCAATCATATCCATCAAACGCTTCAAAACGGATTTGACATAAAACACGTTTTTAACGATTTTTACGCAAAAAAACCTTTCTCGGCACAAACAACAAACCGATACAATCATCAATCAAGCATAACCTTAGCACTCAATCAATAACATTCAATCACTCCTCAAACCTCAATTTGAAACGACTTTACCTCGCATTTTGTTAAAAATACGTTTTGCGGTTTTTCGACTAAAACGTTATTTATCGTGCGAGTTAAACCGAACAAAACTCAACATAACATATCAATCAATCAAAATAAAATTCATTTCAAAGCGAAATAAACCTAAACGTGAGTAAATCTTACCCTTGACGCGAGAGTCGATACCGTGCCGAAATCACCGAGACTTCAAAATCCCCAATTTCGCCTTAACGATCACCCACTCACTCTCGAATCCGAATCGAGCTTCAATCCGCTTTCAATCTTATTTGGGCTTGATTCCAATCATCTTTCAACCACTCGAATATTCCCCGAATCGACTCCACGTTTCGGCGTCAACCCAATCCGCTTCCAAAGCCTTCCAATCAATCACGAGACATCTTTGAAGCACTATTCATTATCTTCAACCTCCAATCACCACTATTCACACATAAACCCAATTTTTGATTCTCAAACCCTAACTCATCCAACTAGCTCCCAATCTCCCAATGGAACTTCAATACTCGAGTAATCCACCTTGGGTTCGTTCCTAATCAAACTTAAACCATCAAAATCAACACAAATTCGGAATCACTAATCATCATCTCTCCCAACTCTCAAATTCGAAATCATAGGGAGAGGAGAAATAGAAACTTTAGCTCACCTAGCTTAGAGGGTTGGAAGGTGAAGCAAGGATGATGGTGATGATGAAACTTAGGGGTGATGGGTGGTGACCTCCTTCTTCTTCTTCTTCTTCTTCTTCTTCTTCCTTTTTCCCCTTCTTTTCTCCTTTTCTCTTCTTTCTCCTTTTCTCTTCTCTGCTTCCTTCCTTCGCTTCTTTTCTTTCTTTCCTTTCTTTTTCTTTCTTTAATTTATACTAAGTGGTAATATGGTCAAATGACCATATTGCCCTTAATCTCTTATTTCTTTTCTGAATCGACCTTGCTCCGAATTAACCGGTTAACAACCCTAAGACAACCAATAATTATCTTTATCACTCAATAATATTACCAATTAAGTACTAAATTAATTCAATTGGGTTATCATCCAAATAATTCGACTAATTATTTTGAGGATGTTACATTATACTTTTTGTCTCCCTATTGTCATCCACTAACGATTTAAGTCCCCAACTTTTTTTCCACAAATTTGGTCCCCCTATTTTCCTAATTTCTTAAACCATCGCCCCTCTTTCCCACCGCGAGTGAAAAAACACTGTTTTTCAGGTATATGGTAGCAAACAATGTTCTTTCTTTGACTGGTATGATGAAGGAGAGATTTCAGATTCTGGAATTAGGATTCTTTCACTTAAAATAATTGTGTGTGTGTGTGTGTGTGTGTGTGTGTTGAGACTAATTATTTTAATAAAAGCTTAAGTAAAATAAAATATTATGGAATGTGGCGTCCTTGCGATGATGAATAGAGGATGTACCTACTCGCTTTTTTTATTATAAATACATAGTCAAATTTATAATGTCTTTTGGTTTCTCATCCTAAATAGGTTTCTATTTTTAAGGTGTGAGTGAAATTTAAGTTGAGACTTTCAGACAATTATTTTATTATATATGTATATGTGGTCCATTTGTTAAGTTTGATACGCTTTTTTTATATCTCTAAACTTTATTTAAAAATGCGTATGTTAATTATATAATTTTTTAGTTTTAATATATATATATATATATATATATATATATATATATATATATATATATATATAAATATATTAATTCTATCTTGATGTCCACCACTCTATAACTTCGTACGTGGGGTGGGGTCGTATAAAGCTACGGTGCATTCATATTGAATTTGCCAACTATTTAATTAAAGCTACCACCGTCCAAATGTCAAATATTAATTTCATCCCACCTGGAAATTTAAAGGAGTCGCAGCAAAGGAGAAAGAGAGAGAGAGAAGGAAAGAAGATAGAAAAAAGAAGGAGTCGCAGCAAAAGAGAAAGAGAGAAATTAAGAAGGAGAGAGAAAGAAGAAAGAAAAAAGAAGAGAAGAGGGAGGCCAAGAAGGAGAGGTGTATCGGTGGTGACCGGCACCGTCACGGGGCACCGTCACGGCAGTGACAATAGAGGTTTTTCTCTTTTTTGAATTTTTCAGTTTCAATTTTTTCCAAATCCCATTCTTTCTAATGATTTCCTGTTTTCCCTTTTGGTTTTTCTGCATCTCTTGCTCTTACTGATTATTTTTTATAATCATGATATTTGGATTTGATGTTTCAAGACATATTTTAACGAAACAAAACGAAACAAAACGAAACATTACGAAACAAGAACGGAACGTAACGAAACAAAACGAAACAAGAACGAAAAGTAACAAACACCTGATTGCAATTAATTTAGATTCCCTGTCGCAAAAGGAAAATGATTTCGTCCGAAGTGCGTATTGTTTCGACAAACAACTCCAACGGACGGTGTCTTGGAAAATGGGCATGTGCTTCTATCATGGTGCGTACGACGTCGTCACTCTGAATCTCCATAGCTGAATAGCGAATAGCCCGTTGTCACCATAATTGGGCTTGCACAAGTAATATGACTTACGTCATTATGCCACTCTCACTCTCACTCTCAAACCTCCTTCTCTGCTGTTTCCTTCAACTAGGTGAATGGTATATCATTTTTAATCCTACAGAAGACAGGATTGCGACATTGAAACCAAACACCATCTTCCCTGGAGGTGATACTTCCACAATGATGAAGGACAGTCATGAATCTATTATATGAGTATTGATTTAAGCACAACTCCATATCTATTTCAGAGGGTGGGGGTGTTTGTGAAGAAGCAGGGATGAATAAACAAAAATGTTTTTTTTTTGACAAAGGGAAACATAAATGTTTGTGGGGGTGTTTGTGACACTTAGTGAAAAGTGAGAACCAATTTTTAATAGGTGTGGTCGACTGTGAGCCGTTGATTTTAATTGATGATCATAAATCAGAACCGTTGAATTTATATCCGTTGTGGCACGTTTTCCAAAGAAAATTTCAGCCACTCCTTTTTCTGACACATTTGACTGATTTTAGGCCGTTGATGATAATGGTCGGTGGAATTTGAGCCGTTGAAATACCCAAAATTTCTTAAATACAGTACTGAGTTTTTTACAGTGGTTCGGCACTTAGAGTGCGTACCGGTTTGATCACAAACTTTCGGACTCGTTCGGTTTTGAACTTTCGGACTTGTTAAAATCATAATTAAAGGGGGTGTCTGCAAAAAAACACCTGGCGCTTTGGTTTCGAACCGGTTCGGAAGTAAACTTCCGAACCTTCGAAATCCCAGAAAAAAATGGGAGCGCGCGTTTCATTAATGGCCTTTTTGTCTTTTCGCATGGTTTGGGGTGTTCATTGAGTAATTGGGGGTTGTAGAAATTATGGGCCAAGTTGAAATATATTTTTTTATCGAGTTTCTTCTTTTTCTTTTATTAAATTTTATAATTTTCAAAGCAAATAGGGCCCATAGAAGCAAATTTGAGTTCTTTTTTTACTGTAAGTTCATAGTAAAGTATAACAAATACAGTGTAACCCGTACAGATGCATGAGTAAAATACTAGTGTTATTTTAAACGGAATTCTCTCCCGACCAACACTGTTATTCTTGTGACTTAATCTACCGTGAGACACGGTGGTCGACTCGGTGTGTTGGGGAAAACCGCACGCATCAGGGGATTGGCCCACACGTCCAATGATCTTTGAGGGGATATAAATAAACACATCGCAAGAATAAAGGAAAGAAGAACACAAATAATTTACGTGGTTTGGCACCTCTTGCCTACGTCCACGAGAACACATCAACACAATTCACTCATCTTCTCAAATATGATTACAACATTGTAACCCAACCCCAATATGTGTATCACCCTACAATATTCTTCTCACTCTAAGAGTTACGAGGAATGATAACACCCACATCTCACAACAAATGATCACCAGCACTCTCCTCTCACTAGGACCTGGCTGGAGATTCTCCACCTCTCTACATTGTCACCCAAGAATGGGGATGCCTCACATCTTCATTTGGGCATATCTTCACTCTTCACAAGTCTCTCTCTTTATAGGAGAGAACGTGACTTCCTTGCATGCATAAGACTTAGTGGACATTTATTGTCTCACCTTTCCAAGGAGCTCCACTTATTGATTTTTCTTCAACATTTTAGATACACTCTTTCATCTCTTCAAAGGTATCTCTTGAATTTTCCCCACTATTAATATTAGGCAAAATTGCACTAGAGGTCCTTTAAGTTATTTAATTGTAACAAGTTAGTCATTTAAGTTTTTTTCGTACCACTTAGGTTCTTTAAGTTACATAATGTGTACACCGTTAGTCCTTTTTTCATTTTTCGTTAAAAAAACACAACTTGGCACTAATAGAGCTGACGTGGCCATGACGGAGTCTACGTGTCATCTATCTGGTGACAATTTGGTCATTTAAGACTACTGTCATGTAACAATTTGGTACACTCAATTTATTTTTTTTTAAAAAAATGGTTCATCTTCTTTTTCATTTAAGTTAAAAGGACCAAATTATTACACGACGACAGTCTTAAATGACCAAATTTATATATTTATAAATATATAAATATATATTTATATATGTGTGTTTGTATATATAAATATAAATATATACATGTGTGTGTTTGTATATATAAATATAAATATATTTATATATGTGTATTTATAAATTTATATATATTTATAAATATATAAATTTATATTTTTCATTTAATTTGTATATATGTGTGTGTTTGTATATTTATGTATTTATAAATATAAAAAATTAAATTTCTGCTGTGATAAAAAAAATTATGATTGAAAATATTTTTTTTTATTTTTTTAGTTGATGGATTGGATATCCATCCATAAAAAAAATTGCTAATGGATGGATTCGACGGACTTTTTTTATAAATGGATGGATTGGACTGGATTTTATAACTTCATTCTAAAATATGTACATTTCAAGTACACGCTCAAGTAGAAGAAAATATCATGCTGTCTATTACGCCCTCTCTCGAGCGATTGTAGATAAATATGTAATTACTTCCTCTGTCCTTAAATATAAGCAAAAGTGGGTCAACGAAAGTTGATGTCTGTTCCTTATTTTTAGGAAGGGAGGGAGTAAAAACTTATAATGTTTTATCTTAAAAATCTTGATTTTTTTACTGCGAGCGGTGTAGTTAGGATATCTGGTCTTTTGTTTCATTAGAGAGTGCTAGTGAAGTTACCCCTTTTAGGTACACCAATAGACATCATTGAGAGAGAATCTATCTGTTAGATATCTACCATGCAAATATCCAGATTTTTTGGCTCTGGGTAATTTACAACCACTTGAAATGGATCAATATCCACTTTCATCGGAGCCTTTTACTTTTCTTCAAAAATCAGGTGTCCCTCTTTGATTGGCTTCTGAATGAGATCCCTTAAACGAACACATTGGTTAGTAGCATGTCCGAATTCAGTGTGGTATTTACAATATAATTTCCCTTTCAATTGTTCTGGAGAAGGCATTTTGTGGTCATCAGTTAAAGTCAGTTGTTTATCTTTCAACAAGATATCATAAATTGGGTCAGCTTTGTTTACATCGAAGTCATCGACTTTCTTAACAAATTTGGAACTGTTAACACTCAAAAATAACTAGGTCGTAGACCGAGGGCTGGGTGAAAAAAGGGAGTAGAATTGGAGTGCTGAGGCAGGCCACTAGACAAAGAGTTAGGAGATAATTGCCAAAGAGAAGAATCAAGAGAAGTCCTCGAGGCATATCACTAGACAACTCCCCGAGGAATGGGTCAGCCCGAGGAGCAATGAGCGAGGCCGAGGGAGAGTAATGCCTCAGCCTATAGAGTGCCATGGCCAGGGTGGGTCCGGGTGCCTGAGTTACTGTCCGAGGACAAATGTTAGATGAGTAAGCCAAGTGGCTGAGGTAAGGCATGCATGCTTGGAAGGCAAGTAAGAGGAAGCACGAAGACAGAACGTGGTAGCAGTTGAAGATCAAGCGAATGAGCGAAGCCTTGAAAAGTGGAGTGAGGGGGCTCACCCCACTAACCGTGCTAGTGAAATCGTGGATGGTTACTCCGCCTCCTTAGGGCTTAGGAAGGATGATAGTCGTTGATCTTAGATCGATCCAACGGTAGGCAAATGTTGGCTATAGTAGTGGTCGACGAGGGCCTATGTATATAAATAGAGGAGCAATTGTAGAGAAAACACACAATCAATCAAAAACTCTACGTTTATTTTATCTATCTTCTTTTATCGCACTTTATTTTTATTTTTTAAGCAATAGCCAGTAGTATAATCCAACCCTCGCGTCCCATTCACTCAACCTGACCTTTTCTAGAGGAGTCTGGATACCCACAGTCAATGAGTAGAGTTCCCTCCTTGGCGCAATTGCTTGAAGAACAAAGGAATCAAAACTTGGTTAAACCCCTGGACGAATCCACGGCTAGGACCTAAGTGTTTGACGAAGCAACAAATTGGTACACCTAGTGGGACTGGAACGGATGAACAGACCTTTGTGTTTGATTCGCTTGGACTGGATTATCATTTGTGTATGCACTTACGCTCCGGTAAGAACTTAAGCATGGAGTTACCTTCAGCATCAAAGAAGGCAACTGCTGCTAGAGGTAAAATCATGGAGCCAGTAGGTGTCTCAGGGAATACTACTGCAACGGTTACTGTTGAATCGAATGAACCACCTCACCAAGAGGAGGAGCCCGTGATCATGACTACATCATTCATTCGGTAACAAATAGATATGGGGATACATGATATAATGTACCAAGTGTCCCAACAATTGGCTGACATAGTTAAACCTATGGTGCACAATGAAGTGCAACATGCCAAGGAACTGGAACACAGGCATGCAACGCAAGGTAGCAACGCTACTAACCCCATTTTCCCTGGCCAATCACAGGGAGGACTTCCTAATTCTCTGGGAGGCACTCATCAGTCCCTGCCTTACACCAACCCTGCTGAACCTCAGCATGTATCCTCCTATACTCCTTTGGGAAGCATGCATCAGTGTCCACCGAGTGGGAGTTTAACCAGGCCTCAGCAGGCGTTCTCTCATCAGGTATTCCCTATTCCTGTAATTCCTCAGCCTGGTACTTTTGCCACTGCCAACACTGGGGGCAGTTTATGGTGAATGTCACTAACACGAATTTTCTTCAGCAGGGACAAGTGCAATTGTCCCGAAGTCCGCCCGAGGCAGTAGGCTCGGTGGTTCTGCCGCAAGGACCATCCTATGGATGTTCTGCCACGGCTAACTACCCGGCCTACGCAGGGGGAAAGCCTGCGCCCTGGAATCAGGGAATGGCAGGATCAGTGGGTATTGCCCGAGTCAGCAGCCATAGGCCCAGAGCCCACCTGGCTCGACAAGCCTACCTCCTAGTCAGCCGTACTCCGGAGCACTCGGTACCTACCCAGCGAGTTCCTATATACAGACGCAAATGAGTGTTGCCCCAGCCGAGCAGCCATGGAATCAACTTCCACCTCACCGAGGCATGCAGGCATCTGTACCAGGAACTAGCCTTGTTAACCTGGCCCAAGTAGTGCCTGGGTAGCTATGGACAGACGCTCCACCTCAGGTACCACCGCAGCCAGGGGCGCAGGGTCCCCCAGATACACTATGGCGACCAACGCCTCCACCTGAAAGACCATCGGGGGCCCAACTCCTGGACACCTAATAGCTAACACCATCAAGAAGTTCTTCGATGTTCAGTTGAAACCGCTCGACAGGCTAGTGTACAGGAAGCCTTACCCCGAGTGGGTGGATAGATTGGTGCCTCTGCCCAGACGATTTAAAACCCCTGACTATGCCACATTCTTCGGGGATGATGGTAAGTCTACTATGGAGCACATCGGTCGATTCATAGCCCAATGTGGGGAAGGAAACCAGAACGAGTTCCATAAGTTTCAGCTGCTCCCCTTCATGGTATTCTTCTCTCCCACCTGATTCTATACAGACCTGGGCATACATGGAAAGGTGCTTCCATGAAAGATTTTATTGGCCACAGTCTGAAGTTATCGCAGCCGATCTCATGAATTTACGACAGAAGGTGGATGACGTTGTGACAGACTTCATTGAAAGATTCAAAAAGATGGCCGAAAAGTGCTCAGTACCCTTTCCAGAATCTCAACTTACTTCCATGGCCAATGGTCTCATTAGGCAAGCCACCACGCCAAACCCAGGCGAGGAATCTCATCTAAATGGGGAAAGAAGGGAAGCACAAATCACCAAGGCCCAGGGCTCAACGTCAGTAGATATCACTGTTTTGAACGACCGAGAATTAAGAGTTGTTAGAACGGTGAAGCCACCATCAGAGGTGCCACAAGATCACAGGTAGCAGTGGAAGCACCAGCGCCAGGGGTTGCCTCCAAATCTCGTTCACAGAAGAGGAGGCAACAAAGGGCGAGGGCTTATAACACAATGAGGGAGACGATTCAGATGCTCACCTCGACCAGAGAAGGGAATGCCCAGACCATCCCCACAGCCACTGTTGTAACACCCCTTTTCTACCCGGAAAATTTTTGACAAAAATCAGAGTTTTCAAGACACCCACGAGGGATGCTACACTTACACCATTAAACATCACACGCCAATAAACAAGTTTCACCATTAAAACCGTGCGACACCTAGCACGCCATAATATCAACAAGCAGCGGAATAAAATCAAGGTTCAGTTAAATAGTTATACATCACCATAAAACTCCAAAATTAAATAATAGAAACACTAATGAAGCCTAGCGTTCATTCCCCCCGAGTGCTACGTATCAGAGCGACGACACCTGACTCTACTAGCGAAGGTAGACTTGCCTTCACTCGCAATCACCTGCACGTTACCAACATAGGGGTAACATTCAAACAGAAAGGGTGAGATATCTAACATTATAATAGCATATATGATAGGCAATATGCTAGAGTACAACACTATGACAACCGTTTCTCAACAACAACAGTTAAATAATCACCAATAATCATCATTAACATCATGAGTAAATATATGAGATGCAACCCACACCAACAGGCATATGCATGTGGTACCAATCATCACCAATAAAGTAGCCAATATGGGCACATCACCTATATGAGCATCACCATCATCACCTATAGCTCCAACGGCCGAAGCCACCATCACCGAAATAATGCATATGCAATATATGCGACACCATGAACAATGCACCAAACAATTAATAACAGCAGACATTTAATTAACATAACATCACCAATATCACCAAGTGGTCAAAGACCCATCACCTTAGCCCATGGAATAGGCACATCACCTGTTACATCATCACCGATAACACCAGCAAACACCGACACCAAATCACCAACAGATTTACAACAAAAGCAACGCTTATTTTACAGTGACAGCAACACCATTTTTTGGGAAAACAGTAACATTTAGTCATTGTGACAGCAACATGGTTTTGGAAAACAGCAACAGCAACATGACAGAAACGGGGGCCCAGCAGCAGGGCGCCAAGACAGGCAGCAACACAGCAGAAACTGGCGCCCAGCAATAGGGCGCCACAGACAGCAACAGCAACACAGAGTCTGGCGCCCAGCAACAGAAACAGCACTGAAACTGGCGCCCAACAACAGGGCGCCAAGACAACACCAGCAACACAGGATCTGGCGCCCAGCAGCAGGGCGCCTTAGACAACAGCAGCAAGGACAGTAACTGGCGCCCAGCAACAGGGCGCCTTGGGCAACAACAACAACATCAGACATGGCGCCCAGCAACATGGCGCCTAGGACAACAGTGGCAACAGCAGAACTGGCGCTCAGCAGTAGGGCGCCTAACACCAGGGCAACAGAATTGGACTTGGCGCCCAGCAACAGGGCGCCTAGCAGAAACACAGAAAATGGCGCCCAGGAGCAGGGCGCCTAGCACCACATCATCAGGAGCAGACTGTGGATACCTTGTATTGCAGGTTAAGTTTTGATGATGAAGTGGTTAAGAGGTTTTGATGATGCAAAAGACAAAAGCTAAATTTGATAATAGTAAAAAGGCCAAAGCCAAAGTTGATGGCCAAAGGTGATGAAAGTGACAAAGCATCAAAGTTACAATCCAAGTCAATCAAGCCCGAGAATTGAAGATTCAAATATAAGGGTAGTCCTTAGAGTTTGGGTGTGTCTTAGGAAAAAGTGTAAGCTCTTCCGAAGGTCAGCTCGTCTCTCAAAGTCTCACACACTCACACAAGTTTTCAAAATGCGTGCATGCACACGTAAACACAAGAAGCATTTTTGAAAAGCATAAAATCGATTTTCTCTCTTTTATTCTATATATCAAAATCGATTTTCAGGTCAATACAAAAGCTAAGAATCGATTCATACTAGTTTCACTAAGTATGCAAATCGATTCCTAAGTATTTCTAAAAAGGAAGAATCGGTTCAAACTATTTTATACTAAGCATATAAATCGATTCTCAAGTGTCTTTAAAAGGAAAGAATCGATTCATATGATTTTTACCAAAGTGCATAATCGATTCACAAGTATTTTTCAAAAAGGAAAGAATCGATTCACACTATTTTTCACTTAGCAAAAGAATCGATTCCTACACATCTCAGGAAAGCCAAGAATCGATTCATACATTATTCCACTAAGCATGAAATCGATTCCTAGCCCTCCTGAATCATAAGAATCGATTGTTACACTCTCTCAAATAAAGAAAAATCGATTCTCACTTAAAAGAAGTCATACATAAGAATCGATTCCCAGATCCAATACATTTTAACATATAATCGATTCTTACATTATTTTTAACGTAAACTTCTTTTTCTCATAGCCTATAAATAGCCACTTCATAGTCTTCATTTTACACAACCCATTTCACGAATCAGAAAACTTTTTGAGAAAAACTCTTCACGCTTTTACTTTTGCTCGTCACGCACCGTTGGTCCGTCTGAGCTGATCTGTTGCTAAGAGTTAGTTGGGGTTGCATTCTTCAAGTTGTAATATCTGCCTTCATTAGAGGTATTTCTGTCTTTACAATTGTTTATTATTTAATTGTTGTGTTTTGTTCTAGGGAGTGGGGTATCTCTCTAGGGTAGCTGTTTGTACTAGGAAGTGGGGTATCTTTCTGGGGCAGCTGATTGTAACAAGGGTGGGGTATCTCTTGTTATTGTTATATTAGATTTGAGGGCTCTCCAAAGGTGGGGTATCCTAGGAGGAGAGTGCCTGAGTCTGTAAAGGTTTTCCAAGGCACCTGTAAGCCTTGTTGTTTTGGTTAGTGGAAAATCTCACAAGGGTGTGAGGACTGGACGTAGGTCACTAGGAGGTGACCGAACCAGGATAAATCTCTGCGTGCTTTACTACTTTCCTGCTTTACTGTTATACCGCTTTACTGCTTTATATTCTAATTCCTTCGCTTCCACTTAACCTGCGCGAAAATTGATCTAAGTCATTGAAAAGGGGAAAAACGTTTTCGAAAGATCTGAAAAGTTTTTTAAATCTCAATTCACCCCCCCTCTTGAGACTGAAGCCACTTGGTAACACAGACTTGGCGCCCAGCAGTAGGGCACCTGACCCAACAGGCAACACAGCAGACTTGGCGCCCAGGAGCAGGGCGCCTGAGGCCACAACAACAACATCATACTTGGCGCCCAGCAACAGGGCGCCTGAGACAGCAACAACAACATCAGGCTTGGCGCCCAGTAACAAGGCACCTGAGACAGCAGAGGCAACACCAGACTTGGCGCCCAGGAGCAGGGCGCCTCAGAGAGCAACAGCACTGGGCGCCTAGGGCGCCAGTTTTCAGCAACACGGAAAGTTGTGGCACAACACAGCAACATCCAGAAGCAACTCAGGACACCACTGGGCGCCTAGGGCGCCCTTCACAACAACACAGACACACACCATTCACCACTGGGCGCCTAGGGCGCCATCCCCTGCAACTCAAAAACACACTGGGCGCCTAGGGCGCCAGCTCCAGCAACCTAGACAACATCACTGGGCGCCTAAGGCGCCACCTCCAGCAACAACAAAACAAGGGCATCATGACTGGGCGCCTAGGGCGCCAAAATCAGCAACATAGGCAACACTGGCTTGGCGCCTAGCAGCAAGGCGCCTCCAGCAGGGAACAACTACGACACAGCCACGGCGCCCAGGGGCAGGGCGCCGTTTCCAGCAACCCAACAACAACCCAAGTTGCACCAAATAACATCCAATCACCAATTTCACCATGATCAACCAATTACAACCATCATGCATACATACTAACATCAATAAATCAACACCAACAAGATCAAAAGAACAACATAGGTCCTACCCCTACATAACCCCCATCATAAACCCTATTATAAGGATAGAACCCACCCTTACCTTAGGTTTTCCGGACGCGTGATTTCCTTGTACGCAAGCTCCAAAGAACCACCGCAACAAGACTTCTCTCCTCTTGCTCCTTGTGCGCGCCGTCCCTCTCTCTTTCTCTCTTCTCCTCTTCGCAATTTCTTTCTTTCTTTCTCTCCAAAAATGCGAATGCCTAAACCCTATCCAGCACCCTCCTTCATGCGCCTAAGCCTTGGGCTCGTGGATCACGGGCCCCCGTCCACTAATCAGCTAATTACTAGGCACCACTCCTTAATTTGCATTAAACATTGTAGCGACCGAAAAATCCGGAGGAGGGATCCTTCGTTGGTTTCGAACAATGGAGTCGCCATCAATATTTATTTTTAGGAAAACATTGAAAAAACCTTTGTTTTTGGGTTCGGGGGTCGATTAAGTGCGGGGAAGGTACTAGCACCCCGCAACATCCTAAAAAAGGTTACCTTTTAATTTAATGTGTAGAAAAAATTAGTTTGAAGAAAACATTTTTATTTACCCTTTTTATTATTTGCAAAAAAAAACGGAAAGGAAGACTTAATAAAAATTTTAGTTTTTTTTGCGCTTGACAGGAGTGGGCCCCCGCTCCTACGTATCTCCGGGTGCGATGGAGAAATCAAAGCTACGTAGTTCTCGGTTAAAAAAAATTTGTGTTGGTATTTTTTATTTTTTGAACAAGTTTGGGAAAACTAGAGGCCGTTCATGGTGACCAAACAGATAAATCCAGAGTGGTCGTCATTAATGGCTTATTCGAAAAGAAGGTATTTATAGCGTTCAAACAAGCGAGGCCCAGAGTGACCGCTATAGACAACCTATTTTTTGCGCGAATTCGATTTTTCGAAAGAAAGAAAAAAAACGGTTCGGAAGCATCACGTTGTGAATAAAAGCGGAGTAGGTGATAAAAGGGGGGTGCAAATAATAGAGGAGTTGTATTAAAAGGGAGGTGTGAATAGCGTTTTGACGCTAGAAAAAAAAGGGTCACCGGAGGTGCAAATAGCGTTTTGACGCTAAAAGAAAATGGTTGCCGGGGGTGCAAATAGCGTTTTGGCGCTTTTAAAAAAAAGGATTCCGGGGGTGCAAATAGCGTTTTGACGCTAAAAAAAACGATTGATTGGTTTATTTTTACTTTTTTCTATTCGACTCTAAAACACGTGATTCTTGAAGCGCTTTTTCCTAAAAAAAACTAGACTAAACAAGTGATATGAAGAAAAATTCTTTTGTTTTTTGATTGTCCTAGTTACTATTTAATAAAAAGGGTACCTTGTTTTTTTTTTATTTATTTGGAAGAATGGTCATTTGTTATTATATATTTTTTTTTTTAAAAAGGTTTATTTCAAATCCGAAAATTAGTAACCATTTTTTTTAAAAACAACATTTTTTTTTATCATTTTTATTTAATCCGAAAATTAGTAACCATTTTTTTTTAAAAAAAACAACATTTTTTTTTATCACTTTTATTTAATCCGAAAATTAGAATAATTTATTAAAAAAAAGCACAACATTTTTTTTATTTTTTTTTAATCCGAAAATATTAGTACCTAAATGAAAAAAGGAACACATTTTTTTTAACACTTTTTTTTTAGGGTTTATTTTAAATCCGAAAATTAGTACCTAATATGTAAAAAAAACTAAATAGTATTTATATAACAAAAACAGTAACTAAAATTTGTATAAAAAAAACAACAATAATAATATCTAAAAACGTGAACAATAATAAACAAAAAAATAGCATAGAAATAAAAATAATAAAAATAAACAATACTCATATGAACAATTACAGTTGCTAAAAAAAAAGCAATAATACATAAAACATTACATTTTAGTACCTTAACAACAAGAATCCAGAAATGTTGAAGAAATTTCCTTCTTCGAATTTCTTCAATACAAGTGAACTTTTAAACTAAATAAAAAATTTAGGAAGGAGGAAGAGAAGAGAAACCCTAATTTTTTTAGAAGATCTTTCCCCTTTTTTTTCTTGAAACCAAAAAAACCTCCCCTCTTCGAATTTCTGTGACCCTATTTATACAAGAAAAAAAATGTTGCCCTTGCTTCTCTTCATTGCATTCTGACTTGCTCCATGCTTGTACAGTGCTTTTTTTTGACAGTATGGGGGTTTGGGGAGAGTTGTTGAAGGGGAAAAAATAAAAAAGAAAACATGAGAGATGAGGGGAGAGGTGATGGTCGAAGGTATGGGCATGGAGAAGGTGAGAGGAAGGAAGGGAGTGCCATGTGTGAAGTATGTGATAGGGAGAGGAATGGATGAGTGTGTGAAGAGAAAAGAAAATGAGTGTGTGAGAGGAGGGGAGAGGAGAGAGCCGTGGGGTGAGGGAGAGAAAGAGAGGATGAAGTGAAGGTTGAGTGAGTGGAAAGGAAGTGTGATGTGAAGTGTGTGAGGGAGAAAGAGTGAGGAAGTGAACATGGGAGAGGGGAGAGAGAGTTAGTGAGCCGTTGGGAATGAGAGAGAGAGAGAGGAGTAGGCGTAGGAATGGGAGAGAGAGAGGTTGAGTGTATTGGGAAGGGAAAAAATGGGGAAGTGGGAAGTGTGGGGAAGTGGAATTGAGAGAAAAGAGGAGAGGTGGAGTGTGGAAGAGAGAATGCAAATTTCAAGGAGAAAAGAGGGGGGTGGGGTCGAATATGGAGGAGGGTTTTTGGGGATGAATGTGGATGATTTTTTGGGTTAAGGGGGAGAGTGAATGTGGATGGCTTTTCGGGTTAAGGGGGAAGTCGAATTAGGGTTAGGAGGAGGGGAATTAGGGTTTTGTGATGAGTTGGGTTATGGGTTGTGGGTTGTGGGTTAGTGGTTTTTTTTTTATTGGGTTGGGTCATGCGAATTGGGCTAGCCATTTTTGCTGGGTTGGGTTTCCATGACAGCACCTTATTTTTAATAGACCCCCCCCCCACTTCCTTTTTGCTTATTTTTGCCTCTTCACTTCTAATAAAAATATTTTCTTGTGTTAAAAAAAACTTGTGACAAAAAATAAAATAATTATGGTATGAAAAAGAAAACAATTATTTTTGTTAAAATTTCTCATTTTTGGATAGGACAAAATTAGGGTATTACAGCTGCCCCTCTTTATTTATATTTTGCTAAGAAATCGGAGGGGTTCCCAACTTCTCGAGGAAAATAGAAATAAAGATAACAAAACGCTAATTTTGTCCAGACTGAGAATTTTGTGTTGCTTCTTTTTTTTTTTTGGTTTGAAAATTATGAAAACCGGGTTGATTTAGACAGAAAGTAAATGGGGATTGCTGGGGATCTGAAGGATCGCTGGGGATCTGAAGGAGCACTGGGGCTCTGAAGGTCTAGTTCAGAATCACTGCTTGGCGCATCGATTTGAGTTCGACTGAGGGACCGTCGGGGTCTGAGGGGCATGCCTAAGCCTGAAGGACCAATGGGTCTGAAGGAGCGCTTCTAGCTATGGTACTAGAGATACGGTCTGGGGGTGGCCTTTTTTCGAGCGGCCATTAGGGTTAATCAGGTCCGGAACTGATATAACCACGAAGGACGTGCACTGTGTTTTTTTTTAGGCGGACACAGCTAGTCTGAAGGGCCTGGGGCCGGATGATCCGTCGGTTGCTCGATTAACGCGACGTGCGATCTGGATTGAAGGACCATTGTTGGTCTGAAGGAGCGCCTGGGCTCTGAAGGACCGCTGGGGGTCTGAAGAATTGGTGCTAACGACACAAAATAAAATTATCTTAACAGACACTTGCAATGAATGATGCATGCGTGCATGTAGTTAAGTAATTGATGACATGATGGATGAAATGTGGAATGATATTGTTTTTTTTTTTGGCTTTTGTTCTTGGCCTTTTTCCTCTTTTTTCATTTTCTTTTCTTGCTCTTTTGCTCTTTTTGCTCTTTAGCTCTTTATTGACTTTGCTGGCATCATCAACTCGCGTGACTCTTGACGTGGGGTACGAGGGTTGCCTCAAGCAGTGGTGCCAAAGTGCAGGTTATTTAAGATTTGCTGAAGTGATTATGCGTTTGTCCTTTTTGCAACTTTATGAGAGATCATCCTTTTTTTTTGTTGTGATTTTTAGGAATTTCGCAATGAATATAATGCTTTCGATTATGCACATGTTTCGCAATTCAATATCATCCACCATAAAACATCCTTTCAAAGTAAATAGGGAGGTGAGAGAATGAAGAAAGAGTTTAATATTCAAATGGAAACCGAGTGTGCCGAAGGTCACACTGGCTGAAAATTACATTGAGAGTTTAAACTAAAAAGAAAGAAGAAAAAGAAAAAGCACATCATTTGATTGTTTGTATCTTGGAGGTAACAATGCCAATCACCCATACACATGACCTTGAGCATCCATCACCCAACTTTCGGAGGACTGCCTTTGCATTTGTTCCAAGTCCAACTCATTGACCCTAATTTTTGCCTGGACTGCTCTTTAGAGTTTTCAATCCACCAGGTCGCTCTAATTTTTGCCTAGGCCGCCCTTTCGGGTTTTCAACCTAGCGAGCTCATTTTTGCTTGGCTCATCTTTCTCTTTTTTTTCATATATTTCTTTAGGCATAGTACTTCTTAACTGCATCTGAGTTCACTGGGAGTGGGAGGTCTTCACCGTCCATTTTTGTGAGAATTAAGGCTCCTCCAGAGAATGCTTTCTTTACCACATAAGGCCCTTCGTAATTTGGGGTCCATTTTCCACGGGAATCCTTTTGGATAGGCAAAATTTTCTTGAGCACTAGATCTCCTTCTTGAAACTGCCGGGGTCGAACTTTCTTGTCATAAGCTTTCTTCATTCTTTGCTGATACAACTGCCCGTGACACAAAGCTTCCACTCTTTTTTCCTCTATGAGGTTCAATTGATCAAATCGAGATTGAACCCATTCTGCTTCCTCTAATTTGGTTTCCATTAACACTCGCAGAGAGGGTATTTCGACTTCTACGGGAAGAACTGCTTCCATCCCGTATACTAGTGAGAATGGTGTTGCCCCTGTTGACGTGCGAACAGAGGTCCGGTACCCATGCAGAGCGAAAGGTAACATTTCATGCCAGTCCTTGAAGGTCACTACCATCTTTTGCACGATCTTCTTTATGTTCTTATTTGCAGCTTCGACTGCCCCATTCATCTTTGGACGGTACGGGGAGGAATTATGATGTTGGATTTTGAAGTCGTCACACAACTCTTTCATCATCTTGTTGTTCAGATTGGTCCCATTGTCTGTGATGATTTTATTTGGCAGACCGTATCGGCAGATCAAATCTCTTTTTATGAACTTGACAACTACCGATTTGGTTACACTGGCATAAGAAGCGGCCTCGACCCATTTGGTGAAATAATCGATAGCGACAAGAATGAAGCGATGCCCGTTTGATGCCTTAGGTTCGATGGGACCAATGACGTCCATTCCCCACATTGAGAATGGCCATGGTGCTGTCAGGACGTTCAAAGAAGCAGGCGGCACATGGATATTATCAGCGTAGATTTGACACTTGTGGCATTTTCTCACGTAGTTAAAGCAGTCGGTCTCCATTGACAACCAGTAGTAGCCGGCCCTTAGGATTTTTCTTGCCATGGTGTGCCCGCTAGAATGGGTTCCGAACGAGCCTTCATGGACGTCTTTCATAATTCTTTCTGCTTCTTCTTTTGCAACACATCTGAGGAGGATCATGTCGTGATTCCTTTTGTAAAGCACCTCCCCGTTTAGGAAGAAACCCATTGATAACCTCCTAAGTGTTCTCTTATCATTCTCAGTGGCACCGGGAGGATATTCTCTATTTGTGATATAGTGTTTGATATCATAATACCAAGGCTTACTATCAGGCTCTTCCTCGATTGCCACACAATGATGCGCCGGTAGATCTTGATGCTGGATTCGGATGAATGTCAGACTTTTGTTGTTATTGATATTGAACATTGATGACAAAGTCGCCAAAGCGTCAGCCAACTGGTTTTCTTCGCGAGGGAGATGGTGGAAAGTGATCTCCTCGAACCGTTCAATCATCTTTTGGATGTGATCATGATAAGGAATCAATTTGGGATCCCTGGTTTCCCAGTCACCTTTTATCTGATGGATGACTAGCGCTGAGTCCCCATATACATCGAGTCTTTTGACTTTCCATTCAAGGGCTGCTGTGATGCCTAGGACGCACGCTTCATATTCTGCAATGTTGTTGGTGCAATAGAAACTCAGTCTAGCAGTGAATGGTATGAAGCGGTTATCAGGGGAGATCAGTACAGCTCCGACCCCGTGCCCATACAAATTAGAAGCGCCATCGAATGACATCCTCCACCTTTCATTGTCTGGAGATTTTCCTTCTCCGAACAAAGCCATTATATCTTCGTCCGGAAAATCATACTGCATTGATTGGTAATCCTCAATGGGCTGATGCGCCAAGTATTCCGCTAAGGCACTACCTTTGATTGCTTTCTGAGTGACGTACAAAAGGTCATATTCGGATAGTAGCATTTGCCAGCGGGCGATTCTTCCTGTGAGTGCAGGTTTTTCAAAAATGTACTTGATGGGATCCATTTTAGATACCAACCAAGTCGTGTGGCTCAACATATACTGCCTCAGGCGACGTGCAGCCCAGGCCAAAGCGCAACATGTTTTTTCCAACAATGAATATCTTGTCTCGCACTCGGTGAACTTCTTGCTGAGGTAATAGATGGCATGTTCTCTCCTTCCAGACTCATCATGTTGCCCCAGTACGCAACCCATTGAGTTGTCTAGCACTGTTAAGTATAGAATGAGGGGTCTGCCCTGCACCGGCGGCATCAGAATCGGTGGATTTTGGAGGTACCTCTTGATCTTTTCAAAGGCCTCCTGGCACTTATCGTTCCACTTTGTTTCTTGGTTCTTGCACAGCAATTTGAAGATTGGCTCGCAGGTCGATGTCAATTGGGATATGAATCTGGAGATGTAGTTCAACCTTCCTAGGAACCCACGAACTTCCCTTTCGGTTTTAGGCGCTGGCATTTCAAGAATTGCTCGTACCTTGTCTGGATCTACCTCTATTCCCTTCTGACTGACTATGAACCCCAACAACTTTCCTGATCTTACACCGAAAGTGCATTTGGCGGGGTTTAATCTGAGTTTGAACTTCCTTAGGCGTTCAAATAGTTTCTGCAGATTAACAACATGTTCTTCTTCAGTCTTGGACTTTGCGATCATGTCATCCACGTAGACTTCAATCTCTTTATGCATCATGTCATGGAATAAAGCCACCATTGCCCTTTGGTACGTGGCACCGGCGTTCTTTAGGCCGAATGGCATTACTTTGTAGCAGAAGGTGCCCCAAAGAATGATGAAGGTGGTTTTCTCCATGTCTTCTGGGGCCATCTTGATTTGATTATATCCGGAGTATCCGTCCATGAAAGAGAACAAAGAATGTTGCGCTGTGCTATCTACCAGGACATCAATGTGAGGCAAGGGGAAACCATCTTTAGGGCTGGCTCTATTAAGATCTCGATAGTCGACGCACATCCGAACTTTTCCATCTTTCTTTGGGACCGGGACAATGTTGGCTACCCATTGAGGATATTTTGCCACTGCTAAGAACCCGGCGTCGAATTGCTTCTTGACCTCATCTCTGATTTTCAGTGACATTTCTGGCTTCATCCTTCTTAACTTTTGTTTTACCGGCGGGCATTCTGGTTTTACTGGTAACTTATGCTCGACTATGTTGGGGTCCAGTCCAGGCATGTCTTGGTATGTCCATGCGAAGATGTCAACATAGTCGAACAAGAGTTTAACCAATTTCTCTCGCTCACTGTCTTTCATCATGATGCCAATTTTAATCTCTTTCTTATCTTCTTCTGAGCCCAAATTTATTGTCTCAGTATGTTCCTCGTGGGGTTGAATCAATTTTTCCTCTTGTTCCATCATTCTCATTAATTCTGGAGGAGTTTCCCAGTTATCTTCAATATCTTCCTCAGTTTGATTAATGGGGTGCTCAAAGTCACAGTATGAATTATTGGCGTTGTTATTTTCAACAGTGTTTTTTTCAAATCTGCATTAGTATAAATTGACGGAATGAAAAACGAGCCAAAAGAAAATAAAACGCAAGTGCAAAAGAAAACTGAAATTTATTGGAGAATCTGAAATAACATTTTATTGATATTGATATTGAAAGGAAACATGTGTGCCCGAATGAAATGTCCTAAGGCCTTGGGCAGAGCCATAGGATTGCATTACAGAAACATTACTTTGAACTAAAAACTACAGGAAAATCGACGATCTCCCAATTCTTGAGCTCTTTGCTTGCTGGACAACGACGCACAAGACTGACACCGCCATTTTCAGCGCTTGAATCATCTTCAATAGCTGCAACCTGGTTAGGATCTAGCATTCCTGCGCTCTGAAAGCTTTGCTTTATGTCGCAGATGACAATCTTCTTCATATCTGGCTCCCGACCCTCAAGTTTGGCCAACCTCCGCTCCTTCTTTTCTGCGGCGATCCTTCCTTTGTCAGTACGACTAGGCCGGTACCCTATCCCACATCTGTCCTTGTTTTCACGCGGCTGTATGGGTGTTAGGATCCCTTGTTCAGTCCTCCCTAAACCACTTCCTGCTTGATAACCAGTGCTTGTCATAACTTTAGCAATCATCAATGCAGCTTTGGACAGCTTTGGTTTTAATGATGGGGCCCCGTCCCCCACAAAGGTAGCATTTGCAATTTCTAGTGCTTGGAAGGCGGTCTCGAAAGATTCTTCTGCAGCCTCAACATAACGTATAGGAAACGGCTTATTGACTAGCAACTCTTCTTCTCCTGAAACGACCACTAACTTGTTGTTGACTATGAACTTGAGCTTTTGGTGTAGAGAAGAGGGCACAGCCCCTGCCGAATGGATCCATGGTCTTCCCAGAAGACAACTGTAAGACGGATTGATGTCCATCACTTGGAAACTCACTATGAAGACCTCTGGACCTACCTGTACAGGTAACTCCATCTCTCCGATAACCTCTCTTTTAGACCCATCGAATGCCCTGACCAGTGTAGAACTGGGTTTCATGTATGAACAATCTACGTCTAGCTTGTTCATGGTTGATTTGGGTAGTACATTCAGGGACGATCCGTTATCGATGAGTACTCGAGCTAGAGAGTATCCTCCACATTTCACGGAGATATGCAAAGCCTTGTTGTGCCCTCTTCCCTCGACGGGGATCTCGTCATCTGTGAAGGTGAGGTAATTGTTTGCAACGATATTTCCGACGATCCCGTCAAACTGACCAACTGTGATGTTGGGAGTGACATGGGCTTCATTCAGCACCTTCATTAGTGTTGCTCGGTGGGCTTCAGAATTGAGTAATAGTGATAGCAGGGATATCTTAGCGGGAGTCTGATTCAGCTGATCCACTACCTTGTACTCGCTCTGCCTCATAATCTTTAGAAACTCACTGGCTTCTTGCTCAGATAGTGCCTTCTTGCCCGTATTTTTGTCAGATGGCTCCACTTCTTTGTCTTTGCCTTTATCGATCTTTCCTCTTTCATTTGATTCTCCTCCTCTGGGTCTTTCAGGGGCATAGACGCGCCCGCTCCGAGTCATTCCGCTGCTTCCCGAGATATTGGTGACATCAGGATTGCTCTGAGGACCTTCCACTTGGACTTTCGCGTTGTAGTTCCATGGGACTGCTTTGGTGTCGTTGTAGGGGAAGGGAGCTGGCACTCGGATAGTGATTGGTTTAGGCATACCCAGGGACGACTTCGAGTCTTTAGTATAGCGGATCTCTAGTGGCTTCTGAGTATCCTTGTTCTGGCCATTGCTTGATAGGATAGTTGACACCTGGTCCTCCCTCTTTTGAAAGCCCACTTGTATTACATGTCGGTCCAACAGGTCCTGAAGCACTTGTTTAAACGCCTCACAATTTCCAATGCAGTGATGGTCATTGCATGGATTCTTTCCAGTGCATTCTCTCTCAATAATCCCTAAGGAACACAGATTAGCATGAATCGCTTCCAGGGGAGTCTGGATGCATTCTACCCTCCTGATTAGGGATGGTTCTGCAGAATTCTCAATTGCATTAGTTGAGGGCATCCCATGTCCTGGTAATGGGTTGGTAGCCACATTAGGACCATTTTCCTTGAAGTTCAACCAGCCCGAGGCGATTAGATCTTGGACGACATACTTCAATGCCTTGCAATTTTCTATGGAATGGCCGACCGTTCCCGAATGAAATTCGCATGTGGTGTTTGGGTCGAAGCCTCTAGGAAAAGGGGGCTGGATCTGTCTCATTGGGCGGGTGGTGATTAAATTATGGCTAAGCAGGTGGCGGAATAGGTCGGAGTATGACATTGGGATTGGATCAAAGTGGACGAACTTTCCGACTGAGTAGTTTTGTGGTTTATGGCCTTGGTTATTTTGGGTAGGTGGGGTAGGTAGTGTCTGTGCTGAGAACGGATTGGTGTGAGAGGGATTGGAGTAGGAAGTTTTTCCGGTTCCTGTGATGGCATTGGCTTCTCCTTCTTTCTTTTTAGGAAATCCGGAGAAGGGCTTTCTCTGGTTAGTGTTTCCGGGGGGGGTGATAAGCTCCAATTTAGTGCATTTTTAGGGACACTTTTGAGTCATTTTTAGAGCTAGTATTATTATCTAAATAAATTTCTTTCCTCAAATTGCTATTTATTTTGTAGGAAAGAAGATAAATAAAGAAGTTGTTTATCTAAATAAATAAGTGACTCAAATCAATGAGTTGTTTGAAGTAAAATGGGGGTGCCATTAGCAAAAGAAGCATTAGGCTTGAAACAATACAAAAGTAATCCATTGGTTTAAAAGAAAGTGAAGCCCATGCCATTGAATTCAAGGAGCACACGTGATCAACAAGAATTGGATTATTAAACCCTTGGCAAAAAATATAAGGTGTGGCTGCAACGTGGATTGGAGAGAAAGATAATTAGCCACACACGTGATGGAAAGGGAGAACCAACAGTAGCCGCAGAAAAAAAAAAAGAATAAGCAAACAGTACCGCCGGCAAGTAGGGGAGGGGGTTTTGGGTACCCGTTCTTGACACCGTGAGAGAGCTCTGGAGCAGAAAAAGGAGACTAAATTTTCAGGATCAGAAATTTCTCTATTCCGGGTTATTTTTATCTCTGTAATTTATGACTCCTAATTTTATTTTATTGTTCTCGAACACTATGGATAGCTAAATCCTCTTCTAGGGTCTTAGGTGGATCTTTCATGTTTAGAGACCTTTTTATGTTCTAATGTCCGATTTGAATTCCTGTTTTTATTTCAATTAATATTGTCCTATTGTTTTTATCACATGATTAGGATTAGCTACCCTTTGTATGTTTATAATCAATTAGTTGATCAGCGACCGTACTGCAATTAGTTGGTGGACCTATAGGATAATTGGGGCTATAATTAGGGCATGACCAAACCATAATTTAGTCTTCCAATCATTCAACCTTTTTGCTCTTTATGCTTTTCCTGAATTTAAATTCTTGCATGACCAAACGAGGGTTAATTTAGGAAAAAGAATATTAATCGCGAATGACCAAACGGATTAATAGTTTTAGTAAAGGGATTGGTAATTAAGTAAAATAAGGGAATTCAGGTAGGATTAGACATAGGGGGAATCAAAGCTTGCAAGTGAAACCGTGATCTTAGGCCTCTCCTCATTTATTAAGTCTAGTATTTTAATTATTGTTATTTATTTCTTTTTTATTTGTTCCATTACAATTCAAATATTTGTTCGTCTAAATAATAAATAATCTCGATTAGTTTGGTACTTGCTAATTAATCCCTGTGGACACGATAATCTTTTATACTACTTCTGCGGTAGAGTACACTTGCTCTAAGTGTGTTTTTAACGCAACAAGTTTTTGGCGCCGTTGCCGGGGATTAATTTAGCAATATTAAACGAAAAAGATTTTTATTGCTTTAGACACTTTTTTTTATGCACTAGTTTTATTTTTTTATTTATCTTATTGAAAAAAAATACAAAAAAAAGCTGCTAATAGTTTCCCAAGAGACCGCTGCAGTTCACCTTTTTTGCAGATAAAAGTTTAAATCATGGTTAAGACAATTGGAGACTACATTAGAGAGGCAGAGGCACAAAGAAATTTAGAGAAGTCATATTGGTATATGTCTCAATGCCAGATTCAAATTTCTCCTCCTCCGTATGAACCTTATTCAAACTATTGGGATGACTATGAGCCACCTCCTTATTCCTCCCACTGGGATAATTATGAGTCACTACAAGTGCAAGGGCAAGAGGAGGAAAAGTCGGATGTCAATGAGGTCTTGGCCAAATTTATGCAGCAGACAAATGAAAATTTTGAAACCTTGGAGGGTCAAATTGGAGCCATGAACAACAAATTTGGAAGCCTGGAGGGTCAAATCTCAACTCTCATTGCTTTGTTATCTCAAGAGGCCCAAGAAACTCCTTCACAAACTAAGTCTACCCAAAATGAAGAAACTGAGCAATACAAAGAAAGTATTCCTGCGAGAGATGAAGGTGTCTCCATGGAATATAATCTGGAGGAAGAAGCTCTCAAGAAAGATGAGGAGACTCCTACTGAAGGGAGTCAAATCAAAATAGTAGCTCCTACTGAAGGGAGTCATATTGAAACAAAAGATCCTATTAATGAGAGCGGTTGTGAGGAGAATGAGAAAGATCCATTGGTTCTAGATTTGGAGAAAGAGGAGAAAGCGCCCATTTTTGGGCAAATTGTTTTAACCATTGGTGATGCTGTGATTGAGGTTCACAGGGGAAAGGTAACTTTAAGGAGTGGTAAAGAAGATGATGTTATTAAAGCTTTAAATTCCAATGAAAATTTCTCATCTTTAACTTCTCCTTATTGTGATGATGTGGTTGAAACTAACATTGTTTGTGAATTAAAGATGCAGGACCTTTTGGAAAAAAATCTTATTTTGCAGGATCCTAGCATAGTGGTGGATGGAGATAAAATAAAAATTTCACAATCCTATGAAGTTCATCCACCACGTGGAAAAAGAAAGAACAATGTGAACCACATGGTTAGAAAGCTAAGACGGTGCACAGCATTAGATGTTAAATTTGCTCTTGGAGAGCCATGCACCTGATTAAGCACTAACTATCGTCAGGCTCACGACGTTAAACAAGCGCTTCGCAGGAGGCAACCTGTGTTTTCTTTTCATTTATTTTTATTTTTACTTTTAATTTGTTTCATTTTGTTTTTAGGAATAAGCTCGGACTACAAGCTCTCTCAGGGAAGTCACTCTTACTCTCTCATTTATTTCCTTTTGTTTCTATTTGATCATTTCGCATTGAGGACCATGCTTCATACTAGTGTGGGGGAGGAGAGTTATTTTGTCACTTGATCTTTATTAATGCACATACCACCGTATATGTTGATAGCATTTTTTCTGGCTTATTTTAGCGACTTATGCTTCAAGTTGAGAAAAAAAATAGAGATTTTGCCTTTATGGGATCTTATAATTAATTTACTTGACAGACTTGTGCTTAATTGTAACTGTGAGATTGTCCTTAGGAAGCTGATAATTAGCATTTGTGCCTGTTGAGTACTTTTTGTGAACTAGCTTCTAAATGTGAGATTTGAGCCTTCATAAGGGGATTGATACTAAATCAAAAAAATTTACCCCTTTTCTTTCTATGAGTGTGTTTCCCAATTTGCTACATTCTAGAATTTGTCTTTTGACCATTTCAAGGCGAAAATTGATTTGCATAATGTAAAAAGACTTGGGGAATTTAGGTATTTTTATGGCCTCAGAGTTGTTTGTTGAATTTATCCATTAGTTGCCCCCTTTGAGCTTATTTGTTATATTTTTTTCTTTGGTACCCAGATATAATTTTTTTTTTTTTTTTTTGTGTTTGTGGTAACCATTTGGAATTAAATGTGGAGCAACTATTGAAAATTACAATTTCGTCCAATACTTTTAGTTGTCCATCTTGTCAGGATGAAAAAAAACAAAAACAAAAACAAAATAGGAGTTTTCATGTACTTACATTTTCCTCCAAAACAAAAATGAAAAAAAAAGGGGAAAGCAAGAAGGAGGAAAATGCACAACAAAAGAATGCAAGAGCCAAAGGGCAAATCCAAAAAAAAAAACAACAAAAGAGTCTACTCAAGAGAAAAAGAAAATCAAAAAGAGTTGACTCAATAGAAAAAGAGTGAAGAATGAAGTGAAATTAATTTGGAGTTTGGGCAAAATTTGTAAATTAGATAGGAGCTCCATATTTGGTTTGAAATGTTACTATTTATATTTTTTTTTAGCCCTTTGATTATCTCTTTTTTCTTATATCCTACCCTGCATGAATTCACCCTGGCCCCATTACAACCCTTAACACCCAATCTTTTGCATGCATGTGAACTATTTAGTGGAGATTTGGTGAAATTACAAGCTTATGGTAATGTGCATTTTGTGGAAACTTGAGTGTATATTCCCCTAGTCCCTAAACACTTAGAGAGATTGTGAGCGAGTGCATTTGTTCACAGAAATGTATTTTTTAGGGACTTGAGCCACTAATTGGGCAACCTTTTGACACCTCATATGTGCTATATTGTCTATTGTCTGTCATTGTGCTTCTAATTGTGGATCTCTTATTTGGCTGCCCCTATTTATTTGAAAAATTTCTTGAGCCAGAAAATTTGCTTGAGGACAAGCAAAGGTTAAGTGTGGGGGAGTTGATAAGCTCCAATTTAGTGCATTTTTAGGGACACTTTTGAGTCATTTTTAGAGCTAGTATTATTATCTAAATAAATTTCTTTCCTCAAATTGCTATTTATTTTGTAGGAAAGAAGATAAATAAAGAAGTTGTTTATCTAAATAAATAAGTGACTCAAATCAATGAGTTGTTTGAAGTAAAATGGGGGTGCCATTAGCAAAATAAGCATTAGGCTTGAAACAATACAAAAGTAATCCATTGGTTTAAAAGAAAGTGAAGCCCATGCCATTGAATTCAAGGAGCACACGTGATCAACAAGAATTGGATTATTAAACCCTTGGCAAAAAATATAAGGTGTGGCTGCAACGTGGATTGGAGAGAAAGATAATTAGCCACACACGTGATGGAAAGGGAGAACCAACAGTAGTCGCAGAAAAAAAAAAAGAATAAGCAAACAGTACCGCCGGCAAGTAGGGGAGGGGGTTTTGGGTACCCGTTCTTGACACCGTGAGAGAGCTCTGGAGCAGAAAAAGGAGACTAAATTTTCAGGATCAGAAATTTCTCTATTCCGGGTTATTTTTATCTCTGTAATTTATGACTCCTAATTTTATTTTATTGTTCTCGAACACTATGGATAGCTAAATCCTCTTCTAGGGTCTTAGGTGGATCTTGCATGTTTAGAGACCTTTTTATGTTCTAATTTCCGATTTGAATTCCTGTTTTTATTTCAATTAATATTGTCCTATTGTTTTTATCACATGATTAGGATTAGCTACCCTTTGTATGTTTATAATCAATTAGTTGATCAGGGACCGTACTGCAATTAGTTGGTGGACCTATAGGATAATTGGGGCTATAATTAGGGCATGACCAAACCATAATTTAGTCTTCCAATCATTCAACCTTTTTGCTCTTTATGCTTTTCCTGAATTTAAATTCTTGCATGACCAAACGAGGGTTAATTTAGGAAAAAGAATATTAATCGCGAATGACCAAACGGATTAATAGTTTTAGTAAAGGGATTGGTAATTAAGTAAAATAAGGGAATTCAGGTAGGATTAGACATAGGGGGAATCAAAGCTTGCAAGTGAAACCGTGATCTTAGGCCTCTCCTCATTTATTAAGTCTAGTATTTTAATTATTGTTATTTATTTCTTTTTTATTTGTTCCATTACAATTCAAATATTTGTTCGTCTAAATAATAAATAATCTCGATTAGTTTGGTACTTGCTAATTAATCCATGTGGACACGATAATCTTTTATACTACTTCTGCGGTAGAGTACACTTGCTCTAAGTGTGTTTTTAACGCAACAGGGGGTATAAGCGATTTTCCCATTCCTCATTCCGTTCTCTAGCCTTTCTCCAATAACGACCATATCCGAGAAACTTGACGATACACTCCCGATCAGTTTTTCATAGAAGGGTGAAGGAAGAGTTTCCATGAACATAGATACCATTTCCCTTTCAAAAAGAGGCGGTGCTACCTGTGCTGCTAGTCCTCTCCAACGCTGAGCATATTCCTTGATGGACTCATTATCCCTTTTAGTCATGTTTTGTAGCTGAGTCCTATCAGGAGCCATATCAGTGTTGTACTTATACTGCTTAAGGAAAGCATCAGCGAGATCCTTCCAACACCGAATATGAGTGGGTGTCAACTGCATATACCAATTTGAAGCTGCCCCAGCTAAGCTGTCTTGGAAGTAGTGGATAAGCAGCTTATCGTCATTTGCGAATGCAGCCATCTTCCTGCAATACATAGTTAGGTGGCTTGCCGGACATGTTGCTCCTCTGTATTTATCAAAATCTGGCACTTTAAACTTAGGGGGAATGACCACGTTTGGAACGAGACATAAATCTTGTGCATTTCTTGCACCAATACTGAATCCTTCAACCGCTCTCAACCTTTCTTCCAGCATTTGCAGCTTGCCTTGGGCTTGAGGGTTCTCCATAGAGTAGTCGTGAGGAAGCCCACTCATACCATAGTAAGGATGCATCATCGGAACTATGGCTGGGTTCACATTTGGGGTATGTGAATGAGTGGGATTCCTGAGGTTGGAACCCTGAGCTTGAGCGTTAACTATCGGCGGTGGAGGGCAGCCAAGTGGGAGTCCTTGTGGTATGACGACGGGGGTCGGGTTTTGAACTTGTGGTGCCCCCGGATTACCATCGTGACCCGTTGATGTAAGCTGCTGTTGGCCCGCGACTCCTGAGGGACTAGCATCGACTGTCGGAGGTGTGTAACCTTGTGGAAGTCCGTAAGGAGGCCATATGTAACCTTGGCCATTAGGCCCAGTATGGTGCACTGTATGCGGGATCCCGAGTCCATTGGGAGGAGGAGGGTTGGTAACTTGATTTTCTGTGTTCCCAGCGGAGACATCTTCACTTGTGTCTTGGCCCTTCAAAGCTTGTAGAACCTTCAAGATTTCAGCCATCTGTTCTTTCATCCCATCTATTTCTGCCCTATGCTCTTGATTGCCTAGGTTCTGAGGTGGATTGCCTTGATCCGGGATATCCTGAGGCGGATTGTCCTGATTTTCTTCCATGTTTCTGGCCTGAGAACGAGTCCAGTAGCGATGTTGACGCACCAGCTTGTCTTTTACTCTCTGTTGGTGGGACACATGGTATGAGTATATGTATGAGTATATGAATGGATGAAAATGCGAATGATGCATGTGTGCATGAGTCTTATTGTTTTAGGTCGGGAATTGCAAGCGCATCCTGATTTGTCATAAGTACACAGATTAAAGTTCCACAATATTTTCAAGATAAAGGATCAGCATGTGAGACAAACCAAACTTCATTGATGGAGGAAAGTACAACATTTTGGAAATAAAACTTCGGAAAAGGAAAGTACAATGTTCTTTAAATTTCACTCAAATACATATGGCTTTCATTTTTCCACTCCTCTCTCTTTTTCTACTAGTAGTGCTGCCAGCCTTCTCCCGGAGCTCGGCAATCAGAATCTCGCAAAACTCCATGAATTCGGAAACTTGGACCGGGGTGTTAAACGGGTGCATTGCCGTGTTAGCCTCCTTTAGACGTTTGGGGATTCCTGTGATGGCTTGATTGGCCAGCCATGCCAACTTTGAGAATCTGTCTTTCCAGTACAAGCTTTCATTCTTCAATTCTATGAAGGCTTCGTGGTTTTCTATCCTGCTGATCAACTCCACAAAGCGGTTACCAATAGATGCTTTCTGTTTTTAACTGGTGGTAAACCTCTTCTTGATATCTGATGTGGTCCTGCAGCTCGTCAGATTTTTCTTGCTCCCTTCTCAAGGCTTGTTGGTATTCTCGGAGCATCTCTTCAATGGTATCTCTATCCTGCTTGATACTTTTCACTTGCTCTTCAAACTTGGCTGCCATCATCCGGGACTCTCTCTTTGATACCATTAGCAGGCTCTGTGCGGTCTTTTCAGCCATCATTGATTCTTCCCATAACTTTTTCCACTTGTATGTATCATCGATGGCTTGGTCCATTTTCAGGTTGCAACGTCTTATTTCCTCTTTCGCCCCTCTTAGGTACCTTTGAACCTCTAGTTTGTTCTTTTGTTCGATCTTGAGCTGCTTGCGGCTGCCTTCAATGGCCACTGACTTACTTGCATTCTCTTCCTCCAACTTCTGGTTCTTTAGGAGCACTTTCTCTAACTCTGCCTGTAAGCCCCTCTTTTCTTCCTCGGCTTTTGACAATGCCATTTTAAGCTTATCTAAATCTTCAACAGTGGGAAGGGTAGGTTCAGGTATTTCTTCCTCAACCCATAGTGCACTTTGGTAAGGCAATTGGGTGTCTTGGATCCTCTTTTGGAGCCATTGACGAAAGGTGGTTTCCTTATCGCCACTCTTCTTAGTAAGCTCTTGTCCCTTGCGGACGACCATATTCCATGCTTGAGAAATCTTCCGGAGCATGTCAACCTCTTTTGGGCTTCCTTCATGGAGGTAAAAAGGGATTAACATGTCTTCGGTGGGCGGATTTCGCATGGGGTACCCCAGCTGTCTTAGAGTTAGAGAAGGATTGTAATTTATGCATCCTCTTGTCCCCATGAGCGGGACGTTTTGAAAGCTTCCGCATTGAAAAACTACTGTGGGCCTCTCTTTCCACCATGATGGGTGCCAACGAACCTTGTATTCATGAAGGCCCCCTAGCACTTGCAACCATTCACTAGTGTTCATTGTCTTCACCTCACACCCTCTGGCGTCTTCAATTGGGCCTTCTACTCTGACTTTGTTAACGAAAGCATGGGTGAGAAGCCAAACATACAAGGCGTGCAGGCAGCAAGATATCCTTTTTCCCCTTAGCTCACTATAATGAGTGAAAGTACAGTAAGTGTCTGCAAGCATGGCTGGAATCGGATCTTTGAAGGATAAGAAGACGCCAATAGCTGTTGTGTCCACATATCTTTCAAGGCGTGGAAATAGGACAATGCCAAAGATAGTCAAAGCTAACACCTGCTTAAAAGGACCCCAATTTCTAGCGTCGGCGAAGGATTTCATTTGGCTTTCCAAATACTCTTGTGGGAATCCTGCAATGCCATTTCGATTTTTCTTCCGGAGCTTCAAGTTCTCTTTGCTGGTTTGTAACATTGAGGCGAGTTTCTCATCTGTGTAGTATTGTCCCTGATACTGGTAGGGTCCATTGTCTTGTTGAGGAAAGCCAAAGATCTGTGTATATTCTTCCAGGGTAGGTGCCATCTGGAAATTTTTGAAGGTGAAGCATCTTAATGAAGAGTCGTAGAACTGGCTCAAAGCGGCAATGGCATCCGTTTGCACGTCCAATTGTAGTAACATAATAATCTTCCCATACACCCTATCAAAAGACCTGCGCTCGATGGGCGGCAATCGACCAGCACATTCCCTTAGACTTGTCAGATTAGGCTGTTTTACTATAGGGTAGTTCAGAGTTTGGATTGCTTCACAGTTTGATCCCATATCGCCTTGCTTATGACAAAAACTTTCGAACCTCTTACAATTCCCGGCAAACCTAAATGAGATGGATAGCATGCATGTGAGGATTTTTTTGTATATATTTTTTTTGAAATAACGATGATGTATGATGAATTAAAGAAAGATGTTACATGCGTTAATAAAAGCAAATTTTGGTGATTCAAATTTTGAGAACCATGTCACATAAAATATGTAAAGGGCAAAAGAATAAATGGTTTTCATTGTTTGATTTTTTTTGAAAGGTAAAAGGTTATTTTTTTTTTTTTGATGCAGCGGGTAGGTGAATTGCTTTTGTGTCCTAAACAGGTTATGTCTTACATATAGGTCACGGCCTAGGGTCACTTATGTGATCAACCTCTCAGGTGGCTCTAATCACTTCCTCACAAAGGTTTCCAGAGCTAAAATCCCTTTCACGATATGACCCACAACGATAGCGAGCTACCTGGTGTGGGATGCCGCGAAAGAGCATACTCTGGTTGAGATTTTCATGAGAGTCAGACAGATAAATCCAGAATGACTGTCACTAATCATCTCCGCTCGTCCTAAGTTTATTTTTCAGACCCGGGTATAGGGCCCCACTCAGAAGTGTGTGCAATAAACAAGTGTAGTTGATGTGTGTGATATAAGCAACCTAAACTACCCAAACTTGCAAAAGAGCAAACAGATAGTAATATAAAAGTCTTCTACCCTAAAGTTTGCAAGAAAACCAATAGCAGTATAAAAGTCTTCTACCCTAAGGTTCAATATGCGAATATAAAGACTAAGGGTAAATAAAGTACTAAACTAACAAATAATTTACACATTTAATTAAATTAGGCTTGACCCTCTAAAAAAAGTCCCCAGTGGAGTCGCCAGCTGTAGCGACCGAAAAATCCGGAGGAGGGATCCTTCGTTGGTTTCGAACAATGGAGTCGCCATCAATATTTATTTTTAGGAAAACATTGAAAAAACCTTTGTTTTTGGGTTCGGGGGTCGATTAAGTGCGGGGAAGGTACTAGCACCCCGCAACATCCTAAAAAAGGTTACCTTTTAATTTAATGTGTAGAAAAAATTAGTTTGAAGAAAACATTTTTATTTACCCTTTTTATTATTTGCAAAAAAAAACGGAAAGGAAGACTTAATAAAAATTTTAGTTTTTTTTGCGCTTGACAGGAGTGGGCCCCCGCTCCTACGTATCTCCGGGTGCGATGGAGAAATCAAAGCTACGTAGTTCTCGGTTAAAAAAAATTTGTGTTGGTATTTTTTATTTTTTGAACAAGTTTGGGAAAACTAGAGGCCGTTCATGGTGACCAAACAGATAAATCCAGAGTGGTCGTCATTAATGGCTTATTCGAAAAGAAGGTATTTATAGCGTTCAAACAAGCGAGGCCCAGAGTGACCGCTATAGACAACCTATTTTTTGCGCGAATTCGATTTTTCGAAAGAAAGAAAAAAAACGGTTCGGAAGCATCACGTTGTGAATAAAAGCGGAGTAGGTGATAAAAGGGGGGTGCAAATAATAGAGGAGTTGTATTAAAAGGGAGGTGTGAATAGCGTTTCGACGCTAGAAAAAAAGGGTCACCGGAGGTGCAAATAGCGTTTTGACGCTAAAAGAAAATGGTTGCCGGGGGTGTAAATAGCGTTTTGGCGCTTTTAAAAAAAAGGATTCCGGGGGTGCAAATAGCGTTTTGACGCTAAAAAAAACGATTGATTGGTTTATTTTTACTTTTTTCTATTCGACTCTAAAACACGTGATTCTTGAAGCGCTTTTTCCTAAAAAAAACTAGACTAAACAAGTGATATGAAGAAAAATTCTTTTGTTTTTTGATTGTCCTAGTTACTATTTAATAAAAAGGGTACCTTGTTTTTTTTTTATTTATTTGGAAGAATGGTCATTTGTTATTATATTTTTTTTTTTTAAAAAGGTTTATTTCAAATCCGAAAATTAGTAACCATTTTTTTTAAAAACAACATTTTTTTTTATCATTTTTATTTAATCCGAAAATTAGTAACCATTTTTTTTAAAAAAAAACAACATTTTTTTTATCACTTTTATTTAATCCGAAAATTAGAATAATTTATTAAAAAAAAGCACAACATTTTTTTTATTTTTTTTTAATCCGAAAATATTAGTACCTAAATGAAAAAAGGAACACATTTTTTTTCAACACTTTTTTTTAGGGTTTATTTTAAATCCGAAAATTAGTACCTAATATGTAAAAAAAACTAAATAGTATTTATATAACAAAAACAGTAACTAAAATTTGTATAAAAAAAAACAACAATAATAATATCTAAAAACGTGAACAATAATAAACAAAAAAATAGCATAGAAATAAAAATAATAAAAATAAACAATACTCATATGAACAATTACAGTTGCTAAAAAAAAAGCAATAATACATAAAACATTATATTTTAGTACCTTAACAACAAGAATCCAGAAATGTTGAAGAAATTTCCTTCTTCGAATTTCTTCAATACAAGTGAACTTTTAAACTAAATAAAAAATTTAGGAAGGAGGAAGAGAAGAGAAACCCTAATTTTTTTAGAAGATCTTTCCCCTTTTTTTTCTTGAAACCAAAAAAACTTCCCCTCTTCGAATTTCTGTGACCCTATTTATACAAGAAAAAAAATGTTGCCCTTGCTTCTCTTCATTGCATTCTGACTTGCTCCATGCTTGTACAGTGCTTTTTTTTGACAGTATGGGGGTTTGGGGAGAGTTGTTGAAGGGGAAAAAATAAAAAAGAAAACATGAGAGATGAGGGGAGAGGTGATGGTCGAAGGTATGGGCATGGAGAAGGTGAGAGGAAGGAAGGGAGTGCCATGTGTGAAGTATGTGATAGGGAGAGGAATGGATGAGTGTGTGAAGAGAAAAGAAAATGAGTGTGTGAGAGGAGGGGAGAGGAGAGAGCCGTGGGGTGAGGGAGAGAAAGAGAGGATGAAGTGAAGGTTGAGTGAGTGGAAAGGAAGTGTGATGTGAAGTGTGTGAGGGAGAAAGAGTGAGGAAGTGAACATGGGAGAGGGGAGAGAGAGTTAGTGAGCCGTTGGGAATGAGAGAGAGAGAGGAGTAGGCGTAGGAATGGGAGAGAGAGAGGTTGAGTGTATTGGGAAGGGAAAAAATGGGGAAGTGGGAAGTGTGGGGAAGTGGAATTGAGAGAAAAGAGGAGAGGTGGAGTGTGGAAGAGAGAATGCAAATTTCAAGGAGAAAAGAGGGGGGTGGGGTCGAATATGGAGGAGGGTTTTTGGGGATGAATGTGGATGATTTTTTGGGTTAAGGGGGAGAGTGAATGTGGATGGCTTTTAGGGTTAAGGGGGAAGTCGAATTAGGGTTAGGAGGAGGGGAATTAGGGTTTTGTGATGAGTTGGGTTATGGGTTGTGGGTTGTGGGTTAGTGGTTTTTTTTTTTATTGGGTTGGGTCATGCGAATTGGGCTAGCCATTTTTGCTGGGTTGGGTTTCCATGACAGCACCTTATTTTTAATAGACCCCCCCCCCCCCACTTCCTTTTTGCTTATTTTTGCCTCTTCACTTCTAATAAAAATATTTTCTTGTGTTAAAAAAAACTTGTGACAAAAAAATAAAATAATTATGGTATGAAAAAGAAAACAATTATTTTTGTTAAAATATCTCATTTTTGGATAGGACAAAATTAGGGTATTACAAACATCATTTGATTAATTGTTACATATAACCATACTAATAACATACCTAAAAAATTTAATTAAATAAATAATTAAATTATTTGGGCGTTACAACTGCGGTTACGGCTTTAGAACAAACCTTCCCAAAACTGACCTATGAAAAAGCTCCAGAGCAGCAAACCCTGCACGTAGCTGGCCCCAGTACACCCCACTGAGACGACCCAAGAGCCCAAGGCTATGATAGGAATGGTGCATGCACCCCATAGCCCGCTGACTGAGGTAGTAATAGAGTGTTTATATGGACCCAACAGCCCCAGACCACCTCAGCCAGCTAATGTGCCTCAAGTTGAAGGGGCTATGACAAAAGAAGAACTGGCAGAGGATAACCTCTTGGGAGAAGACGAAGAGAACACCTTCGGCCCTTTGAATTTTGATGGGGACTCCTTGACAGGATCAATCCTGGATGACATCATGGACGAGGCCGATGGTGAATATTAAGCTGATATAGAAATGGTGAGCCTTCTTCCGCCGGAATTCTGGGGTAACAAAGATCAACCAAGAGCCCTAGAAGGAGATGTCTTTGCTAAGGAGGCCGAATGGGCTGCCTTGACAGAGCCCGAGGGGGCAGTTATGGAGGGAATGCTGTTTGAGAAACCCACAACATACATGACTAGACACCTGAAGCCATTGTATATCAAAGCCCATTTGAACGGGAAGCTGTTTAATCGTGTCTTCGTAGATGGTGGTGTTGTGCTGAATATTATGCCATTAGCCACAATGAAGAAGTTGGGAAAGAACGCCGAGGACCTCATTCCAACCACCATGACTAGTTTCATGACTCGCTCGGCCTTCTTCGTCATAGAAGGAAAGCCCTCGTATGTTGTGATCCTGAGGAGAGATTGGATCCACACCAGTGAATGTGTCCCTTCTACCTTGCATCAGAAACTAATGATATGGATAGGGGATCAAGTGGAAATAGTAGAGGCAAACCCTAATCCATTCCCTGCAGAGGTAAAATGTTTGAGGCTGTCTTCTACTCTCCTCATTTGCATCCAATTTCCATCCCAGAGGATTATGAGGAAGGTGGCATAGAGTCATGTGATTGGACCAAAAGAGGTTTTGAATTCAAGATGTTGGCCGACCCACGGCCTAGCAATAATGATAATGATTAAATCCAAGAGTTTCAAAGAAGTTTTGGTTATGTGCAAAGTCGATATTATCAGGTATGTTCTTAATAGGCCCGTCTTACAGGGAAGACTTGTCGAGTGGGCCATTAAGTTAAATGCATTTGCCTTGACATACATGCCACTAAGAGCTGTCAAAGGACAAGCCTTGGCCGATTTTCGGGATCAACATCCATGTGTAGAAATACACTACCCCCCAGCTGAGTCTATTAACTATCTGGGCCTAAAACGTTGGGTCCTCATGTTTGATGGATCAAGTACCCAAACCAGGGCAAGCATTGGAGTGGTCATCACCAGCCCTTGTGGTCAAACATGGAGATTCATGTGCAGAATATGGGATCTAGCCTCCAATAATCAGGCCGAGTATGAAGCCTTGATCATGGGACTTGATATCCTGGCCGCCATGAAGGCCTAATACATAGAAATCAAGGGGGATTCACAACAGGTGATCAAACAAATCACTGGGGAACACAAGTGTTATAACACGAAACTTAAACAATTGCGGGCCTCGGCGCATAACTTGTTGAAATTGTTCGCCGATGTAGTCATCATGTATGTCCCCAGAAGCGAAAACCAAGAGGCAAACGATTTAGCCCAACTAGCCTCGGGTTACAAAGAGTCAGTGGTCGAGGTATTGCAACAAGATGCCTCAGTCCCGGTCGAGGGGGACCCTGCCAATGCTTGGATTGGAGTATTGACAGAGACCTCTGTAATCCAACGGCTGACACAAATTTCAAGATCAAGCAAAGGGCGTTAAAGTATATCTTGATAGGGGACGACCTATATAAAAGAAGCACCAATGGGGTGTTATTACGATGCCTCAAAAGAAAGGATGCATATATGGTGATGGCACAGATCCATGCAGGGATTTGTGGTGCACATAGGTCTGGCCCCATCATGAAGTGATTGATATACAGACATGGATATTGTTGGCCGACGATCACGGCCGATTGCTTCCAGTTTGCAAAGGGATGTGAAGCTTGCCAGCTATATGGACCAATCCAAAGGGTGCCTGCGGATGAGCTTCATTCCATTGTCAAACCTTGGCCATTTAGAGGGTGGGCCATGGATCTAATCGGTAAGATATACCCTCCGAGCTCAAAAGGCCATAACTTCATTATTGTGGCCACCAATTACTTCACTAAGTGGGTGGAAGCTGTGCCTTTAGCAAGTGTCAATCAGGCTGTGGTGATTAGGTTCATAGAAAACCAAATCATATACATATTTGGCATTCCTGAAACCATCACGGCCGATCAAGGAACAATGTTCACCGGGGAACAAGTGGTGGCATTTGCCCAAGAATATGGCATCAAGATGAGACACTCGTCTCCTTATTATGCTCAAGCTAATGGACAAGCAGAGGCTACCAACAAAATCATCATCAACCTCATCAAAAAGAACGTAGAGGACAAGCCTCGACGGTGGCATGAGACCCTTAATGAGGTCTTATGGGCAATGAAAAATTCTAAGTCCACGGCCACAGGGTGACTCCCTATCGTTTAGTCTATGGGTAGGACGCCGTGTTACCATTGGAAATCAGTGTGGCATCATTAAGGGTGGCTTGGCAACACTCCCTCGACATAGATGAATACCAACAAGCCATGTTAATGGAGTTGGACTCAGTGGACGATGACAGGTTGGCTGCCCTTAGTAAAATTGAAATGAATAAGGCCAAAACGGCTCGAGCCTACAACAAACACGTCAAGTCAAAGAAGTTTATTGAGGGTGACCTCGTGTGGAGGGCTATTCTGCCACTGGGGAGGAAAGATCCCCAGTTTGGAAAGTGGTCCCCGAATTGGGATGGGACCTACATTGTAAGTGAGGTATACGACGGTGGGCATACCGTTTAATTACGTTCGATGGAGAAGAGTTCAAAACAAAAATCAATGGCAAATATCTCAAGGCATATTATCTTACTCTATGGGAAAGTATGTAAGGGAAAGAAAATTTGTGATTATAAAAAGAAAATTGTCATAGTGGCTCGGCACACACCGGCGGCCTAGTGGAAAAGCAAATCATGTACGAGGACAGGCTACCTCCTTGCTGCTGCACAGCCTTCCCCCTCCACGGATTCGGGTACCTCTTGACCAGAAGAGAGGCCGGCTGGATCAGGGGCGACGGTGGATGAGTTTGCCAGGCGGAGACGAAGTCTTTCCCAGGAAGCTATTGCAGATAGCACTTCGCTTTGACCACGTTCCTTGTCATAGAGGAAAACCCATTTTTTAGACTCTAGTTCCTTGATGAGTTGATCTAAAGGCTTACTCTGAATGTATAAACGGGCTTGTTCTGCTGTGACTGAAGCCAATTTCTTGGTCGCCTCTTCCTGCTGAGGACGTAGAGCCTGCAATTCCAACTGGAGCCCTGTCATCAGATGGGACTCAATCTCCTCAATTCGGTGTCTGGTCATCTCCTCCTCGGCTAACACCAATCGGCGTTCCGCTTCCTTCTCACCATAGGCTGAGAGGTACATCTTCTTCTCTGCCTGTAGGGCGTTCAGGCGATCCAGTGCTTGTTGGGCAGCGTCTTGAGCAACATAGGATGCCGAATAAACCCGAGAAATCTCCGGAAGCCGATAGGCTATCTGCCTGGGGGTCTCCCTCCTTTGCATTGACATATCATTCGAGGAAGATAGCCTGAAAGCCAGAGACCGCAGATTTGATAGCTGGGTAGGATCAGTAACAATTCTTCCCCGGAGGGCATCCTCTTGTCTCTGTATCTCTTCTCCCGAAGGGAGAGCTACCTGAGGTTGACTCTGAGAGGCAAAGTATTGAGCCACCTCCGCTTCAATCACTGGATTGGGATCTGGCTGAGGAGGAAGAGGAGGAGAGCACATGGGAGGAGGAGAATGAGCTACAATCAAAGGTGCATCCGAAACCGGGGGATCGATCGTCTGCAGGCAAAATAACTATGAGAAAAACTAAGGCACCAGCAAACAAGAAGAAGGAAAATGGGAAAGCACCGTACCTTGGATTTCTTAGAGGGACGAGGGGTGTCTTCTGCCACCACAGCAGCCCTATTAGTCGCTGGTTGCAAAGGAGTATCTGTAAAAAGCGCGCCGAGCAGATGATCGCCTGAAGGTAATGGGAGCATCATCATCATCATCTTCTTCTACATTACGATCAGTAGAAGGCCCTGCGATTAGAAGGGAGACGAGGATGAGAAAAGAGAAAAGCAGAGGAGTAAATAATGAATGTACCGAGAGGAACAGAGGACATACCCGTGGATGGTTGAGACCGAGTGGACGGCCGCCGAGTGGAAGTTGGGGGCCTAGGTTTTTTCTCAACAATGGAAGGAACGATGCTGGTGCTGGCTGGTATTGAAGAGGCAGTTGAAGCTGTGCAAGGACGGACGAGGTACTTGGAGAGATAATCACCAAAAGCCTGAGGGAAGACTAGGTCTTTGACACCAAGCCACCAATTGGTAAAGGCACTGGTCTCCCCTGGACACACTTCGTAGTGCGCCCACACGCTCTCAGTAACCTTATTGAAATTTCCTACTACCATCTTGCACACCTGACCATCCTATAAACCTTCCCGACGGCGAGGATCATCCAAAAACCGGTAAGGCAGAGGGACATGCTGCATCAGCCCAAATTGTTTACAGACAAAGTTGGGGTAATAGTCCTCTGCGAGAGCCTTGCTGTAACGGGAGGTAGCCAGATAGCCAATTGGCAAGTCCCTGGCCACCAGAGCGGACCTCCAATAGTCACGTGCGGTGATGCGCTCTGAGAGAGAAAGATGTTCTTCTTTTCTTTGGGGAGCGAAGATTCAGGTTGGACCACACCTCTTGTCCAGCACAAGACACCACGTCATCTCAGCAACGTTCATCTTCAGAAACTCCTTCATGATTTGAGCCGCAGTCAGCCCATGGTAGGGGGTGGCCGAGAGTTGAGGGCCCAGGCACTTAGTGGTCGGTGACTTGGGGATAGCCAATCCAACCGATAGAATGTGAGGGAAATAGAGAGTGGCCCACAACTGAAGAAACCACATAGGGCCTTGAATTTTGGAGACTCGGCTGTAGTCCCTCATCTGGTCGAGCATGACTTGGATTCCTCGGTAGAGCTCGCCAAGAAAATAGGGGGACCAGGCATAAACTTCCCCACTGGTCATCAAGGCGATGAAGGGTTGCAATTCTTGGACGACACCAGCAGAGGCAGCGCCATAGAAGAATCTGCAAAAGAAGTACATGAGGAAAGCAGTGTGTTCCTCGTCGGTGATATTGGCGTCGAACTTGGAATTTGCAATCAGAAATTTTGAGTAGACCCCTCCAGCATGGACATGGCCTAAGTTCACCTTCCTGGACAGTCTTGCAGGATGGACGTGTCGGCCAAATGCGGGCAGGCCAGTGATCGCGGCCACATCCAGAATGGTGGGGGTGACCATGCCCCAGAGGAATATAAAAGCATTGAAAGTAGAAGACCAGAAGTCCAAGAGAGGCAAGAGAACGTCAAAATTATGGGGAATGGCGAAGGTAGAGAGCAATAATGTCACGAAGACCCCACGCTTTCCAATCATCTTTCTTGACCGGATGAATCTTGTCGAACCAGGCATGGTAGTCTTCGGTAGGTTTGGCCCAACCCCTGGTTTCTGACACCATGGCATCAACGGTGAACAAGTCTTGGGTGATTGGTGTACTGGGACAAGCCGAAGCGTTGAAGGTTTGTTTGAAGGTGTTGAAGCCTTCGCGGACAACAGAGGTGGTGGGTCGCACTGTGACTCCGCCTGAAATAGCAACGGGGATATCTTGTGGGGAGACCTCAGAGGAAGCGTTCGCCGAAGATGGACCAGAGGAGGAAGAACTCGGTTGACTGTCATCTCTGCCATAACGGTGATCACGATTTTGAGAGTCTGAGTTTGAAGACATGGTGGAAAGAAGTGGTGACAACAATGGAGAGAAAAGGGTTCTGGTTCGGGGAAGAAGAGCCTGAGAAGGAGAGTGAAACGTTTCAAGAAAGGTGAACAGTCTTGCGTGGCTGTTGCTATTTATGGTTTTCGTAAGCCTTGGGAACCGTTGCGCCGCCCTATTATCCCGCGCAAAGAGAAACGCCAAGTGTCATCTAACGGAAGGCTAGTCGCTTCAAACGGTCACATCAAGTCATGTCAAGGGGTTTTTGCACTATCAGTCACGTCCTCGCGGCCATATGACAACACAAAAAGGGGGGCAATTGTTAACACCCAAAAATAACTAGGTCGTAGGCCAAGGGCTGAGTGAAAAAAGGGAGTAGAATTGGAGTGCTGAGGCAGACCACTAGACAAAGAGTTAGGAGATAATTGCCAAAGAGAAGCCCTCGGGGCATATCACTAGACAACTCCCCGAGGAAGGGGTCAGCCCAAGGAGCAATGAGTGAGGCCGAGGGAGAGTAAAGGCTTAGCCTATAGAGTGCCATGGCCAGGGTGGGTTCGGGTGCCTGAGTTACTGTCCGAGGACAAAGGTTAGCTGAGTAAGCCAAGTGGCCGAGGTAAGGCGGGCTTGCTTGGAAGGCAAGTAAGAGGAAGTACGAAAACAGAACGTGGGAGCAGTTGAAGATCAAGCGAATGAGCGAAGCCTTGAAAAGCGGAGTGAGGGGGTTCACCCCACTAACCGTGCTAGTTATATTGTGGATGGTTACTCCGCCTCCTTAGGGCTTAGGAACGATGATAGTTGTTGATCTTAGATCGATCCAATGGTAGGTAAATGTTAGCTATAGTAGTGGCCGACGAGGGCCTATGTATATAAATAGAGGAGCAATTGTACAGAAAACACACACAATCAATCACAAACTCTGCATTTATTTTATCTATCTTTTTTTATCGCACATTATCTTTATTTTTTATGCATTACCCAGTAGTATAATCCAACCCTCGTGTCTCATTCACTCAACCTGACCCTTTCTAGAGGAGTCAGGATACCCACAGTCAAGGAGCAGAGTTCCCTCATTGACGCAATTGCTTGAAGAACAGAGGAATCAAAACTTGGTTAAACCCCTGGCCGAATCCACGGCTAGGACCTAAGAGTTTGACGAAGCAACAGGAACTTTCTTTGACCAATAATGGTTTTAGTCTTGAATGAACGTAAGGGGGTCCCGACTTTAGTTCAGCCAGATGAACACCACTAGGTTCTTCTTTAGGCTCACTTTCGCCTTCGGAATCTCTTTCGACTAGGGCCACAAACTTTCCTTTGTCAACTCGAGAAAAACTATTAGTTTCTTTTTTGAATAATCATCATTTTTCTTAGAAAAGTTCTCTCTCTCTCTCTCTCTCTCTCTCTCTCTCTTATATCCCTTTTCACCTTTCTTAAGCTTGTCTTTCACTACTAGAAATTCGCTAAATAGTGACTGATTTAGCGACCAAAAAAATTTGGTCACATTAGCGACCGATTTAGAGACCGATTCAATAGGTATAAAATACTTTTTGCTTAGTGACCGATTTTTCGGTCGCTAGCTTTAGAGACCGCTTTTTCAGTCACTAGTAGCGAACGATTTAGAGACCAATTCAATTTATAAAATACTTTTTACTTAGTGACTGATTTTTCGATCGCTAGCTTTAGAGACCGCTTTTTCGGTCGCTAGTAGAGGTGGTGGTGCAAAGTAAAATGCGGGTGCAAGGAGCAATCTGCTGTTTTAACCCTCTCTCTTGTGATCTCATCTCAAAAAAAGAAAAAAACACTCACGTTCTCATCTCATCTCACGCAGCTCCCCTTCTCATCTCACGCTCAACCCTATCTCTCAGGTCTCACTCACGGCGCTCAACGCACTCTCGCACAACGCCTATCTCTCGCACTCATCTCACGCTCACGGCTCTCTCAGTTCTCGCAGAGTCGCAGTCTCTCACAGCCACAGGTTCGATTTTTTCTTCGTTTTACTGATTTCGTTTTGTGCTTCGTTTTACTGATTTCGTTTTCTGCCTTCGTTTACTGATTTCGTTTTCTGCCTTCGTTTTACTGATTTCGTTTTGTGCTTCGTTTTATTGAAATAGAAGAGGATTGATTTTTGTTCCCTTTTTATTCTTCACACCTGAGTTTGAGCAATCTGTATTTTTTATTCTTCTTGTTTAATTTCCTCCTTATTTCTACATATATAACACCAGTTTTTCTTATAAATGAAATGAAATGAATATATGATGTAATACACCGTGTATGAAATGTGCAGGGGATATTGATAAATGGGCAATTCCCAGGGCCACAGATCGATTCCGTTCAATTCAGTTTTCAACAGCTTGGATGAACCTTTCCTATTCTCTTGGTTAGTATCCTTTCTTGTTAGTTGTTATATTTAAAGTTCAAGCTGCATAATAAATTGTAGACAATACTTTTATTTTTTCCTCATTTTTGTACCATTTATTTGACCCTATTTCAGACGCTAGTGAAGGCAGGAAAGAAATTCTTTAGACAATCCTAGTACATGTTTTAATAGGGATATTGAATAAGCTGGATTCTGGTTAGTTAGGGCATATTGGAGATTTGAAGTATATAGCCTGCTAGATCTAGATAATTTGGAAAGCTGCGGAACTGCAACTGAAATTTTTAGGGACTTTCTTGTAACTGAAGAACCATGGATTAAAATATTGAGAAACTCTCTTAAATTAAACATTAATCCGACCAATATGGATCCGGATTCTCTGTAGTTAGGAAATCATGCATTTGATGTAGTCGAATGATCTAGACCGTTGGATCAACATTGGATGCCCGTGTTGCAACATTGGATGTCCGAACAATAGGAGAGATAGGGGATAGAGATACTGAAAGTGAGGTATGAAATATTGGGTTGTCATGCTTCTTTTGCTCCTCATATGGAGAGTTGGAAAGTAATGATTATCTAGCACTTTATGCTTGAATGCTATAATGTTTTTGATAAAGCCATGCATATAATCATATTTAATTTCTTTTTCTTTCTCCATTTCATTGTCTTCTGGCTTTTTGAGAATGAGTGATTTTAAATATAAGAAATGTGAAAATTAATGTAATCATCAAATACTTGAGCAAACCATTAGGAACCTTTACCTTGCTCCATGCTTATATGGTCTTGCTGATCACTCACTTGTTGATATTTTGTGGATGACTTAATTAAACATTAGGGAAAGTAATAGATAATGCACATAAATACATGCATGAAAGCAGGGAGTCAGAATTTCCCTTTCGTATGATCAAGGAAGCATATGGATACTTCAATATGTTTGCCATACATACTGTTTTAGGATAGTACTTATCCAATACTCTGTGTCTGCAGACCACTGGACACAATTAGATATTACTATCCTGCAATATATCCTTCATTTTTTTTATTCTTTTGTTTGTATGATATGTTGGTTTTATTGTGTCTGTAATAATGCTGAATATAACCCCCCGCTTTGTTATTTATTTATGATGTGCTATGATGGTTTTATATGTTCTGTGGATCTTGTACAATATATAGGTGGTTTTGATAGAAAATGATTATAAGCAAAAAGCTTTTATAAGAAGTATATAGAGGGATGTCTACGATGCTTTTATATGCTTGGAATTGCTTTAATCTTGGTTGGGTCAACTAGTATTTCATAATCAAAATTGAAGTGCTTATATATCTACAGATTCTTTAAAAAATGTCACAAACATTACCAAAAGTCAAAACTTTCAATTGTTAATGTATTACGGCAGAGTTTAAATGTTCTAAAAGGATGCCAACAAGCAAAATGGTATTTGGGCACACTATTTTCATTTCAAACCCAAACTTGAACAATTTACTTATGTTCAGGAAATGACACCTGAAGCAGACATTATATCCACCATATACACAAAAAGTGTCATAAAATCTTCTGCAGCATTGTCTTATGTTGAAGCACAGGCTAGGATGGATGATAGGTATGCTTTTATTCTGCTTAGACCCTTGATGATTTATTGATCGATTTGTCTTTAATTTAGCACTATTCATTATAACTCGGATGAAAAAAACAGATTAAAATAAGATTTGTTTCTATTCTGTGATTTTGTTATCCCAGATTATTTGCTTTCTATAAATGTTATGAAATTGCTGCACTGGCTTGAGTGATTTTCACAAGATAAAGAAGGATAAGTTGGAGGGAATGCAGTCTGACCGTAAAAAGCCTGTGCTAAATGGCTGGGTTCAGGTTCATGCTAACAGTTCAAGTTGATAGTTGATTTATGCTTTTCTGATCAATTGGTTATGTGCCAATGTGACTATTTCTTTTGTTGACCCCAAGGGTAGGCATTTTGTTGATGATGACTAATGTTTTATTTTACTCGGATAAATAATACATATTGTTGTATTTATACATCCTATATAATGAAATTGCCTGAAAAGTATATATTTGTTTATGATCTATCAGAAAATGAGATTAAGGCGTATTGAGAGAGGTGCTTTGACTCTTGCATCTGCAGATCTATGACTATGGAAACAATTGATGGAAATGATGAAGTCTCAAAAATCTCCATTTAATGAAGAGCTGGATGACGAAGATGATGAAGAGTCTGATTCAGAGGGACAAAGATGAAGAGAGTTAAACATTTGATATTGTTTGTTACGATTTAAAAACTAATTACAAACTCAAATTACTGCTATGTTTTTTTATTAAGTACATTATGTTTATAATACAATGAAGTGTTGTTATTGTGCAAATAATTTGGAATGAATCAATCAGGTATAAAAATATATATTAACCATCTATATGTTAGAAATTAAATTAGTAAGTAAAAAAAGTTACAATATAATCATTTTGTTCATTAAGTTGAATTCGATATGTTGGAGATCGAATTAGTGAGTAAAAAAAACAAAAAATCTGATGAATTTGGTCATACAATATGGTCTCTAGACAACTTTCAATCTCTAAATTGGACACTAATTATGTTACTATATTTAGTCACTAAATTGGTTGCTAATGCAATTGTTGCATTCAGTCACAAAATCGGTCACTAAAATTCAGTCACTAAATCGGTCGCTAAAATCAGTCACTAAATCGGTCACTAAATCAATCACCAAAATCGGTCACTAAATCGGTCGCTATAAATCAGTCACTAAATCGGTCGCCAAAATCGGTCACTAAATCGGTCGCCAAAATCGGTCACTAAATCGGTTGCTATAAATCGGTCACTAAATCGGTCGCCAAAATCGGTTACTAAATCGGTCGCTATAAATCGGTCACTAAATCGGTCGCTACAATTAGCGACCAGTGATATAGCGACCGATTTTTTTGGGTCGCAAATTCAGTCACTAAACTGTGTAGTGACCGATTTTTCCCATATAGTGACCGAAAAATCGGTCACTAAATGTCGTTTTTTTTGTAGTGTTTTTCCAAATTAAGCTTTTCGATTTTTCTAGCACTATCTGCCAATTGAGACATATCTCTCATTTGTTGATTAATCATCTTCTTTCAAACATTATAATCAAAATCTGTTGCGGCCATTTGTACAAGTTCGTACTCGGGAATGGCTGTTAGGTATTTGGCTTTCATTTGCCTGAATCGACTGATATAATCATCAATCGATTATTTATTATTCTTTCGAATATTAGTCAGATCGATTACATTGACTTTGTTCTCTCCTCGAAAGAACTATTCTTGGGAGATACTCTCCAGATGTGCCTAATTCGGAATCGAATTCGCGGGTAAAGTGGTAAACCAAGTGAAGGCATCTTTAGTTAGGGAAATCGGAAAGTATTTGATTTTTAGAAATTCATCATTTTCCAAATCACCATATTCAATTTGGTATCCAGCCACATGTTCCACTGGGCGTGACAATTTGTTTTCCAGTATTTTTTGTTAGTAATTTCTGTCAAACAAATAAATTCGAAAGGGATGAGATAAGAGGACTCGAATTATATCCTGGGTTCACCAATTGACGGGTTTACACTGCCAGCCCCAAATTGTATGCTTTTCGAGAAGGAAGATGGTATCGAGAGAGAAAATTCGTTTACACAATCAAACGAATCAGGGATTCTAGGTGATTGTCCGCCTAAATTTGAAGTGCTGGGTACTTGAACAAAACACGGGAATCACACCCAAAGCGGGTAGAACATTGTGAATCCTTCAAGTACTCGGCACGACGGTTATCGAAAGAAAAATAAAATAGAGACAAAAATCAAGCAATTCACGAAAATTGATCCTAAGTGGGAATGAACATCACGAATCCCCCTGAGTGCAAAGAGTTAAGTAAGTAAAAACTAGTTACAAAAACAAGATAAAAGAGGACAAGAGTGAAGCACTCAGTTGTCAAATAGAAATTGCATTGAATTGAAAATAGTTTGAAGATAAAAGGGTTGTTGCCTCAGACATATATTGTTCACCGCTTGTAGTCAGAGATCATGTGTGATCGGATGTGTTAGGCGTAATGGGTTACTGAATGTTATGAAATCGCCCTGAGTACTTCGTATGAACTACTATCTATGGAGTTACAAGCAAGTAACTGCTACGTTGCATGATGGACACTTGTCCTTATTGAAAGCAAATAAAAACTAAATTGACTGTTGGTCGATAATGATTAATGCAACGTGTCTTCTGGCGTCTGGATTCTTCGCATTTGTCCCTGCGTGTTGGATCGATCTTATCCAAAGCAACTACCTCAACCGCTCTTGTATAGTGTTTTGGTCTTCAAAACATGCCTTCGGGTCTTCTTCGAGATTACAGCCAGTTTTCCAAGTCTTCTCATCTTTCGAATCTTCCCTCCTTCGAGCTTTATTGTAGCTAATTTCGAATGCGAAATTAGGCTATAACAATATGCAATTTTATTGCAATAGTATTGTGGATCATTTCAAAGTGTTTGGAGCGGTTTTTTCAAAAAAGAATGTGAACAAGTAAAAGGATATTATTTGGTTAGCAGCGTATTGGTGTATTTGGCTTGTAAGGAATAACTCAGTTTTCAAAGAGGATTTACCTATTGTTGAATTTGTTGTATCGTATGTTAAATGTCTTTCATGGAGCTGGTTTATCTATACGGTGAGTAGATAATCGAGTTATTCTGCTTCGTCCTGGTGGCTTGATGCCTCCTTGTGTTTAAACAGCTTGTAATTATCTTATCAAGCACAACTAGTGCTTGAATTTCAATGAATCATTGCTTATCGAAAAAAGTGAAGCGTGATATTTCTGAGAGAAATAAAGGATCGAAGAAATAATGAGGCGTGATATTTCTTTGGTATAATTGCAATTATATCAATCCTAGTTAGATTTGAGAATATGATACTATGGACCTTATATTAGCGCCACTTTTTTTTGACATAAAAATGATTTCATTAAGATTCTCCTAAATCATTGAAAAAAAAATCATCCTCAATCAGAGGGCAAAGCTAAAGCAATACAGGGAGGAATTACCTCTATTTAAATGGTAGAAATGTTTACCAAAGCGGGTGTGGCACAAGTGGTAAGTTGTTTGGGACTCTTAGGGTATGTTTGGGAGGGGGTTTTGCGAGGGGAAGAGAGGGGAGGGCTTGAAAAAAATTTGTCTATATTTTAATATGTATTTGAGATTTTAAAAAATTAAAAGAACAAGTTCATAGATATCAATATAACATTTTTAATCACATTTGATTTATGTTTAGAGACATTTAATAGCTTCCTCAATTTAGAGTTGAAAAATAAGAACGGGCGGGTTGGTGTGGCTGTCGAGTCTATAAATAACAAAAAATGGTTTCAATTGGGTAAAAGTGGGCGGTTTCGGTCCCACAATGTTTAATCCAACGATATCCGAAATCACCCGAAATGTCCTATAATTACACATTAATAGGCTAGTAGCTTACTTCACTCAAGTACAGTACCGTCACAACTCTACTTTTCATTGCACTGTCACACACTATTCTACTCTCTGCACTATACTAGTATTATATTACTTTCTACTTTTTCAGTTCCACTTTACTTCACTGCTTTTCAAACTTCACAAGTTACAGAAGAGAAGGATAGGTACAAGACCGCCTTCGTAGTACCATTTGGCCACTACGAATGGAATGTCATGCCGCAGGGGTTAAAAAACGCCCCTAGTGAATTCCAGCATATTATGAACGACATCTTTAATAATTACCAACAATTTACTATAGTTTATCTAGATGATGTATTGGTTTATTCAAACTCAATCAACCAACATTTTGAACACCTAGATAGATTCCTCAGAATTATTAAAGAAAGTGGATTGGTCGTATCTGCTAAAAAGATGAAATTATTCCAAGTTAATGTTAGATTCTTAGGATTTAACATTTATCAAGGAATGATTACTCCTATCAATAGGGCCATAGAATTTGGAGAAAAATTCCCAGATGAATTAAGGGATAAAACCCAGTTACAACGGTTCTTAGGCTGTGTTAATTATGTCGCTGATTTTATTCCAAATCTTAGGACAATATGTTTACCTCTATTTAAACGCTTAAAAAAGAATCCTCCCAAATGGGATGAATCAATGAGTGAAAGTGTTAGGACATTAAAAAGGATAGTCAAGAAATTACCATGCCTAGGAATCCCAGATCCCCAAGCATTTCTTATAATAGAAACAGATGCTTCAGAATTAGGGTTCGGAGGTATACTAAAACAAATACTACCCAATAGCAATAAAGAACAAGTGGCTAGGTATTATTTAGGAACATGGAATACGGCTCAATTAAAATACAGCACAATTAAGAAAGAGATATTAGCCATTGTTTTATGCATTACCAAATTTCAAGATGATTTGTTTTCAAAAAGATTTTTATTAAAAACCGACTGCAAAGCAGCCAAGGATGTATTACAAAAGGATGTTAAAAATTTAGTTTCTAAACATATTTTCGCCAGATGGCAATCATTACTTTCTTGTTTTGATTTTGATATTGAACATATTAAAGGAGAAAAGAATTCTTTACCATATTTTCTTACAAGGGAATTCTTACAGGGTAGAAATGAGCAAGAAGGATAGTTACGGACCTCCTCTTGAGGATCCCAAAAGAATTACTAGAAGTATTACTTCAAAACAGGCATTACAATCCCCCTCTCCTTCATCACAAAACAGATACACCCCATTAACACCCTTGTCATTACCAGCATTTTACCCATCCTCGCCTACTACCTCTCACCCTAGGGCATTAAGGCCACCCATTAACTCTAGGTTAGTTTCACCCCTAACCTTTGCAGTAAATACTCCTTCTTCCCTAAACACTCCACCCGAAAAATTACCTTATTATACTCCTCCTGCCACATTAAACTGCCCTTTTGTTGAAAAGAATTATAAAAGAATCATTTTTCTAGTAGAGCCAGAATATGACTCGCAGGGATCATTATTCCGAGTAGTCTCAAATTATTTACCAGAAGGATTCCATTACCTACCATCCAGTCCAGATAAAAAAAGATTATTTTACGAATTTGTCTTAGTGGATTCTGACTCCATTGAGATAACCCACACCTTTGATAAAAATGATAAAACAAAAATTATTTTCTCAAAATTTAAGATTTTAAAAGTATTATCTCCCTCTGACTGGAAAGCTCATCCATCAAATTCAAGGAGCTTTTCAAGGAAGTTCTCTCCTCAGCAGTACTCGTATTATGACTATATGGATGCATGGAACAACATGCTCTATTATGAACCTTTTGACCATTCATGGTTTATTTGGTTTAAGAAAGACATCTCATTACAGTTTCCTTCATGGTTTGTGAAGTGGTTTAATGAATGGGGACCAGAAACAAGCATTTACCCAAAATTTGCACAACAAGCCTTCCAAACCTTTGCAAAAGAAACTAACTTTCAGGATCATATGAAATTATTAGCCTTTCATGCCAGCATGGGCATATCATGGATTACTACATGGACTTATAAAAAAGATTTAGCAGTCCCTGACAGCGATCTTAATTGGATTGTTAGATGTATTAAAATTAAATGGTGGAATAAGTTCAACCCAGAACTTATTAAAGAAACAACTTTACAGAATTGGTTTAAGAAGAACACAAAATTCCTCAATAAATCTAAGGGCCATACTGAGGAGTCTGAGTTCTTAGCAGAAAAATCCAAATTTTTAGCAGAATTATCCTCATCTTCCAATAAGAAAGAATTTTTAAAGAAATTATAGGCAGTCATATCAGGATCAGATGCCAATGACAATGAAGAATCAGCAGGTTCATCTCAAAGCTTTACAGCAGAGAATGAAGACGATTGCTATGGAATTAGTGGTGCACCAGAGCTATGATTAATTGAATTATTCGAAGACAGGACAAGACAACACCATGTGACTAAACAGGACACTAGGTGGCAGACAGCATTATCACTGCTTTAGCACCATGTGAAAAAGCAGATTCCCTTCAGGCGCATTAAAAAATTACCTGTACTTTTTAAAGTAATTTGTCTTATTAGGCAATTATTTCTTCACAGCTGTATGTTATTAACCGGAAATTATAGGTCACCCTTGTAAACAGAGCATTCTCCTTCACCTATAAAAGGAAGCCTTTTCTTCAGTTATTATCATCACTTCTTTTACGCTTAAATTCCACTCTGAGATCAAGAAACCTCTATGAGAACTCTCTGATCAAAGAATCAATAATCTTTGTAAGTTTTTAAATTATCAATAATATCATGTATCTTTCATTTTACTCTTTATCTTTCTTTCAATTAGTTTATCAAATTACGTTTTTATTAACTACAAAATTAGATTGGTTTTTAGATTACTTATGTATATTTTCTCATTTTGGATTATACAATAGCTTGACTATTGAGATTGCATATTCTATTAATTTCCAATGAAATATCTTAATTTCATTATTGATTTTATATACTCCACTCCTTCTACTATTAGCCCCTTATTTGAAACTATCATCCCCGGAATTATGGCTTTTGACTAACTCTCTAGTTCTTTGCATAATGACCTATTCTACCACATTTATAGTGTTTAATGTTTTTGGTATTACTGCTACCGTATCCCTTTCTAACTTTGGTCTTCCCAGTGAACCTCTTGGGGGGTTCTTTGTCTTTCTGGGTTTGACTAGGCTTTTCTTGGTGGGGATAGTTCTTTGAGTAATGTTTGGAGTATCTTCGCCATTTTCCCAGATGTTTTTTCCTTTTTTCTTTACTAGGGGCCCTAATGGTTTCTACTCCAAATTGTTCACAGAATGAACCTAATTCCTTTTTACTCTCGGTTACATCGTTTCTAATTTTGTTTTGTATCTTATAATCTGTGCAGATACCAATTACTGTTTCTACCACATAATTAGAAATCTGGCCTTGAGTTAATAATCCATAAGGGATTTGTCCACTAAATTTTTCTTTAATTCTCATCCTAACCTTTTCCCCAAATAACTTGGGTAATCCAGCTATAAATCGTTCTTTCCAATATTCTGCGTTCCCATCGGGTCGCATATATAGTTTGGAGATAAACATGTCTTTATACCAGCGATAATCAGACATGGTTGGACAATAAAGGTTAACTAATTGGGCTGCAGCCCTTTCCTGTAGTTGTAATGGGTCACCTATGAAGGCTTTGGTAATGGCATAGAGAAGGGTATTTACGACATCTCCTCCTCCTTCTAATCCGGTAGTGGGGTCTAACTTCTTAGCACTTATTATCGACAGTTTTTCTGCTTCTGTCAGTATGTTGTCCCACCAACCCTTTAACTAACCTGTAAAGCTTGTGACTATTAATAAAGCTGCCTTCTTGTCGGAATTGCCTCCACTTGTCATGAAGGCGGTGGCCGCCATAGTCATTTCTTGAATGGTGTTTAATATGTTCTGCTCACTATGACCATCTATATTCCATTCTATAATGGAACTTCCATTATAGGAACTGGAGGCCATGTAGGAGCTTTCTTCAAACTGAAGATCCGGGAAACTAGGTCTAGGGTAGTAATTCCTAGTTTTACCTAAGTACCATGTGTTCTTCATTCTAGACCTTCCTAACTTATTTAATTCTAATTCTTGAGATAACATATTAATTTGAAGAGACTTTTCTTTGATAGTCATCTTCTTTAGTTGCTCAACTAATTCATCTGTATTTATCCCTAACCTTGCTTCTCTTAAGTCCTTTTCTGGGACATTAATATATATTTATATATATATATATATATATATATATATATATATATATATATATATATAATGTTTATTTTTTTTTTATTCTAAATTTTTTTAAAGAAAATTATTTTTTGCAAATTTTTGATAAAAAATATATTTTTTATAATTATCTATTGGTTTTTGATTTTGTAGTTGTTGTTATCCGATGGATTTAAAAAATATAATGAATGATTCGCAACCATTCACAAAATAAGTGGATGAATTCAATCCAATTCATTAATATTTTTTTTGTAATAGACGGATCGGATATCCGATGGACAAATGGGTCCTTTTGACACCCTTACTTAGCTCCTAGACTCCGGTAACAAACACATGCACGACTCTTATATCTGTTATCCCCTAGAGCAATGAAATTCATCCGAATTCCCGCAACAATTCTCTCTTTCTATATATATGCAACAATCTCTTTAACCAAAATAATTGATACAAAGGAGGAGGGTGTCTCTTTTTGTTGCAATAGCAATACAAGACTAGACTAATGATTTAGGTCCTGTTTGGATAAACAACTTAATTAAGCGCTTATGAAATAAGTGTTTATCATATAAAAGCTTATAGATACGTTATTTCTATTATAAAAGATAAAAGAATGTTAAAATATTTTCTTCTATTAGTTATAAGTTGTTTTCATAAGCTCTCTCAAATAGTTATTAGGTGCTTATGCCAGTAGATAAGCCCAAATAAGCTGTTTTCATAAATCCAAACAGGCCCTTAAAGAATAGCATTTTGTCTAGACAAACTGGACAAGTTGATATGAAATTCAGAGACTACTTACTTGTTCCTTGCAATCAACTGTGTGCTATCTTGTTTGTGCTAAAGGCAGCAAGTTAGCAACTTCCTCCAACATGTACACTTGTTTCTTTTCCTGCAAGCAATAAGAATATATCACAATATAAGTTCTTTTTTGTACCTAAAAGTCTAAAAACCATGTAGTGTTATGGAAGCAACACTTAATTAAAAGTGCCATGAGGTTCTAATTGAACTTACCAACTCTAACTTGGTGATTTTCTTATCTTCAACACACCACTTAGCCAAGCTTTCTTTAGGATTTTTCGTTACAACTTTCTGATTTGATTTTTCAAAGTCACGATCACTTCTTTCTTTAGAAAATTCTGCAGCATTATTCTGGTGCAAATTATTGTTTAGCCGATTAACTACACCAATTGTTTCTTCAGCTTCCACATAATTGCTTGACATCACACTTTGAGATACGTAGTCACTACTACTAACTTCTTTCCATAACTGATTTGGTTTGAAATTGAATACGGCTTATTCAAATCAATTGAGAAATACGAATCACTAAATTGGCAACTTGATGAAGGTGGAGTACTAATATCCCTAAGTGGCGTCGTTTCTTGTAATCCACTATCTATCTATCTACTATTTATCTATACCATTAATTTACTACCAAAATATCAATCTTACTCTTTTTCCAACTAAACAATTTTAGGATATTTATGTAATTTCACTTTTTCAAACTTTTTCACTCTCTCTCACATATTTTTTCAAACTTTTTCACTCGCTCTCGCACTTTTTTTCAAACTTTTTCACTTTTTCACTCTTTCTCATATTCTTTTTCAAACTTTTTTATTCTTTCTCACACATTTTTTACTCTCTCCTCCTCTTTCTCCCTCTAACTCTATCTCATTTTTTTTTATTTTTCACAATATATCTACTTTAATTTCATCTACATGTCAGCTTCAATTTTTTTTTGTAATATTCTATTTTTCTCGTCAATAAGTTTTATTTAGTCTCTACGGGAAATATTACAATTTGTAAAATTTGAAACTTTGCTACAATTTTGTTTTCTAATCTCTAAAGGAAAAATTATTTATCATTCTCTCATATATATATTTTCAAACTTTTTCAATCTTTCTATGGATTTTTTTTTTGTTTTCACTCTCTCCCTCTTTCTTCCTCTAACTCTATCTCATTTTTCTATTTTTCACAGTTTATCTACTTTAATTTTATCTACTTGTTTCCTTCATTCGCCAGAGTCCAAAATCGTTCTTGCCGTTGAATCGTTCTATATTGAACTTCGTCATCACCATCGATGCGATTCTTTCCCAACGACGCTACTGATACCAATTGTTGAGATTCAAAGCAACAACAGAGATGAAAACGAACCAATTTAACACATGCACAGAATCCCCAATTGGAAACCCTAATTTATGAATGCGATGAACACAGAATCCCCAATTTGAATTTGATGTTCAGCATGTGACTGTCAAACCTCTTGTACCATTGCCTTGGGGAGTGTTTTAATCCGTATAAAGACCTCTGCAAGAGACATACCAAATCCTCATTCCCTTTTTCAACAAACCCTTTTTGTTGAGCCATGTAAATCTTCTCTTCAAGTACACCATGCAGGAAGGCGGTTTTTTACATCCATTTGCTCTAGGTGTAGATCAAATCGTGCAACTAGAGCTAAGACAACTCTGATTGAGTTGTGCTTAACCACTGGTGAGAATATCTCATTGTAATCAATCCCTTCCCTTTGAGTGTAACCCTTTGCAACTAACCGTGCCTTGTATATAGGTGGATCTCCTTCAGATTTTCCTTCCTTTCTTTTGTAGATCCACTTTCATCCAACTAGTTTAGCTCCAACAGGTTTCTTGACTAATTTCCAGGTTTGGTTCTTATGCAGGGCGGTCATCTCTTCTTCCTTAGCATTTCGCCATTCAACTTGTTACTTACTAGTCACTGCTTCATGAGAACTTGTTGGTTCTTCATTTGTTAGATCTTCAGCAGTGTTAAGAGCATAAGCAGTGGCTGCTTCATAGCCAAACCTGTTGGGTGGCCTTGTTGTTCTTCTTACCCTGTCTCTGCAGAGTAGGTAGTCATCTTCAGATTCTTCTGCTTCTTCTTCTGAGTCAGTGTCACTTTCTTCTCTTTGGTTATTAGCATGATCAGTGGCTTCATTGTGATCTGTTTGTTTGTTCACAACCACCACCTCAATCTGGAATTCATTATTCTGCTCATTTCCGTCAAGTGTCTCACTGTACTCCTTGTCTTTGGTCAACTCAGACTCTTTGAAGATCACCTCTCTACTAATGATACACTTTCTATCATCTTTTACTCTGATTGTGTATCCTTTTACTCCATCTGGATACCCTATGAATAGCCCTCTCTTTGATCTTGGTTCCAATTTTCCCTCGTTCACATGAAAATAAGCAGAACAACCTGTAATACCGTAATATTTCAACCGCCGAAGAAATACTAGAATATAGTTTAAGGCATATATCAGAGTAAAATTCCTGTCTTTAGATATTGAACAAAACTAAAACTTGATAAAAACTCATCAAGCGATCTCTCATATTTCATACCTTCAATTAGAAGTACACAACTAACATAAAAACCATATTTTATTTTCCTTCCCACATCCTAATGTCCAATATCCAATACAGAAATAGCGGAAATGATTTATAACTTCTAATACCGATACAAGTCATAATATCGAAGTTACAAAGAAAACAAGGGAAGCAACATAAACCCTAAACTAAATTCTCAGAAATCTCCATGACCTTCATATGGTGCACCGGCTAACCGTGCTCCTTTGCTTTTGACTTTCCCTGTAAAAACCACAACAATTAAAGGGTGAGATAAACATTATCTCAGTGAGTCCTATCGAGACCCCTCACTAACACTAGCTGTTCATTATGCATCATTTTCATCTGTAGCCCCAAGTCTCGATAGCTATGTGTAACATTTCATTGTAACACAACACCGAAGTCCTGCAGTTTCAGTCCCTCGGTGAACCCAATCCACTAATCCTTTCATCAGTGGGCAAACATATATAGAAAGGGCCTAGGTTATGGGCTCATGACTTCCCTCCGCTAGTGTGTTATCATAGAGGTCGTCACCCCTTTATCATACATTGATCCCTTTCATCAAGTAGTTATTTATCATACCTTGATCCTTTCATCAAGTAGTTATTTATCATACCTTCACTAGTGGAAAAAGGAGATTAAAAAGCATTATTTAGAATCGGTTGTTTGAACAGCCGATGCTAAATGTTGAACCGGTGGCAATTTTGTAAATAAACGGAATTTTTCAGTTTTTGAGCCTACATTTAGCATCGGTTGTTTAAACAACCGATGCTAAATGTGCATTGTGACAGACCTTTAGTATCGATTGTTGTAATAACTGATGCTAAATGTGCGTGTCAAACACATTTAGCATCGGGTGTTAATACACCCGATACTGAATGTTCAATTTTTTTCGTATCTTTCCAACACCAACTCGCGTTCTCTCATACTCTCTTCGCTTTGAACTCTCAGTTCTCTCTTCTCTCATACTCTCATCTCTTCCGTCGCGCTCTCACTTGCGTTCTCTCTGAACTCTCATCTCTTCCGTCGCCGTCGCCGTCGCCGTCGCCTTCGGAGCTCTCATCTCTTCCGTCGCGTTCTCACTCACAGGGAATCTTCGAGCTTCGCAGAGAACTTTGAGCTTCGCATAGAACTTCACAGAGAACCCTAAGTTATTTTCTCGCCGTCGCCGTTGCTCGGTTGTTGTCGCCTATCTCGCCATCGCCTTCAGTGTAGAGAAATTTTCGAAACCCAAAGTTGCTCGCCCTTTCCGTTGCTTGCTTGTTGTCGCCCTCGCCGTTGTTTGCTCGTCGGAGCTTGCTCGCCGTCGCCGTCACCTTCAGTTCAGGTACCCACAGTTCTGTGTTTCTAACTGTTCTTAGTTTTTGACATTTGTGAGTTGGGTGTCTTCTGTTTTACTATTTTCTATTGTAAACCCCCTCCCTCTCTATTCAATGGTAACTTAAGGAAACGTGTGTAATACCCTAATTTCGTCCGATCAAAATGAGAGATTTTATTTATTCTTAATAAAGATGATAATCTTTTTTATGTTCATGTCATGTATTATTTTATTTTGGTTGCCACAAGTTTTTAACCAAAAAATATATTAATTAGAAGTGAAGAAACAAAAAATAAGCAAAGGAGGAAGTGGAGGGGGTCTGCCTAAAAAAAAATTAGGTGCAATCAGGATTGGGCCATCAGAAGCCCATTCCTCCACCAAACCCAACCCTAATTCGCCTAACCCTAACCCATATCCAACCCATAACCCAACCCAACTCCTCACCAAACCCTAATTCCCTCCTCTCCTAACCCTAATTCGGCCACCCATAACTCCCCTCCTAAAAATTCGACCCCACTCCCTCTTTTCCCTCATTGGAAATTTCATTTTTTCCTTTCCCACACTCCACCTTTCCTCTTTTCTCTCAACTCCCCACTTCCCCACACTCCATTTCCCCATACACGCCTCTTCCCTCTCTCTTCTCTTCCCAACGGCTCCCATCCCTCTCTCTCCTCAATCTCACGCTTCCTCTCATCCTTTCTCCTACTCACACACCCTTCCTTCTCTCCCACTCACACACACTTCTCTTTCTCTTTCACTCATCCTCCCATTTCCCCACTCTCCCATCTCCACGCACACCCCTCCCACCAAACCCTTAAACTCCATCATTTTTTCTTTCCCTCACATCACTCCTCACACACTCACGGATCCCCCTCTCTCTCACACAAAAAAAAGACATCATTCTCTCCTCTGCTGTGCCCATACCCCTCACACAAACCATCATAACCCCTCCTCTCACAAACCTTCACCAACCATCACGAAATCTCTACATCTCTCCATCATATCAAGTTTTTTTTCTCAAGTCAAAAAAGGAGAAACACTGTGCAAGGCATGGTGAAGCAGTCAGAAGACAAAAGCACCCTTTTTTTCTGTATAAATGCGAGCCACAACTCAGGAGCAAGACGGGGTTCTTTTTGAAAACAAAAGGGAATGAAAAAGAGATTGTTTTCAGAGAGAAAGGAAGAAGAAGATAATTTTTCGAAAAAAAAGAAAAAGGAGAGTCTAGGTTTTGTTTAGAAAAGAGAGTTTGAGAGTTTGAGAGTTTTTTGCTCACTGTTATTCTTTTTCTCCCTTTCACAAATTTTATTTTTTTTTAGTTTCAAATTCTGTTGTATTGAGGAAATCCGAAGAAGAAAACTCCTCCTTCAACATTTCCGGATTTTTGTTTAAGTTTCAAATTCTGTTGTATTGAGGAAATCCGAAGAAGAAAACTCCTCCTTCAACATTTCCGGATTTTTGTTTAAGGTATTGTAATGTGACATTTTACTTAATTATTGCTGTTTTATTTTTTTTAGTTGCTGTAATTTTGTTCATGTAAATATTGTTGCTGTTTTATTTTATTATTTTTGTAGTTGCTGTAATGTAAATTCGTATACACTGTTGCTGTTTTTTATTTTTAAAATTGTTGTTGTCATGTTTTTTTAGATATTATTGTTGCTGTTTTTTATTTAAAATTGTTGCTGTTGCTGCTGTTGTTTATTTAAATTGTTGCTGTTTTTTTTATTTATGCTGTAATTTCGAATTAAAATAAAGTTCTGTTAAAGTAAAAAATATTGTTTTCTTTTCTCAAAATAAATGGTTACTAATACCACCCCCTTTTTAAAAAAAAGAAATAATAATTATAATCATTTTCCCAAACAAAGCAGCAAAAACACCCCTTTTAAAAATCATAACCATGACAATTATTTCAAAAAAAGGAGAATATTTCTTTATAAGTTCACAAATCTTTTTCTCACCGAATGTTTTCTTCTAACGTAGGCAGTAATCAAATCCATCAAAACCGATTTTTGAAATAAACTAACGAACCAATCAGTCAAAAAGAAATTAAGCAATCGCTTTTTTCTTTAGCGTCAAATCGCTATTTGCGCCCCCATATTTCAGTAATACAGCACTCCCCGCTTTCAGCCCAACTTTTGCGCAAGGGTCCAGAAACCCAAACAATGTTGTTTTGGGCTGATACTAAGCACACCCCCCCATTTTTGATACAACATCCCTGTTGTTCGCACCCCCTTTTTACTATCACCCATTCCGCTTTTATTTACGCAGTGATGTTTCCAAACTGTTTTTCTTTCTTTCAAACAATCAAACTCGCGTAAAAAAAAATAGGTTGTTACTAATGGTCACTCTGAGCTTAGCTTGTTTGACCGATAGGACTAACCTTCTTTTTTTTCACAGCGGATTAGTAGCGGTGATCACTCTGAGGTTACTCGTTTGATCATCGCAAACACCCGCCTAAACTTCAAGAAATTTTCAGTTAACAAAATACAAACGTAATCTCAACTCCCTTTTTTAAAATCACGCTTCCCAGTAAGCATTTTTCAAACGAACAAAACGCCCGATCGCAAACCGGGTATTCATAACGGTCACTCTGGGCCTCGCTCGTTTGAACGCTGTAAGCACTTTCTTTTTCGAATAAGCCCTTAGTGGTGACCACCCTGGATTTATCTGTTTGGTCACCATGAACGGCCTCTAGTTTTCGCAAACTTTTCAAAAATAAAAAATACCAACACACAAATATTTTCTACCTGAGAACTACGTAGCTTTGATTTCTCCATCGCACCCGGAGATACGTAGGAGCAGGGGCCCACTCCTGTCGAGCGCAAAAAAAACGAAAATTTTATTAAGTTTTCCTTTCCGTTTTTTTTTGCAAATAATAAAAAGGGTAAATTAAAATGTTTTCTTTAAACTAATTTTTCTACACATTAGATTAAAAGGTAACCTTTTTAGGATGTTGCGGGGTGCTAGTACCTTCCCCGCACTTAATCGACCCCCGAACCCAAAAACAAAGGTTTTTTCAATGTTTTTCCTAAGAATAAATATTGATGGCGGCTCCATTGTTCAAAAACGACGAAGAATCCCTCATTCGGATTTTTCGGTCGCTACAGCTGGCGACTCCACTGGGGATTATTTAAGAGGGTCAAGCCTAATTTAGTTAAATGTGTAGATATTTGTTAGTTTAGTACCTTTGTTTACCCTTAGTCTTTCTATTAGCACGTCTATTTCATTTATCTGTTTATTTGCTTTATTGAACCTTATGGTAGAAGACCTTTGTACTATTATCTGTATTTCTTTTGCAGCATGGGTAGTTTAGGTTGCTTATATCACACACATCACCTACACATATTGTACACACTCTTGAGCGGGGCCCTATACCCGGGTCTGAAAAAAAAAACCTAGGATGAGTGGAGACGATTAGTGTCAGTCATTCTGGATTTTATCTGTCTGACTCTCATGAAAGCCTCAGCCAGAGTACGCTCTTTCGTGGTATCCCACACCAGGTAGCTCGCTATCGTTGTGGGTCATATCACGAAGGAGATTTCAGCTCTGGAGACCCTTGTGAGGAAGTGATTAGAGCCACCTGAGAGATTGATCACACAAGTAGCCCTAGACCGTGACCTATATATAAGACCTAACCTGTTTAGGACACAAGGGCAATTCACCTACCCGTTGCATCATCGCAAAAACTTTTTATCTTTCAAAAAAAAATCAAATAATGAAAACCATTTACTCCTTTTGCCCTTTACGTATATTTTATGTGACATGGTTAATGTTTCTCAAAATTTGAATCACCAAAATTTGCTTTTATTAACGCATGTAACGTCATTCTTTAATTCATCATACATCATCGTTATTTCACAAAAAATACAAAAATCCTCACATGCATGCTATTCATCTCATTTAGGTTTGCCGGGAATTGTAAGAGGTTTGAAAGTTTTGTCATAAGCAAGGCGATATGGGATCAAACAGTGAAACAATCCAAACTTGGAACTACCCTATAGTAAAACAGCCTAATCTGATGAGTCTAAGAGAATGTGCGGGTCGGTTGTCGCCCATCGAGCGCAGGTCTTTTGATAGAGCGTATGGGAAGATTATTATGTTACTACAATTGGACGTGCAAACGGAGGCCATTGCCGCTTTGAGCCAGTTCTACGACTCTTCATTAAGATGCTTCACCTTCAAAAATTTCCAGATGGCACCTACCCTGGAAGAATATACACAGATCTTCGGCTTTCCTCAACAAGACAATGGACCCTACCAGTATCAGGGACAATACTACACAGATGAGAAACTCGCCTCAATGTTACAAACCAGCAAAGAGAACTTGAAGCTCCGGAAGAAAAATCGAAATGGCATTGCAGGATTCCCACAAGAGTATCTGGAAAGCCAAATGAAGTCCTTCGCCGACGCTAGAAATTGGGGTCCTTTTAAGCAGGTGTTAGCTTTGACTATCTTTGGCATTGTCCTATTTCCACGCCTTGAAAGATATGTGGACACAACAGCTATTGGCGTCTTCTTATCCTTCAAGGATGAAGAAAACTCATCCAATCCGATTCCAGCCATGCTTGCAGACACTTACTGTACTTTCACTCATTATAGTGAGTTAAGAGGAAAGAGGATATCTTGCTGCCTGCACGCCTTGTATGTTTGGCTTCTCACCCATGCTTTCGTTAACAAAGTCAGAGTAGAAGGCCCAATTGAAGACGCCAGAGGGTGTGATGTGAAGACAATGAACACTAGTGAATGGTTGCAAGTGCTAGGGGGCCTTCATGAATACAAGGTTCGTTGGCACCCATCATGGTGGAAAGATAGGCCCGCAGCAGTTTTTCAATGTGGAAACTTTCAAAACGTCCCGCTCATGGGGACAAGAGGATGCATAAATTACAATCCTTCTCTAACTCTAAGACAGCTGGGGTACCCCATGCGAAATCCGCCCACCGAAGACATGTTAATCCTTTTTTACCTCCATGAAGGAAGCCCGAAAGAGGTTGACATGCTCCGGAAGATTTCTCAAGCGTGGGATATGGTTGTCCGCAAGGGACAAGAGCTTACTAAGAGGAGCGGCGATAAGGAAACCACCTTTCGTCAATGGCTCCAAAAGACGATCCAAGACACCCGATTGCCTTACCGAAGTGCACTATGGGTTGAGGAAGAAATACCTGAACCTACCCTTCCCACTGTCGAAGATTTAGATAAGCTTAAAATGGCATTATCAAAAGCCGAGGAAGAAAAGAAGGGCTTGCAGGCAGAGTCAGAGAAAGTGCTCCTAAAAACCAGAAATTGGAGGAGGAGAACGCAAGTAAGTCAGTGGCCATTGAAGACAGCCGCAAGCAGCTCAAGATTGAACAAAAGAACAAACTAGATGTTCAAAAGTACCTAAGAGGGGCGAAAGAGGAAATAAAACGTTGCAACCTGAAAATGAACCAAGCCATCGATGATGCATACAAGTGGAAAAAGTTATGGGAAGAATCAATGATTGCGGAAAAGACCGCACAGAGCCTGCTAATGGTATCAAAAAGAGAGTCCCGGATGATGGCAGTCGAGTTTGAAGAGCAAGTGAAAAGTATCAAGCAGGATAAAGATACCATTGAAGAGATGCTCCGAGAATACCAACAAGCCTTGAGAAAGGAGCATGAAAAATCTGATAAGCTGAACGACCATATCAGATATCAAGAGGAGGTTTACCACCAGTTGAAGACAGAAAGCATCTATTGGGAGAACCGCTTTGTGGAGTTGGTCAGCAGGATAGAAAACCATGAAGCCTTCATAGAGTTGAAGAATGAAAGCTTATACTGGAAAGACAGATTCTGAAAGTTGGCATGGCTGGCCAATCAAGCTATCACGGGAATCCCCAAACGTCTAAAAGAGGCTAACGCGGCAATGCACCCGTTTAACACCCCGGTCCAAGTTTCCGAATTCATGGAGTTTTGCGAGGTTCTGATTGCCGAACTCCGGGAGAAGACTGGCAGCACTACTAGTAGAAAAAGAGGGAGGAGTGGAAAAATGAAAGCCATATGTATTTGAGTGAAATTTAAAGAACATTGTACTTTTCTTTTCGAAGTTTTATTTCCAAAATGTTGTACTTTCCTCCATCAATGAAGTTTGTTTGTCTCACATGCTGATCCTTTATCTTGAAAATATTGTGGAACTTTAATCTGTGTACTTATGACAAATCAGGATGCGCTTGCAATTCCCGACCTAAAACAATAAGACTCATGTACACATGCATCATTCGCATTTTCATCCATTCATATACTCATACATATACTCATACCATGTGTCCCACCAACAGAGAGTAAAAGACAAGCTGGTGCGTCAACATCGCTATTGGACTCGTTCTCAGGCCAGAAACATGGAAGAAAATCAGGACAATCCGCCTCAAGATAACCCGGATCAAGGCAATCCACCTCAGAACCTAGGCAATCAATAGCTTAGGGCAGAAATAGATGGGATGAAAGAACAGATGGCTGAAATCTTAAAGGTTTTACAAGCTTTGAAGGGCAAAGACACAAGTGAAGATGTCTCCGCTGGGAACACGGAAAATCAAGTTACCAACCCTCCTCCTCCCAATGGACTCGGGATCCCGCATACAGTGCACCCTACTGGGCCTAATGGCCAAGGTTACATATGGCCTCCTTACAGACTTCCACAAGGTTACACACCTCCGACAGTCGATGCTAATCCAGAAGACGGTCCCTCAGGAGTCGTGGGCCAACAACAACTTACACCGACGGGTCACGATGGTAATTCGGGGGCACCACAAGTTCAAAACCCGAACCCCGTCGTCGCACCACAAGGACTCCCACTTGGCTGCCCTCCACTGCCGATAGTTGACGCTCAAGCTCAGGGTTCCAACCTCAGGAATCCCACTCATTCACATATCCCAAATGTGAACCCAGCCATAGTTCCGATGATTCATCCTTACTATGGTATGAGTGGGCTCCCTCACAATTACTCTATGGAGAACCCTCAAGCCAAAGACAAACTACAAATGCTTGAGGAAAGGTTGAGAGCAGTTGAGGGATCCAATGTTGGTGCGAGAGATGCTTATGACTTGTGCCTCGTCCCTAACGTGGTCATCCCTCCAAAATTTAAGGTGCCAGACTTCGACAAGTACAGAGGGTCGACTTCCCTGTGAGCCACTTAACCATGTACTGCAGGAGGATGGCGGCATTTGCTCATGACGACAAATTGCTCATTCACTACTTCCAAGATAGTCTGTCTGGGGCAGCTTCGAGCTGGTACATGCAATTAGAACGTGCCCATATCAGATGCTGGAAAGACCTAGCCGATGCATTTTTGAGGCAATACAAATATAACATTGACATGGCTCCCGATAGGACACAATTGCAGAGCATGACGAAGAGAGACAATGAGTCCTTCAAAGAATATGCCCAACGCTGGAGAGGTTTGGCTGCACAGGTGGTACCACCTTTGTTAGAAAAAGAGATGGTATCACTACAACATTTTGACCCTACGGCAACGCCTAAATTTGCAATTCTTAAAAAACCGTTGCCATAGATAACAATGGCAACGATTTTTTATTCCCGTTGCTAAATTGATTTTATTTTTAAAAATATTTTCGGCAACAGTGAAAAACCGTTGCCAAAAGTTCAATGGCAACGGTTGTTTATATAACCTCTTACCCAACTGTTTGAAACCGTTCCCTATATTTAATTATAATTAAAAATTTATTAATTCATTTTGTCCGTAGTGTTTTTTAGTCTACCTGTTTTGTTTATTCCCAATTCCCAATTTGTTCCCACACTTGGCTTCCCAGGAAACCCTTTCCAGCTCTCTCGTTCTGCAACCTTCGATATCGCAGTTATCTCCCACTCTCACCATCGATGTGTTCTCTCACTCTCACCATCGCTGTTCTCTCTCACTCTCACTACTCTGTCGCCGTCGCTCATCGCTCAGGACGACGTTCTCTTCTCGATGGTGGAAGCTGGTAACAACTTTCTTTCTCCTTCTCGGTCTCTTCTTCTAACGTCTTTTAAGTTCTAACGCCAATTCTATTTCCCATTCTTAATTTCTTTTTCTGTCGTCCATGAATCGGTCAGGGAGCTCTGCGGGTTTGTGAAGTTAGGGTTTCTGAAGTTCTGCGGGTTCAATGCCGTTAAGATTAGGCCGTTCTTGAAAAACTTTCTGAAATCGGGAAGGAAATCCATGGAGCATCTTTGATTGATGACTGTGACAGCATTTCTAAATACCAGGGGCTTTCTGTGAATAACCAGAAAGGGTAGGAACGCTATTGAAGGTATATTCACTTTTATTGAAGGTATATGCTTCTAATTCTATTGATGTTTTCTATTTGATGGTTTTGAGGTTTGTCCATCATTGTTTATAGCTGGTTGTGGCTTTCGTTAATTACTCTGCTAAATTGGATTTGTGCCTGTTTCTTGTTAGGATATGAAAAGAATGATAGTAAAAAAGTATGGTAATTAAAGTTTTGGATTTTCTTTTTCAGCTTTCTTGGATTGCTGATTTTCAATGTTTGCTGGAAATAAATTTGCTGTTACTTATATTTCAGTAATAATGATAAATGAAATGGAAAATAAGAAATGTTGGATTTGATAGAGATCTTGATAGGGTTCTGCTGGGCGTGTCAATGAATCAAATTGATTATGAAGCTTTAAAAAAATTGATTATGAAAGATTATGAAGCTTTAAAAAAATTGGTGCACCAAGACTTTCAATAACCCCATTAAAGCAAATGATCATTCTTCAACAATCTCCACTACTTCTTGTGCATCTCTCGTTTTCTTCAATTGACATTAAGTTCTTCATATTTATAGATTTTATGCTGCTGAGGTAGTGATTGCATTGGAGTACCTTCATTGTCAAGGTAGTTTCTTGTTCAGAATACACACACATGATGCCATGATAATTGTTGTTTCGCCTTCTCTTATAACTTATGAAACTGTCTTTTATAACTTGGAATATGTTTAATTACATAATACTTCTGAAACTCTAAGATGAACTTATAAAGTTTCAATCATCCAAAGATGTATTAAGATATTTTTTCTTTCAAGTCATCAGGTGTCAAACACTGACCTACCAGCAATTATGTGATCCTTTGTGTCACAAAATTTCTTTTCTTTCGCGAGAAACCTTGCCACTATAAAATTTCTGATGTATGTACTCAGACACTTACTAGATTAAAACTTAATATGACAGTGTTTGGTGAGAATTTACAGGCATAATTTATCGGGATTTGAAGCCAGAAAATGTTTTGATCCAGAGTGATGGGCATGTATCTCTAACAGATTTTGATTTGTCATGTTTAACATCTTGCAAGCCGCAGGTATATTAGAAAGAAGAACTTCAGATAATGTGGTTTTAGCAATATTTCATCTCATGCCACTGAGTGGTTTTACTTACATCTGACTGCACTCTTTGTAGCTTATAATTCCAGCTACAGATGAAAATAAGAAGAAAAAGAAGAAACAACAAAAAACTCAACAGGTTCCAATGTTTATGGCTGAACCAATGAAAGCATCCAATTCTTTTGTTGGCACAGAAGAGTACATAGCTCCGGTTTGTATTTCCTGGACATATTATATATTATTGAACAGCAAGAACTATGCTTCATGATATGCTTGATCTAGATACTTATTTATGTTGAATGCACCAATTATTATTCATATGGTGCATTTGCTATATTGTCAAACACTTCACATATTTTTGAAACATATTTATTGTGCACATATATGACAAGTTTGTAAAACTTATGTTTTTAGAATCTTAATGACTAGCTTGACAGTTTGTACATTGTAACAGGAGGTGCTGAAGAGGAAGAGCTAGACAAAGCAGAAAACAAATCAAGGAGAAAATCTGAGAGTGTTGCTTCATTTAGACCGAAATCACATGCAAGAATTAGAAATTCAATGGAGCGAATCAGTGAGCTTCCTGAAACTAAACAGAAAAACTCTCATCGTCGTTCTTTCATGGGGTATATATGGTTATTTTACTTAAGTTATACAAGTCTGGCTCCTTGTTCTTAAGATAATGTTTTAGCAGCAATTTCTTTTTATTAAATCCAATTTATATATGATCATCCTATATCATAATGCTATCTTTCTACGCTTTAGGTTCATCAAGAAAAGTCAGTCCATCGATGAAAGCATCAATAGTGAAGCTATTGAGGATGTGAGCTCTGAGAGTGAGGATGATGAGAGGTCTGATAGTTTTGAATTAGATGGAAAATAAAAGCTGAGGGAAAAGCGAAAAGGTCTTGATCTTGCTACTACACTTGAGCGTACTGAGAAAAACTTTGTCATTAATGATCCAAGGCTTCTAGATAATCCTATTGTAAGATTCTTCAAATCACTTATATTAGACTGGAAGTGTTTCCCAATTCTGTGTTGGATTCCTGTACTGGAGGTAAAGTGTACTAACTAGCAAATGTTTGCATTTGGTTTTAAATTTTTCAGATCTTTGCATCTGATAGCTTCTTAGAGCTTACAGAATATAGCCATGAAGAAATATTGGGAAGAAATTGCAGGTATGTTTTAAATTGAATGTTAGTAGTCAGAATCATGCAAATCAATATAAAAAAACACTTTGGTTCATATATTATATAATCTTGCCTCCAACTGTACCTTGGGTTTCCTTTGTGCATTTTAAATGTATCCATAAAGATCAATGGTAAAATTCAAGATAAATGTAGCCTAGTTGTTGCATAGAGATATAAACATGGCAAAATCACTAGAAGCGTCAGGAAACTTGGAAGTAAAATTGTCACATGATAAATGTGCTAATGCTAAAATTTAAAAGCAGAATCACCAGAAGATGGTAATATGAATTTTCTTTCTGAAAATTATCTAAAAGTAGTTTTTATGATCTCAAAATTTAGTTTATTTAGCTTACAAGCTGGTTGGCAATTTAGGTTTCTGCAAGGACCGGAAACCGATCGAGCAACTGTGAGAAAAATTAGAGAGGCAATTGACAATCAAACAGAAGTTACTGTGCAACTCATCAATTATACAAAGACTGGTAAGATATTTGGTTTTATGTAGTGAAAATTTCTTACCCATTGGAACTTTGCAAGTATTACGTGCAATATCTAACTGAGTTTAAAATGACAGGAAGAATTTACAGAACATTCACTAACATGCTATGTAGTTCATTATAGTGAAATAAAAATACTGTAAACTCCAAGTTTTTCATGAAAAGTTAACCTATATTGCACATAGATCCCTGTGAAAAGTTAACCTAACATCATTAGTGTTGCGAATATTATTCCACTTGCTATTGAAGATTTTTCCTTGCAACCTAGGCAAAACAGAATGACCTTTTACACTTTACAATGACCTTACTTATTTTCCTTTTTATCAATGACCTTACTTGTTTTCCTTTTCCAACTTGTGCTCATACATTCTGGTGAATGACTGAACAGTAATGTTGAACTGATGTATCATGTACCTGCTTCTGCACAAGGATCAATCTAGCCAATAAACCATTACATTTCATACTTTGTGTCATTGAAAATGAATCTAATGTCATGAAGGGGACTAGAAATAGAAAGAAATTTATTGAATGGATCTAGAATCTAATCTGATACTGAGTAATCAATGTATTTCACAACATAGTTCAGAAAGGAACATAGTTCCAATCTAGTCTAATTTTTATTTAGTTAGTTTGTTGTTTAGGTTGTTAACAGCTATTGTAAACCAAATCTATTTGTTGGTTAAATAGCTGTTATGCTCTGCTAACTAATCCCGTAAATAGCTGTTATGTTCAGCTATATAAAGACTCATTTATATCATTTTCTTGCAGGTTAACTTCTTTTTGAGCAAGTTTTATGCTTGGGAGGTAAACCATTGTGGTCCTTCATATTTTTTTGGAGAAATACGATTCCTAACCAAGGAAGAACTAGGTAGAAATAGAATTTTCATAAGAAAATTGTGGTTGTTTGTTTTGAGGATTCTGAACTATTTCCCATTTCATCGCGAATTGTAATCTTGGATGTTTTTAGTTGGATTGTATAATTAATTGATTCATTAAATTTGAGTGATATCACACAACTCTTTTGTTGGGAAGGAATGAATTGGACCTCTATTTTTTTCTGTAATTTTTTTTTCTTTTTTTACAATCTATGGCAACGGTTTTAAACCGTTGTATTTACTAGAGAATAGCAACGGTTTTATATCAAGCAACGGTTTTATTCTATAAACGACAACGGTTTTTTAGTGTTGTCAGATTTAGCAACGGTTTTTAGGTGTTGCCATAATTGCCAACGTTTTTTAGGTGTTGCCATAACTGGCAACGGTTTGTGCCCGTTGCCATTGTGTGAAAATAAAAACCGTTGCGTTTAAGTTATCAATGGCAACGGTTTTACGTTTTTGTTGTCTTTGGTCACAAAAACCGTTGCCTTTACCTTAGGCAACGGCCGCAAAAACAACGGTTTCAAAACCGTTGCCGAAAGTAAAGGCAACGGTTTTTTGGCTTTACACAACGGTTTTCAGGCGTTGCCTTTGGGTCAAAATGTTGTAGTGTATCAATGTTCATGGATACTCTTCAATCACCTTTCTACGACAGGTTGATTGGGAGCGTGTCTTCGAACTTTTCAGATATGATCGTCATCGGAGAAAGATTAGAGAATGGATGGAGAAACGGGAAGATTGCATATAGCTCCGCTGGAACCAGCAATCAGAAAAGGCCCTTCCCAGGTTTCCCTAAAAAGAAGGACGGAGAAGCCAATGCCATCTCTGGATCAGGAAAGCCTCCCTACAACAACCCCCGACAAACTTTCCAAATACCTACTCAAACACCACAAGCCCCACCTCACCAAGTCAACCCAGGCTATATACCACAAAACTACCAAGAAAGAAAGCCCGCCAATTTCGACCCAATACCCATGTCATACACAGACCTATTCAATCACCTCATCAGTCACAACTTGATCACTCCCCGTCCAATGAGACCCCTTCAACCTCCTTTCCTTAGGAGATATGACCCAGAGGCTAGCTGTGGATTCCACGCTGGGGCAGCTGGCCATTCAACAGAAAATTGCAAGGCATTGAAATATGTAGTACAAGACTTAATTGAATCTAAATGGTTAAGCTTCGCAGAAGATGGTCCGAATGTTGCCACTAACCCTCTGCCGGGGCACGGGAAACCCTCCGTCAATGCCATTGAGGATGTTGAGGGGCAATTATTGGTCAGAAAGGTGGAGGACATTGTCACACCCTTGGACCTCATCCATGCTGATTTGTGTCACTTCGGAATCATTATGAATGGATGTACCGGAAAGGGTTCGTGTGTTGATCCCCTTTGTGTCGGGGCCTGTGAAGCATTCAAGCCAGTCCTGCAAGACTTATTAGACCGACACATAATACAAATAGGTCTTCAAAAGAAAGAGGAAGGCGTGTCGACTCTCCAGTCAAGCATTGACCAGAGCAAGAGTATCCGGAAACCACTGGAAATCCATTACAAAAAGGACACAAAGCTAACCACCGCTGTGCCTAAACCAATCAATATTCAAGTGCCAGTCCCTTTTCCCTTTAAAAGCACCAATGCAGTCCCGTGGAGTTACGATGTGAAGGTTCAGACCAATCCAGATGTCATTAACATCTCAGGGACTAGTAGGATGACTCGAAGTGGGCGTATTTATACCCCTGAAGGAGTCGGCGGAGATCAAACAAAAGAAGAGGAAGAAAAAGCCCGTAAGGGCAAAAGCATAGAGCAGGAACCTGTCGATAAGAATGCAGGAAAGAAGACGTTATCCGAGCAAGAAGCCAGTGAATTTCTGAAGCTTATGAGACAAAGCGAGTATAAGGTGGTTGATCAACTGAACCAAACTCCCGCAAAGATATCTCTGTTGTCATTTTTGCTCAGTTCCGATGCCCATCGTGCAGCATTGACAAAAGTATTGAATGAGGCCCATGTCGCTCATGACATCTCGGTCGGCCAATTTGATGGGATCGTCGGAAACCTTGTTGCAAGTAATTATCTCACCTTTACTGATGATGAGATTCCAACTGAAGGAAGGGGGCACAACAAGGCCCTACACATATCTGTGAAGAGTGGAGATTACTCTCTTGCTCGGGTACTTATTGACAATGGTTCATCTTTGAATGTATTACCCAGATCAACCATGGAGAAATTAGATGTCGAATGTTCATACATAAGACCAAGCTCCATATTAGTCAGGGCCTTTGACGGATCGAAAAGGGAAGTCATCGGAGAAATGGAATTACCTGTGCAAGTAGGTCCGGAGCACTTCGTGGTGACCTTCCAGATAATGGATATTGCCCCATCCTACAGTTGTCTCTTGGGGAGGCCATGGATCCACTCTGCAGGGGCAGTTCCCTCTTCTTTACACCAGAAGCTCAAGTTCATAGTCAACAATAAGCTGGTGGTTATTTTCGGTGAGGAAGAAATGCTGATAAATAGGTCCGCTCCTACTCGTTACATTGAGGCTGCTGAAGAGTCTTTCGAGACTGCCTTCCAAGCATTGGAGATCGCCAATACGTCCGCTATATTAAGACCCAAGCTATCCAAGACTGCCGTGATGGTTGCTAAGTTCATGATAGGAAAAGGCTACCAAGCTGGAGGAGGCTTGGGAAAGACCGGACAGGGGATCCTGACGCCAATACAGCCAGAGGAGAACAAAGATAGGCATGGGATAGGATATCGGCCCAATCGCACTGACAAGAGAAGGATTGCGGAGGAAAGGAAGGAGCGGAGGTTAGCCAAGCTTGAGGGCAGGGTGCCAAATACGAAGAGGATCATCATCTGCGACATCAAGGAAAGCTTTCGGAGTGCGGGAATGTTGAACCCCAGCCAGATCGCCACAGTTGAGGACGATCTAAGCGCTGAAGAAGGCGTCGTCAGTCTTGTACGCCCTTGTCCTGCAAACAAAAGGCTCAAGAATTGGGAGATCCTGTGGTTTCTAGTTCAAAGTAATGTTTCTATAATGTAATCCTCTGGCTCTGCCCAAGGCCTTAGGATATTTCATTCGGGCACGCATGTTTTCCTTTCAGTATTAATATCAATGCAACGTTATTTCAGTTCCCAATAAACCCCCGTTCTCCTTTTCTTTTTACATTCGCTTCTTATTTTCTTTCATTCGTTTTTTATTCCGTTAATTTACACTAATGCAGATCCAAAAAAAACGTCTTTGAAAATAACAACGGCAATAATCCATATTGTAACTTTGATCACCCCATCAATCAAACTGAGGAAGATGTTGAGGATAATTGGGAAACCCCTCCAGAGTTAATGAGAATGATGGAACAAGAGGAAAAAATAATCGAACCCCACGAGGAATCAACTGAAACGATCAACTTAGGCACCGAAGAAGACAAAAAAGAAGTTAACATTGGCACCACATTGAAAGACAGCGAGCGAGAGAAATTGGTTAGGTTGTTGTTTGACTATGTTGACGTCTTCGCATGGACATACCAAGACATGCCCGGACTGGACCCCAACATAGTCGAGCATAAGTTACCAGTAAAACCAGAATGCCCGCCGGTAAAACAAAAGTTAAGAAGGATGAAACCAGAAATGTCGCTGAAAATCCGAGACGAGGTTAAGAAACAGTTCGATGCTGGGTTTTTAGCAGTAGCAAAATACCCTCAATGGGTAGCCAATATTGTACCGGTCCCAAAGAAAGACGGGAAGGTTCAGATGTGCGTCGATTATCGAGATTTGAACAGAGCCAGCCCCAAAGATGACTTCCCTTTGCCTCACATTGATGTTCTGGTAGATAGCACAGCACAACACTCTCTGTTCTCCTTCATGGATGGATATTCCGAATACAACCAAATTAAGATGGCCCCTGAAGACATGGAGAAAACCACCTTTATCACTCTCTGGGGAACCTTCTGTTACAAAGTAATGCCATTCGGACTGAAGAATGCTGGTGCAACGTACCAAAGGGCAATGGTCGCATTGTTCCATGATATGATGCATAAGGAAATAGAGGTTTACGTGGATGACATGATTGCAAAATCCAAGACTGAAGAAGAGCATATCGTCAATCTGCAAAAACTCTTCGGACGTCTCAGGAAGTTCAAACTCAGATTAAACCCTGCCAAATGCACTTTCGGTGTAAGATCGGGAAAGCTGTTGGGTTTCATAGTCAGTCAGAGGGGAATAGAAGTAGATCCAGCCAAAATACGAGCAATACTAGAAATGCCGGTACCGAGTACTGAAAAAAGAAGTTCGTGGTTTCCTGGGAAGATTGAACTACATCTCTAGGTTCATATCGCAGCTAACATCTACATGCGAGCCTATCTTCAAGCTTTTGTGCAAAAACCAAGAAACAAAGTGGAATGATAGTTGCCAAGAAGCCTTTGAAAAGATCAAGAGGTACCTCCAAAATCCACCGATTCTGATGGCGCCTGTGCAGGGCAGACCTCTCATCCTGTATCTAACAGTGCTAGACAAATCAATGGGTTGTGTACTGGGGCAACATGATGAATCCGGAAAGAAGGAACATGCCATCTACTATCTAAGCAAGAAATTCACCGAGTGCGAGACAAGATACTCATTGTTGGAAAGAACGTGTTGTGCTCTGGCCTGGGCTGCACGTCGTTTGAGGCAGTATATGCTGAGCCACACGACTTGGTTGGTATCTAAAATGGACCCAGTCAAGTATATTTTTGAAAAACCCGCACTCACAGGGAGGATCGCTCGCTGGCAAATGCTACTATCTGAATACGACCTTTTATATGTCACCCAAAAAGCAATCAAGGGTAGTGCATTGGCTGAGTACTTGGCACACCAGCCCATTGAAGATTACCAATCAATGCAGTGCAATTTCCCAGACGAAGATATAATGGCTCTATTCGTAGAAGGGAATCCTCCGGACAACGAAAGGTGGAGAATGTTATTCGACGGCGCTTCTAATTTATACGGGCACGGGGTCGGAGCTGTACTGATCTCTCCTGATAACCGCTTCGTACCATTTACCGCTAGACTGAGTTTCTATTGCACCAACAACATTGCAGAATATGAAGCGTGCGTCCTAGGCATCAAAGCAGCCCTTGAATGGAAAGTCAAAAGACTCGATGTATATGGGGACTCAGCTTTAGTCATTCATCAGACAAAAGGTGACTGGGAAACCAGGGATTCCAAATTAATTCCTTATCATGATCACATCCAAAAGATGGTTGAACAATTTGAAGAGATCACTTTCCATCATCTCCCTCGCGAAGAAAATCAGTTGGCCGATGCTTTGGCGACTTTGTCATCAATGTTCAATATCAATAACGACAAGAGTCTGACATTCATCCGAATCCAACATCGAGACCTACCGGCACATCATTGTGTGGCAATCGAAGAAGAGCCTAACAGTAAACCTTGGTATTACGATATCAAGCACTATATCACAAACAGAGAATATCCTCCTGATGCCACCGAGAATGATAAGAGGACACTTAGGAGGCTGTCAATGGGTTTCTTCTTAAATGGGGAAGTACTTTACAAGAGGAATCACGATATGGTCCTCCTCATATGTGTAGCAGAAGAAGAAGCAGAAAGAATTATGAAAGATGTCCATAAAGGCTCGTTCGGCACCCATTCTAATGGGCACACCATGGCAAGGAAAATCCTAAGGGCTGGCTACTACTGGTTGTCAATGGAGACTGACTGCTTCAACTACGTCAGAAAATGCCACAAATGTCAAATCTATGCCGACAATATCCATGTACCACCTGCCTCTCTGAATGTCCTAACAGCACCATGGCCATTCTCAATGTGGGGAATGGATGTCATCGGTCCCATCGAACCCAAGGCATCAAACGGACATCGTTTCATTCTTGTCGCTATTGATTATTTCACCAAATGGGTCGAGGCCGCTTCTTACGCCAGTGTAACAAAATCGGTGGTTGTCAGGTTCATAAAGAGAGATTTGATTTGCCGCTACGGTCTTCCAAATAAGATCATCACGGACAATGGGACCAACCTGAACAACAAGATGATGAAAGAGTTGTGTGATGACTTCAAGATCCAACATCATAATTCCTCCCCGTACCGTCCAAAGATGAATGGGGCCGTTGAGGCGGCAAATAAGAACATAAAGAAGATCGTGCAAAAGATGGTAGTGACCTTCAAGGACTGGCATGAAATGTTGCCCTTCGCTTTGCACGGGTATCGAACCTCTATCCGCACGTCAACAGGGGCAACACCATTCTCACTAGTATATGGGATGGAAGCAGTTCTTCCCATCGAGGTGGAAATACCCTCCCTGCGAGTGCTAATGGAAACAAAATTGGAGGAAGCAGAATGGGTTCAAGCTCGTCTGGATCAGTTGAACCTCATAGAAGAAAAGAGAGTAGTTGCTTTGTGTCATGGGCAGTTGTACCAACAAAGAATGAAAAAGGCTTATGATAAAAAAGTGCGCCCCCGCCAGTTTCAAGAAGGAGACCTCGTGCTCAAGAAGATGTTGCCTATCCAAAAGGATTCCCGTGGAAAATGGGCCCCTAACTATGAAGGACCTTATGTGGTAAAGAAGGCCTTCTCTGGAGGAGCGCTGATTCTCACCAAAATGGACGGTGAAGACCTCCCACTCCCAGTGAACTCGGACGCAGTTAAGAAGTACTATGCCTAAAGAAATATATGGAAAAAAGAGAAAGATGAGCCAAGCAAAAATAAGCTCGCTAGGTCGAAAACCCGAAAGGGCGACCTAGGCAAAAATTAGAGCGACCCGGTGAACTGAAAACTCTAAAGAGCAGTCCAGGCAAAAATTAGGGTCAGAAGTTGGACTTTGAGCTACAAAGGCAGTCAATACCTCCGAAAGTTGGATGATGAATGCTCATAGTTGTGTTAATGAGCAATTGGCGTTGTTACTCCAAAGATACAAACAATCAAAAGATCAGCTTTCCTTGTTTTCTTTTTCTTCTCTTTCTTTTTGTAGTTTAAACTCCCAATGTATTTCTCAGCCAGCGCGACCTTCTGCGCATTTGTTTTCCATTTTGAATATTAAACACTTCCTTTGTTCTCTCATTTCCCTATTGTCTAAAAATTAACGTTCATGGTAGACGATACTGAATTGCGAAACATGTGCATGAGCACAAGCATTATAATCATTGCGAAATTTCTAAAAATCACAAAAAACAGACGATCTCTCACAAATTTGCTAAAAGGACGAATGCATAATCACTCCAACAAATCTTAATAACCCGCACTTTGGCACCACTGCTTGAGGCAACCCTCGTATCCCACGTCAAGAGTCATGCGAGTTGATGATGCCAGCAAAGTCAATAAAGAGCTAAAGAGCAAAAAGAGCAAAAGAGCAAGAAAAGAAAATGAAAAAAAGAAAAAAGCCAAGAACAAAAGCCAAAAATAAAATCATTCCACATTTCATTCATCATGTCATCAATTACTTAACTACATACACGCATGCATCATTCATTGCAAGTGTCTGTTGAGATAATTTTAGTATGTATCGTTAGCACCAATTCTTCAGACCCCCAGCGGTCCTTCAGAGCCCAGGCGCTCCTTCAGACCAACAATGGTCCTTCAATCCAGATCGCACGTCGCGTTATCGAGCAACCGACGGATCATCCGGCCCCAGGCCCTTCAGACTAGCTGTGCCCGCCTAAAAAAAAACACAGTGCACGTCCTTCGTGGTTATATCAGTTCCGGACCTGATTAACCCTAATGGCCGCTCGAAAAGAGGCCACCCCCAGACCGTATTACTAGTACCATAAGCTAGTTGCGCTCCTTCAGACCCATCGGTCCCTCAGGCTTAGGCATGCCCTTCAGACCCCGACGGTCCCTCAGTCGAACGCAAGTCGATGCGCCAAGCATTGATTTTGAACTAGACCTTCAGAGCCCCAGTGCTCCTTCAGAGCCCCAGTGCTCCTTCAGATCCCCAGCGATCCTTCAGATCCCCAGCGAATCCCTATTTACTTTCTGTCTGAATCAACCCTGCTACATGTTTCAAAAAAAAAAAACCAAAAAACCTCGGTCTGGACAAAATTAGCGTCTTGTTATCTTTATTTCTATTTTCCTCGAGAAACTCGGAATCCCTCCGATTTCCTAGGAAAATATAAATAAAGAGGGGCAGCTGTAATACCCTAATTTCGTCCGATCAAAATGAGAGATTTTATTTATTCTTAATAAAGATGATAATCTTTTTTATGTTCATGTCATGTATTATTTTACTTTGGTTGCCACAAGTTTTTAACCAAAAAATATATTAATTAGAAGTGAAGAAACAAAAAATAAGCAAAGGAGGAAGTGGAGGGGGTCTGCCTAAAAAAAAAAGAGGTGCAATCAGGATTGGGCCATCAGAAGCCCATTCCTCCACCAAACCCAACCCTAATTCGCCTAACCCTAACCCATATCCAACCCATAACCCAACCCAACTCCTCACCAAACCCTAATTCCCTCCTCTCCTAACCCTAATTCGGCCACCCATAACTCCCCTCCTAAAAATTCGACCCCACTCACTCTTTTCCCTCCTTGGAAATTGCATTTTTTCCTTTCCCACACTCCACCTTTCCTCTTTTCTCTCAACTCCCCACTTCCCCACACTCCATTTCCCCATACACGCCTCTTCCCTCTCTCTTCTCTTCCCTACGGCTCCCATCCCTCTCTCTCCTCAATCTCACGCTTCCTCTCATCCTTTCTCCTACTCACACACCCTTCCTTCTCTCCCACTCACACACACTTCTCTTTCTCTTTCACTCATCCTCCCATTTCCCCACTCTCCCATCTCCACGCACACCCCCTCCCACCAAACCCTTAAACTCCATCATTTTTTCTTTCCCTCACATCACTCCTCACACACTCACGGATCCCCCTCTCTCTCACACAAAAAAAAGCCATCATTCTCTCCTCTGCTGTGCCCATACCCCTCACACAAACCATCATAACCCCTCCTCTCACAAACCTTCACCAACCATCACGAAATCTCTACATCTCTCCATCATATCAAGTTTTTTTTCTCAAGTCAAAAAAGGAGAAACACTGTACAAGGCATGGTGAAGCAGTCAGAAGACAAAAGCACCCTTTTTTCTGTATAAATGCGAGCCACAACTCAGGAGCAAGACGGGGTTCTTTTTGAAAAAAAAAAGGGAATGAAAAAGAGATTGTTTTCAGAGAGAAAGGAAGAAGAAGATAATTTTTCGAAAAAAAAGAAAAAGGAGAGTCTAGGTTTTGTTTAGAAAAGAGAGTTTGAGAGTTTTTTGCTCACTGTTATTCTTTTTCTCCCTTTCACAAATTTTATTTTTTTTTAGTTTCAAATTCTGTTGTATTGAGGAAATCCGAAGAAGAAAACTCCTCCTTCAACATTTCCGGATTTTTGTTTAAGTTTCAAATTCTGTTGTATTGAGGAAATCCGAAGAAGAAAACTCCTCCTTCAACATTTCCGGATTTTTGTTTAAGGTATTGTAATGTGACATTTTACTTAATTATTGCTGTTTTATTTTTTTTAGTTGCTGTAATTTTGTTCATGTAAATATTGTTGCTGTTTTTTTTTATTATTTTTGTAGTTGCTGTAATGTAAATTCGTATACACTGTTGCTGTTTTTTATTTTTAAAATTGTTGCTGTCATGTTTTTTTAGATATTATTGTTGCTGTTTTTTATTTAAAATTGTTGCTGTTGCTGCTGTTTTTTTTATTGATGCTGTAATTTCGAATTAAAATAAAGTTCTGTTAAAGTAAAAAATATTGTTTTCTTTTCTCAAAATAAATGGTTACTAATACCACCCCCTTTTTAAAAAAAAGAAATAATAATTATAATCATTTTCCCAAACAAAGCAGCAAAAACACCCCTTTTAAAAATCATAACCATGACAATTATTTCAAAAAAAGGAGAATATTTCTTTATAAGTTCACAGATCTTTTTCTCACCGAATGTTTTCTTCTAACGTAGGCAGTAATCAAATCCATCAAAACCGATTTTTGAAATAAACTAACGAACCAATCAGTCAAAAAGAAATTAAGTAATCGCTTTTTTCTTTAGCGTCAAATCGCTATTTGCGCCCCCATATTTCAGTAATACAGCACTCCCCGCTTTCAGCCCAACTTTTGCGCAAGGGTCCAGAAACCCAAACAATGTTGTTTTGGGCTGATACTAAGCACACCCCCCATTTTTGATACAACATCCCTGTTGTTCGCACCCCCTTTTTACTATCACCCATTCCGCTTTTATTTATGCAGTGATGTTTCCAAACTGTTTTTCTTTCTTTCAAACAATCAAACTCGCGTAAAAAAAAATAGGTTGTTACTAATGGTCACTCTGAGCTTAGCTTGTTTGACCGATAGGACTAACCTTCTTTTTTTTCACAGCGGATTAGTAGCGGTGATCACTCTGAGGTTACTCGTTTGATCATCGCAAACACCCGCCTAAACTTCAAGAAATTTTCAGTTAACAAAATACAAACGTAATCTCAACTCCCTTTTTTAAAATCACGCTTCCCAGTAAGCATTTTTCAAACGAACAAAACGCCCGATCGCAAACCGGGTATTCATAACGGTCACTCTGGGCCTCGCTCGTTTGAACGCTGTAAGCACTTTCTTTTTCGAATAAGCCCTTAGTGGTGACCACCCTGGATTTATCTGTTTGGTCACCATGAACGGCCTCTAGTTTTCGCAAACTTTTCAAAAATAAAAAATACCAACACACAAATATTTTCTACCTGAGAACTACGTAGCTTTGATTTCTCCATCGCACCCGGAGATACGTAGGAGCAGGGGCCCACTCCTGTTGAGCGCAAGAAAAACTAAAATTTTATTAAGTTTTCATTTCCGTTTTTTTTTTGCAAATAATAAAAAGGGTAAATTAAAATGTTTTCTTTAAACTAATTTTTCTACACATTAGATTAAAAGGTAACCTTTTTAGGATGTTGCGGGGTGCTAGTACCTTCCCCGCACTTAATCGACCCCCGAACCCAAAAACAAAGGTTTTTTCAATGTTTTTCCTAAGAATAAATATTGATGGCGGCTCCATTGTTCAAAAACGACGAAGAATCCCTCCTTCGGATTTTTCGGTCGCTACAACGTGTTTTCTATTTATGAAGATGTTGCAAGCTTGAATCTTTGTTTGTCTCACATATTATCACTGAAGTTCTTGTCACTGAATGCATTCTTATTATTCTTTTCTGAAATTATTAGCATGTTTGTGACTCATAGGGTATAATACATATCTAATTTAAACAGTTGTTGGACTCATAGGGTATAATACTTATTATAAAAAGAAAAGAACAGCTAGGGGGTTGTTTGGCTTGAGAAACCATTTTCTTTTTTCAATTCTTGTTTTCACTTTATATTGAAAAATGTCCCTAATTTTTACTCTTTCCTGTTTTCAAAGAATTGTACTCAAATGGTGGGAAAAAAAAATCTGTTTTCACTATCTCCTGGACACATTTTTGAAAACAGAAAACTTTTCTCAAACCATTATTGCGTTACCTTGACAGAAGTTAGTGTAATTAAGAATTATAGCAACAAATACGTAGTGACTATTTTACGTTTTTGACATTGTTCAAATTGCCTTACCTTGACAGAAGTTAGTTCTTTCAAAATGATTTTAGGCAACAACTCTTTTAAGAAGAATATAATCTCTTAAAATGTGTTCAGTTGATTGATTCATTGTTTGTTATTCAGTCTTCTAAGTTGGTGGATCAACCCTGGATTCTCATCATTGATTTTGTTGTTGATGGTAAAGATAGAGATGTTCACCTAAGTTGTTGTTGATTCTCATCACATATTTGTTGTTGATTTTGGCATATGTTTCAGGGAGAGAGGCAGAAGAAGTTGAGCCCATACTGGATGCTCTGCCTAATCTAGAATAGTAAGTTGTAGTAGTACTAGTCATTAAATATTAATTACCACAAAATGCTTTGTTTGTTTGTTGTGATTGTTTCTTACACACTTCTAATAGTTTCATGCCTTTGTTTTCCTTCTCTATAACAAGTCTCTTTACTTGATACTTCTTTTTCAGCTTGGTGGTGGTTATCTTTTTGGGCTTCCAGTGGGATTTGTTGCTGACTATATTGGTGCAACTGTTGGTGCAGGAGATTGCTTTTCCAAACAACAACAAGGTCTGATCGTCATTCAGAATACGAGTAAGAGCAAATTACTGTTTGCTGTTTATTGTATGAGGTTTGTTTGCTGTTTGCTGTTTGTAGTGAAAATTACTGTTTGTTGTTTCAGCTTAGCTAAGATTACTGAATTGTTGTTTGTTTGATCCAGATCTTGCTGTTTACTGTTTCAGCTTAGCTAAGATTACTGAAAATTGCTGTTTGTTATTCATTGTTTATTATTCATTACTGAATTACTGTTTGTTACTGAATTACTGAATTACTGAAAATTGCTGAATGACTGAATTATTAGTTGCCTTAGACTATCACATTGCTGCAACATCCCACAGGCTATCAATGGACCATTTAAGTCATTAGAAATAATATTGTTATATACACATGAGTAATGATCATGGTCTGCCTGCGTTACCAATCATTGTTATAAATTATTATTACTAATGCATAACATTAAGTTTAATTAGTCCATTTTATTGACCGATCATTGTAATGATCATGGTCTGCCTGTGTTACCAATCATTATTATAAATTCTTCCTGATCTTAGTCCATTTTATTAATACTTGGTCTTTTTTTTTGGAGCGTAGTCATGAATCGTAGTTGGATGCAAAGTAATCGTCTGAGTGATGAGTATGCGAAAGGAGTCGAAGAATTTATAAGTTTTGCTCAAGCAAATTTTCGCAAAAATGAAGTTCCCAAAACTGATGTTCCTGAAACTGATGTAACTTATTCCTGCCCTTGTTGTAATTGTGTGAATCGGGCCCCACAACGACCAAGTGTAATACGGGACCATCTCTTTGTTTATGGGATCTATCCGAGTTATACCACATGGATGTGGCATGGTGAATCAACCGGCAACCCAAGTGTGTCCAAAAGTGAGAAAGTCGATGAAGATATGGATGATCGAATGGAGGACATGATACGTGACATTGGTCCTGAATCTTTTAAGCGAGCGCATGAATATGATAATTTGTGCAAAGACAAAGATCAACCTTTGTATTTGGGTTGCACAAAATACACCCGATTGTCTGCGTCGTTAAAATTGATCAATCTGAAGGCAATAAATGGGTGGACTGATAAGGGATTCACCGAATTGCTTGAGCTGTTGGAAGACATGCTTCCCATAGGTAGCACATTGCCAAAACAAACGTACGATGCAAAGAAGATATTGTGTCCGATGGGTGTGGAGTATCAGAAAATACATGCATGTCCCAATGATTGCATATTGTATCGGAAAGACTTTGAGAAGTTGCATAACTGTCCTACGTGTGGTTGGTCGCGCTACAAAGTGAAGTCGGGTGATAATTGAGACGACAACAACACAAAGGGTTTCCCTGCGAAGGTTTTATGGTATCTTCCAATAATACCTAGGTTCAAACGCTTATTTGCTAATGCAAATGACGCGAAGAGCATTAGATGGCATGCAGATGAGAGGAAATGTGATGGGCAGCTTCGCCATCCGGCTGATTCTTTGCAATGGAAGAAAATTGATAATTGGTATTCGGATTTTGGCACTGAGTCAAGAAATCTTAGGCTCGCACTTGCTTCAGATGGGATGAATCCATATGGTAACTTAAGTACGAATCATAGCTCGTGGCCTGTTCTCCTTTTAATTTACAACCTATCTCCATGGTTGTGCATGAAGCGCAAATATGTGATGCTATCCATGATGATTTCTTTCCCGAGACAACCTGGTAATGACATAGATGTTTACCTTGGTCCATTGATTGAAGACTTGAGAAAAATGTGGGATGAAGGCGTGGATGTGTTTGACGGGTATTCTAATGAAACTTTCAAGCTGCGAGCCATGTTATTTTGCACGATCAATGACTTTCCTGCATACAGAAACTTGTCTGGGTATAGTGTCAAAGGGCATAAAGGTTGTCCTATTTGTGCAGAAGACACATGTCACCATCAACTCAAATATGGAAGGAAGACTGTCTACCTTGGGCATCGAAAATTTCTCAAACCTAATCACAGATATCGTAAGTTGAAAAAAGCCTTTAATGGGTGCTCGGAAAATGACATTGCTCCGAATGCCTTGACCGGAGAAGAAGTCTATCAAGTGGTTAAGGACATCAAAGTTGTATTCGCCAAAAAGCAGAAGCAGCCTAAGGAAAAAAGCAAGTGGAAGAAGAGGTCGGTGTTCTTTGATCTTACGTATTGGTCCAATCTTGATGTAAGGCATTGTCTTGATGTTATGCACGTCGAGAAAAACGTTTGTGATAGTGTCATCGGGACGCTTCTCAATGTTCAAGGGACAAAGGATGGTATAAATTCTCGTCTAGATTTGCGTGAGATGGGCATAAGAGAACAATTACATCCAGTGGAACGAGGTAAAGGCACATATTTACCTCCAACATGTTATACCTTATCAAGAAAAGAGAAAATGAGCTTTTGCGAGTGTCTACAGGGAATCAAAGTCCCACATGGTTACTCGTCAAATGTAAAGCGACTTGTTTCAATGAAAGATCTCAAATTAGTTGGCTTGAAGTCTCACGTCTGCCATGTCTTGATGCAACAACTGCTACCTGTGGCAATTCGTGGCATCTTACCGAAAGATGTCCGATATACCATAACTAGGTTGAGCTTATTCTTCAAAAGTATATGTGCTAAATTCATCGACCTTCAAAAATTGGACGCGTTGGAAAATGAGGCTGCTATTATCTTGTGTCAATTGGAGATGTTTTTTCCTCCCTCATTCTTTGATATCATGGTTCATTTAATTGTTCATCTGGTTAGAGAGATTAGATTATGCGGCCCTGAAAATCTTGAAAGGGTATGTGAAGAACCAATATCGTCCTGAAGCACCCATTGTCGAAAGGTACGTCACAGAAGAAGCGATTGAGTTTTGTTCTGACTATTTGTCAGAAGCAAAATCTGTGGGACTACCAAAGTCTCGTTATGCAGGGAGAGGTCAAGGTAAAGGTACACATGGTATAACCACTAAATGCATGGGCCGAGCTGAAGTGCTTCAAGCACATTTGTATGTTTTGAATAATACAGATGAGGTATTACCTTACTTGTCTCTCCATAAAGAGATAGTAAAGGCCAAAAACCCTCGAATGAAAGAAATATTGTTATTGAACGAGCATATAGAACACATTCATAGATTGGTTTAAATCAGAGATTAAGAAAGATGTGAGTGCCTCTGAGACTTTGAGATGGTTAGCACATGACCCTCACTTTAATGTCGTATGTTGGAGTGGGTACGACATAAATAAGTTTTCCTTTTACACAAAGTCTAAAGATGACAAAAGCACCATGCAAAACAGTGGAGTTATGGTCATGGATTCCTCGATGCACTTCTCTAGTTCAAAGGATACAAATCCTGTACTCGCATCCATTGCTTACTTTGGTGTCATTGAAGAGATTTGGGTGCTTGATTACTGTAAATTTAAAGTGCCTCTTTTTAAATGTAAGTGGGTTAACAACAATAGTGGTGTACGTACTGACGAAATGGGATTTACACTAGTGGACCTTGACAAGGTAAGTTATAATGATGAACCCTTCATCATGGCTGACCAAGCAAAACAAGTTTTCTATGTCAAAGATCCTTCTAACAAAAAGTGGTCAGTTGTCCTACAAGGAAAAATAGGCAGTGATGAAAATGAAGATTCAAGTCTTGCAATTTCCGAAACACCTTGTTTGTTAACACAAGTTCCGACATCAGTTGATGACAATGAAGTTGACGATGAACATGCCACTCGCAATGATCATAATGAAGGAATTTTATACGAAGGAGTTTAGATTTGTTTTTTTTTGAACCTATGAAATTGTAATTTTGAACTTAGTAACAATGATGGTTTGTTTCTATTATTTCCTTTTGAGCATGTGACAGATTTTGTAACCGAGAGAAGTATGTTTTCCAATTTTTTCCAGTGTATTTCTCCAAATGTGTATGGATGGTTTCATAGTTCATATTGAATGACAGATTTGATATAATGACAAACTAAAGTCACTAGTCTTGAAAAGAACAGATTTGATATTGAATGAAAAGTTGTATTGTACTATTTGAACTTAACAATGTTATATTTCCTTACCTACATGATTTATTTAGTAATGTCGTATGATCCAGTATGTTATAATAAGAATGACTGATATATTTTGTTTCCTTTGTTTAAACAGCTATCATGGATGATTTCAGTGATCCTCCAAAAAAGAATACCAGACGTCCAACATCATTAAAAAAGTTCACTTCTAGGTGCCCAGATGGTCAAAAATACAGAGTGGATATTGATAGTAAAGGCGATCTTATTGGTCCGAAAGCTAACAAATTCAAGACCTATTTAGGGGTGGTTGCACGAACAAAGATAAGCATATTGCCAATGAAGTGGAGTGATGTTGATGACGAGAAAAAAAAGATTGCTTGGGATGATGTACTGCTAACATTTGATGTTCCCGAGAGTAATGAATTCAAGAAGACTTGGATGTCTCATATCAATCTTTCTTGGAGACAGTTCAAGACAACTCTCACCAGAACATATGTCTTTGGTAGTGGGGATACAGATGGTCAAAAAAATCCATGTCACAAGTACAACAACATATCTCTCGAGACATGGGTCGCATTTTATAAGAGTCGCATTACTGATGAGTTTGTGGTATTGTTTTAACTATAACTATTTTAGTTTCTTAATCATTAATGATATGTTGTAAATATGGTGGTGTTTGTTCTTTTTAACAGGCTAAGAGAGAAGCTGCCAAAAATATTCAAAAAAATAATAAATATAACCACGCAATGGGGCCAGGTAGTTATAAAAAGTTGAAGAAGGTTTTGAAAGAAGAACAAATCAAAAAAATTCAGGAGGAGTCTGGTGATCCTGATCTGGAGGTGGAGCCTACATCTCCAGAGCGCCATGAGCTGTGGAAGGCTGGCCGCAAAAGCAAGTCTGGATCTTATGTATCTGAGTCGTCAGCATCAGTTGGATCTAAGATTGTAAGTAAAATATTGTGTGGTGTTTCTAAGACATTGTGTGTGGATCTAAGTTGAAGAAAACTGTGGAACTTAGTATGTTTTGTTTAATTTGTTAAATTGTAACATGTGAACATGCTTTTATTGCTGGATGAACTTGCGGTTATGAGTAGCCAAGGATCTTTCGTTCCTGATGGAAAGAATGATATTTTGACTGTTGCCATTGGAACACCTGAGCATCCTGGTCGTGTTCGGGGAGCTGGAAAAGGTGTCGGGATAAAGAGATACTTTGGAGGTGTGGCACGTTCTGCCTCGAGTAGCTCACGACTTGACAAAGCGGAGTTGATGAAAGAAATTATGGAGGATGTGGAGGTGATGGTGCAAGACCGAGTTCGCAAAGAGTTGGCAGAGGTATATGTTTATATTACTAGATTTGTTTTATTATTTGAATCAATTCATAAATACTAACTTAATTTATATGTATGTTTTAATTATTCAGCACACCATCTCATGTGGAGGAATTCAAAATGCGGGTGTTCAGGTTCCCTCTCCCATGACAACTGTTGGATCTAAGGCTAGCTACTCACCAACTCATGTGGAGGAGGAGGTCATCGATTGGATGAAAGAGATGCTTGTGACAGGGTATGCTGATAAGAGACATGCTAGGATATGGTTGCAGCATGAAGATCATCACTGCTTTGTCTCCTTCAAAGAGATCACATACATGATTTTCGGTGAAGAGTGGCTTGAATTGAGCCATTTGGCCATATGGTGCACGTAAGTAGTAAAGTCTATTCCATTATATAAATTTCTCACATTTTACATATATTAATCGATCTGATAGTTTTTCTTACTTGCCACTAGATATTTGCATCGACAATGTGTTGAAAGAGGTATTGATGACTTATATGGATTTGTGTGTCCTTACAAGCTTAACCTGAAGGATATACCCATGAATGTTGTCCTTCAAAACCTTCAAGACAAATTAATGACCACCAATAAGGGAGTATATATTGCTTCATTTTGCCATAGGTAACAGCAACATAGTTCCTTGTTTTGATTACTAGTTGTTTTGTTGGTGAATGGTGAAATGCATGTTAGTCTTCTGATTCTTATTTTCTTGTGTCATTCTGAGTTTATTGTGTGTAACATGCATTTCTTTGTGTGTTACTTAATTTTAAGTTTATCAATGTTGAAGCGGGCATTGGCAACTAGTTGTCTTAATCCCACCTCAAAATACTGTGGTCTGGATGTGTTCCTTATGTCGCAAACCAAACAAAACAATCAAAGAAATGTTTAGCAAGTAAGTTTGTATTTTTTATCTTGGTTTAGATTGTAGTATTTGAACTTAAGTTGGGTTGAAATTTTATAAATACTTTTATAATATGTTATTAGAGCTGTCAAAGGTTATTCTACATCTGCCCCCACGTGGTTGTACCCTACAGTAAGGAATTTAAAATATTGAGTTAATTTAATTTGGAATGAATTCATATATGATATATATATATATATATATATATATATATATATATATATATATTTGGTTAACTTTGTTAATTCATTTGTGTAGATGCCAACACAACGGAATGGTTTTCATTGTGGCTATTATGTGATGAAGTTTATGTTGACCATTGTGAATGCGAGTGTTGTTGATAATTGGGAGCAGGTATAAATTTTTGGTTAAAATTATACTTTACACATTTATTTAGAATTATAGAATGATTGAATATAATTTGTTTGAGTAATTTTTAAACTTGTAGGTATTTGATGACTCAAAGGCATACACCAAAGAGGAGCTTCTTAAGGTTCGTCAGCTTTGGGCAAAATTCTATATGAAGATTCGTACGGAGCAAAAGGATACATTGTTTAGCATTGTTTAAACTTGTTCAATCTATTCTCTGTTTATATTGAAAGTCTTTGTGATGAAATGTGAAGTTGGTTTTGTGTAATGCATGTATTAGAATTGTGACTGCATATTGTAATAGAACTGTATGTGAAGCTGGTTTTGTGTAATGTGAACAATTTGGTATTAGAACTATCCTGTTTTCTTTAGCTAAGGAGATTGTGATTAGTAATTGCAAGATGGGCAGGTGGTGGTATTGCATTTTATTTTTAAAAGGCATGTCTTTGTAGGGTGTGGTGCGTTGATTGATAATTGAAGGGTGGGACTGCTAGAAATATTCTAAATAGAATTGGTCATGGCATGGAATTGTTAAATGAAAGCTGTGGATGGGTTATGAAGGGAATCGTGCAGGGATTAAGTTATGGCAGCTGGGAATTGTTGATGGTAGCTGTGGAATTGCTGACGTTGTCTATCATTTGTGATTTGGGTAGTGCTGACTTTTGGTTAATGGTGTAGCTTAAGTTAGTAGCTAGTGTTTTTAGAAATGTGAAGCTGGTTTTGCGTATGTCTGTGATGCAATCTGCAGGTTTTCTGTTAACGTGAATAGTAAACGGTATGATAAAAAACGAAGGAAACTAAAATGTGTAAAATGACACTTAGCATCGGTTGTTTGAAATAACCGATGCTAAATGCCATTTTTTATTGACGTTTAGAGACATTTAGCATCGGTTGTTTGAAATAACCGATGCTAAATGTCATTTTTTATTGACGTTTAGAGACATTTAGCGTCGGTTGTTTGAAACAACCGATGCTAAATGTCTCAAAGGGGACCCTTTAGCATCGGTTGTTTCAAACAACTGACGCTAAAAGTCCACCTGTGAGACATTTAGCATCGGTTGTTTCAAACAACCGACGCTAAAGGTCTCTAAAAGTCCACCTGTGAGACATTTAGCATCAGTTGTTTCAAACAACCGACGCTAAATGTCCACCTGTGAGACATTCAGCATCGGTTGTTTCTAACAACCGACGCTAAAAGTCCACCTGTGAGACATTTAGCATCGTTTGTTTCAAACAACCGACGCTAAATGTCATTTTTAGACGGCTGAAATAGTTTTAATGTGACATTTAGCATCGGTTATCTGAGCACCCGATGCTAAAGGTGACATTTAGCGTTGGTTAAATAACCGATGCTAAATGTATGACATTTAGCGTCGGTCGATTTAGCGTCGGGCGATAACCGACTCTAAATATCCAATTTAACCGACGCTAAATGTCTTTTTTCCACTAGTGTTTGATCCTTTCATCAAGTAGTTTATTGTGGTTACCAAAACCTCAATGAACATTTAGTTCATTGTATTAACATATACATGTGTTCTCACTCGTACCTACGCTTATTTATGCGAATTACGGTTTATTTGTCAATACATAGGGTTGGGGAAGGGATTAGAATGGAATTGGAACCAATTGGAATGACTTAAAACATGTTTAAAAACTGAGGGACAGAAGAGGACGCACGGTCCGTGCGCTAAGGCGCACAACCCGTGCGCATTTTCAAAGAAAATAGCGCAGAGTTACAGACAGGGATGCACGGTCCGTGCGCATTTTAAAATTTTTGCGCACATGAAACAGAATGACGCGCACGACCCGTGCCACAAGGCGCCCGGTCGGTGCGTGTCTAACAGTGTGTAGAAAATGATGTTTTCGTGCTATTTTTCCATTCCGCTCGATTCCAATATTCATTCGATCGATTACCTAACACAACAAACATCGTTCCAGTCCAGAACAACAATCATAAAAATCACATATTCACATAATCATTCAACCATATAATTCATCGTTCAACACGTAATTTTCATAATAACGGTTTTGGACTCGAAAACGCACAAACTAAACGTGGAACCAGAGCATGCAATCAACGTTTAGAAAATAAAACCCTAAGCAAGTATAGAACTCACCGGAATGTGATGAAAATCACATAGCCACAATGAACGGGGCTCAACACCACTAGACTTCCCAAACGATCCCGAATTCGAATTATCTTTTGGGACAGCATCTGTGAGCTATTTTGGAACAAACATAACTAATCCAATACTTAACTAAAACTACCCAAACCAGTGTCTATCGTGAAGAGAATTTAATCTAGTTTTAGTGGGTTCAAGTCCCATACTGATACAGTGAGTATTTAGGGAGTTATGGTTAAAATAGTGTGACTAGTTCAAAACAGTTACTGATTCAAAAGTGGAATTTGTAATTGAAGTTTCTCCCTCAATACTTAATAAAATCAGATGGTTCATGTGCCTATTTTTAAGGGTTTCGTGTCTAGTTTCTAAAGCAACCAAAATGAACTTTAAAGGAGGACTTTACAGTGAGTTACAAAGGAAATACCAGAGGGTGTCAAAACTGTTTTGTGCAGATTGTTGTGTACTTGAAGAAACTGATTTCCATAGCTTTAAACCTCCATCAACTCGACTTTACCAGCTTCACAGCCCTTCTAACTCAAACCCAGAAGCTTACTCAGCAACTATCTACTCCTCATGCTACTCCAATGTACAATATAGCTACGCCAAAGTCCCACTCTTGCTCTAAGGTCAACATGCAAGTCATAGGAAGCTTCAAAACTCTATTTTTATGAAGTTGGAGCTTTGGAAGGTCTTCAATGGTGAAATGAGGAGGAGATGAATGTAGATGATAAAACTAGTACCAATGGATAGAGGAGGAAAAATGGAAGAGAATGGTGGTTGGAACTCTCACATGCATGGAGGTTTTGAAGATATGCTCTCCTCTCCCTCTCCCTCTCTCCTCACGGCTTCTCTCCCTCTCTCTCGTCACTCTATTTCTTTTTCAGCAACTTAAGTGAGTATTCTGTGTGAAAGTGAAGAAGGAATTGAGTGCTTTTAGCTGAAGGGGAAAATGAGTGCAAAAATACCCTTTTTACCCATACTCTTAATTGTACCCTATTGTCACTAATTCTCTACCCAATGTAACTTAATTCAACAACCAACAATTCATTTATTTGTTTCTAAATTTCTGGTTGTTGTTTTATGGAAGCGAGGAGTGTGTTTGGTATTTAATTCCAGCTGAAGGTTTAATGGAGTGTAAATGACCAAAATACCCCTCTACATAACTTTCCTCTAATTCCACTTAACTCACTTCTAATCAAACAAATACACAATAACTCATATGATTAGATAATTAATGCATGTAAATCATATAATTGAGCAATTTAACATTGCTTTCCCGACACAAACTTACCCATGACTCAACTAATCATTTAATTGACGATAAATCGCTAGTTAATTTCGTTAAGTGAAATTAACCAAACTAGGGGTGTTACACAACCAAAAAAATTTTAAGTTTTTGAGATCTGGTGCTATTCCAGTCCATACTTCTTGTGGAGTTTTAAAGTTCAAAGCAGTTGAGGGACTTCTATTGATAAGATAGCAAGCTGTATGAACTGCTTCTCTCCAAAAAAAAATTGGAAGCTTAGCACATGATAGCATCCATCTTAATTTCTCCAATGAAGTCCTATTCAGCCTTTCAGCTAAGCCATTTTGTTGAGGAGTTCCTCTAACAGTGAAATTTCTATAAATCCCATGTTCTTTGCAAAAGTTATTGAACTCTTCATTACAAAATTTTAAGACATTATCAATTCTTAGTGCTTTAACTTTTAACCTACATTGATTTTCAACTCTATTCTTCCATTCTACAAAGGTCTTAAATTCTTCATCTTTAGTTTTTAGTAAGTAGATCCAGACTTTCCTACTAAAATCCTCAGTGAAAGTTATAAAGTACCTTTTTCCTCCATGTGTAGGTGTTTGCGATGGTCCCATAGGTCTGAGTGGATGTATCCTAGCTTCTTAGTTGTCTTGTGCACACCAGCAGCAAATTTGACCCTGGTTTGCTTCCCAAAGATACAGTGCTCACAGAATTCAAGCTTTGAGATCTTGTCATCACATAGGAGACCTTGCTTGTGAAGCTCCTTCAGCCCCTTTTCATTCATATGACCAAGTGTTTGCCATATGAGACTTTGGTTGTCATTAGAGCTAGCCACTTGAGCTTCACCAGTCATAGTACTTCCCATGAGCACATACAGGTTATTCTTCCTTCTAGCTCCCTTTAAGGCTACTCTTGAGCCCTTCATGATCTTCAGAATTGAATCCTCACCCCTGAAACTATATCTTGCAGCCTCCAGTGTTCCCAGAGATATTAGAGATCTCTTGAGGTCTGGAACATGTCTTACATTTGTTAAGATCTTCACTGTGCCATCTGCTAAGATTAATCTCACTGTGCGAATCCCAATGACCATACAAGCTTTGTTGTTTCCCATCATTACTTGACCTCCATTGTATGGTTTATACTCAACAAACCAGTCCCTTCTTGGGCACATGTGATATGTGCAACCTGAGTCTAACACCCAGTCATCATCACCTGCAGTAGTGGCTGTTGAATTTGATTCAATTCTCTCCTCATCAGCAGCTACCAGAGCATCACCTCTGTCATCATCACCAGTTGCCGTGGCCATTGAACTTAATTCAATTTTTTCTTTATCTGCAGCAGTCATCACATCACCTCTGTCATCATTAACAGTTCCACGAATTTCATTCTTTATTTCACTGGTAGTGTCTATCTCTTCACAGTATTCATCATCAGCAGCAGACAGCAATTCATAACTATCGTAGCCATCTGAAGCAAGAGATGCACTACTTGTTTCCTCTTTATGCTGGTTCTTCTTCTTGCTATTTTTCCCAGGGCAATTCCTCTTGTAGTGTCCCTCTTTATCACAGATGTAGCACCTGTTGTGCTTGGGCTTTGATTTTGACCTGGACTTGCTTCTTCCTTTCCCATTTTCCTTCTTCTCAGTTCTGCCCATTACCATCAAACTGCCCCTTGATCTGTTTCCCTTTGGTTTCCTTTCTTTGACAACTCCTTGGATAACAGAGCACTTTGTACTTCTTCTAGGCTTTGTGATTCTCTTCCACAGATGAGTGTATCAGCCAAAATATCATAAGAACTAGACAATGATCTGATTAGAAGTAATGCATGATCTTCATCATCTATCTTAATGTCTATGTTCTTTTGAAATTTCTTTAAGTACCTTATCTCCCAAGCATAGAATGATGGCACTATGAGCTTTATTCATGATCTCCTTCTTTTCTTTCCTGGTTAGGGTTTATGGAAACTTGTTTTCCCCTTCAAGAGCTTCTTCGAGACCTTGTTGGACGAGAATTGCTCGCATCTTCATTCGCCAGAGCCCAAAATCGTTCTTGCCGTTGAATCGTTCTATATTGAACTTCACCATCTCCATCAATGCGATTCTTTCCAAACGACGCCACTGATACCAGTTGTTGAGATTCAAAGCAACAACAAGATGAAAACGAACCAATTTAACACATGCACAAAATCCCCAATTGGAAACCCTAATTTACGAATGCGATGAACACAGAAAATAGAACAAGAATTAAAGAACAATACACGAATTTGTTCACGCAGTTCAGCACCAATTTGGTACCTACATCTGCGGGATCAAGCAATTGCTTGAATCCATTTCATTGAATCAAGAATCAAAGTGAATGTACAATTTGAGTTTTCCCCAAAACTGTTTCCCCTTCACTTCCTTGTACCCCAAAGTTCCCGTGTTTACTCTCCACCCACTCTATCTGTACAGTATCGTATATTTGATCAATCTACAACTGATGTGGTATGAACCACTATATACAAGTTCAGAGAAACGAAGAAGGAGATAGCTAACAACTCTAAGGGTCTGTTTGGGAGTTTGGAGGGGAGGGGAGGGGAGGGGTTGGGACTAATAGTGTAAATTCTTTAGTGATGAGAAGAAAAATTATCCCCCTAAACCCCCCTAAACCCCTCTCCTAGTTTATTTTTGGAGTCCCTCCAAAACCCTCCATATTTGGGGGAGTTTGGAGGGGCTCCAAAAATAAACTAGCAGAGGGGGTTTGGGGGGTTTAGGGGGATAATTTTTCTCCCAATTACTAAAGAATTTACACTATTAGTCTCAACCCCTCCCTTCCCCACCCCTCCAAACTCCCAAACACACCCTAATAGAAAAGAAAATTAATTGCCAACTTGAAGTCCACGTGTGTTGACTTGAGACTTAAGCTGCCTTGGGACATCAGCATCATTAATCCCCTTTTACCCATGTGTATGCCACATCAACAGCTGGTAAATGTCCACAGGGTAATGTTCGGACTAACTCAATAACAATTTGAAATATTTTGTTTATCTACTTTAAATTAGTCTTAATTTTCACGGGGTAATATTCAGACTAATTAAATTATATCTAAGTTTGTTAATAAAAATAACACGACAACACCCGTGCGTATGCAAGGGTATACTGTTGGTTCAACTTCAAACTACTTATACTAAACTTTTTTAATGGACTATACAATTTCTTATACCATCCACTATCAACTTTAGTCTTCATATTTTCAATAGCACATGCTACAAGTAAATCAAATTCACACATGCTACACGTCTAAAACCACCCTTTATTTGTAACTTGGTTTGCTACATATATAAATCACAGAAGAAATCAAAAGGTGGAAAATATTCAAGTTTAATTTTATGAATATGTGATGTGATTGAAATAGATAGAGGGAGTTTTGTACAATACACATATCTAATTTAATCTTAAAAATGTCATTACCCCTTTTTTTTTTTTCGTACACTCTCTTTCTTCCTTTTTTTTTCTCTTTTTCTTACTCTCTTTCCTCCTTTTTCACTTATCTCTTACACTCTCTTTCTTCCATTTTTCTCTTTTTCTTACACTCTCTTTATTCTTTTTCACCTTTCTCTTACACTCTATTTCTTCATTTTTTCTTTTTACTTTACTTTTACTTTTCCCATAAACAATTATTTTTTTCTATTATCACTTCACTTTAGTTTTTTTAACTAAATTTCTAAATTTATGCAAATACTACTTTACTAAAATTACTTATAAAAATGTAAATGAGTCACACTAAAAAAACAAAAAAAAACTATCACCTTAAAATTTTGGTTTTTCTCTCCGAAATCTGTTTACACTTTTATTGATAATCTACTATCACCTCTTATTGATAATCTACTATCTACTATAATTTACTAATTAACTAAAATAATCAATTGAAACTACGAGATAAATGCAATGATATATAAAAAAACACAGGATAACTGCATTGATACATAAAAAAACAGGATTAATATTTGTCATTGATAATTAAAAATTTTGAAGACTACTATAAATCTACTATCTAAAACAACAAGATGGCTTAATCTAATCTAATATTTATTTATTTATAGAAACAAGTCTCTTATGAAATTACCAATTTGGATCTCTTATTAACAAAACATATATCTAATTTTAAGGGTAAAAATGTCATTACCCTTTATTTCTTTCTTTTTCTTCTTACACTCTTTTTCTTTCTTTTTTTTCTCTTTTTCTTACACTCTCTTTCCTCTTTTTTCACTTTTCTCTTACACTCTCTTTCTTTCCTTTTTCTCTTTTTCTTACACACTCTCTCCCTTTTCACTTTTCTTTTACACTCTCTTTCTTCCTTTTCACCTTTCTCTTACACTCTCTTTCTTCCTTTTTTCTTTTTACTTTACTTTTAATTTTCCCATAAACAATTCTTCTCTTTCCCTTATCACTTCACTTTAGTTTTTTAAACTAAATTTCTAAATTTATACAAATACTACTCTACTAAAATTACTTATAAAAATGTAAATGAGTCACACTAAAAAAACAAAAAAAACTATCACCTTAAAATTTTAGTTTTTCTCTCCGAAATCTGTTTACACTCTTATTGATAATCTACTATCACCTCTTTTTGATAATATACTATCTATCTTTTACTATCTACTATAATCTACTAATCAATTAAAATAATCAATTAAAACTACGAGATAACTGCAATGATATATAAAAAATACAGGATAACTGCATTGATATATAAAAAAACATGATTAATATTTGTCATTGATAATTAAAGATTTTGAAGACTAATATTAATCTACTATCTGAAAAAACAATATGGCTTAATGACTATCTAAACTACTGAATGATATTTAAAAAAAAAAATTTTATTGATACTCTACTATCAAACTTTTACTATCAACTATAATCTACTAATCAACTAAAATAATCAATTGAAACTACTAGATAACTGCACTGATATATAAAAAACACGGGAGAACTGCACTGATAAATAAAAAAACGCGGGATTAATATTTGCCATTGATAATTCTAATTTTTGAATACTAGTATAAACCTACTAAACTGATTAATATTTAAAACACACGTGACAAATATTTGTCACTAATATCTAAAAAGGGACGAATAATTGTCACTGATATAGAAAAAAACACAAGATACAAACAAACCTCTAATAGCTATTTATACAAACAAACCTCTTATGATATTACCAATATGGATATCTTATTAACAAAGCACATATCTAATTAAAGGGTAAAAATGTCATTACTCTTTCTTTCTTTCTTTTTCTTCTTACACTCTCTTTCTTTCTTTTTTTCCCTCTTTTTCTTACACTCACTTTCCTCTTTTTCACTTTTCTCTTACACCCTCTTTCTTCCTTTTCACATTTCTCTTACACTCTCTTTCTACCTTTTTTCTTTTTACTTTTCTTTAACTTTTTCCATAAACAATTCTTCTCTTACTCTTATCACTTCACTTTAGTTTTTTTAACTAAATTTCTAAGTTTATACAAATACTACTCTACTAAAATTACTTATCAAAATGTAAATGAGTCACACTAAAAAAAATAAAAATGAAATTATCACCTTAAAATTTTAATTTTTCTCTCCGAAATCTGTTTACACTCTTATTGATAATCTACTATCACCTCTTATTGATAATCTACTATCTATCTTTTACTATCTACTATAATCTACTACTCAACTAAAATAATCAATTGAAACTACGAGATAACTGTAATGTTATATAAAAAACACGGGATAACTGCATTGATATGTAAAAAAACATGATTGATATTTGTCATTGATAATTAAAGTTTTTGAAGACTACTATAAATCTACTATCTAAAAAACCAAGATGGCTTAATGACTATCTAAACTATTGATTAATATTTAAAACAAATATTTTTATTGATAATCTACTATCAAACTCTTACTATCTACTATAATCTACTAATCAGCTAAAATAATCAATTGAAACTACGAGATAATTTCACTGATATATAAAAAAACACGGGATAACTGCACTGATATATAAAAAAACGTGGGATTAATATTTGCCATTGATAATTATAATTTTTGAATACTAGTATAAACCTACTAAATTGATTAATATTTAAAACACACGTGACAAATATTTGTCACTAATACCTAAAAAGATATCAATAATTGTCACTGATATATAAAAAAAAACACGGGATACAAACAAACCTCTAATATCTATTTATACAAACAAACCTCTTATGATATTACCAATTTGGATATCTATTTATCTATTTATACAAACAAACCTCTTATGATATTACCAATTTGGATATCTTATTAACAAGACACATATCTAATTTAAGGGTAAAAATGTGGTTATCCTCTCTTTCTTTCTTTTTCTTCTTACACTCTCTTTCTTCCTTTTTTTCTCTTTTTCTTACACTCTCTTTCCTTTTTTTCACTTTTCTCTTACACTCTCTTTCTTCCTTTTCACATTTCTCTTAGACTCTCTTTCTACCTTTTTTCTTTTTACTTTTCTTTAACTTTTTCCATAAACAATTCTTCTCTTTCTCTTATCACTTCACTTTAGTTTTTTTAACTAAATTTCTAAATTTATACAAATACTACTCTACTAAAATTACTTATCAAAATGTAAATGAGTCACACTAAAAAAAAGAAATTATCACCTTAAAACTTTAATTTTCTCTCCGAAATCTGTTTACACTCTTATTGATAATCTACTATCACCTCTTATTGATAATCTACTATCTATCTTTTACTATCTACTATAATCTACTACTCAACTAAAATAATCAATTGAAACTACGAAATAACTACAATGTTATATAAAAAAACACGGGATAACTGCATTGATATATAAAAAAACGGGATTAATATTTGTCTTTGATAATTAAATTTTTTGAAAACTACTATAAATCTACTACCTAAAAAAACAAGACGGCTTAATGACTATCTAATATTTGTCACACACACACACACACACACACATATATATATATATATATATATATATATATATATATATATATATATATATATATATATATAAAACACACGTGACAAATATTTGTCACTAATACCTAAAAAGTGACAAATAATTGTCATTGATATATAAAAAACACGTGATAAATATTTCTTATTGATAATCTACTATTAAGTTACATTTTCATTATTTAATTTCCTTTTTTCACTAATTGTATTTTAATTTGTTTGTTATTTTCTTTTAGAGTTTGTTAGAGAAGATAAAGGGTAGATTAGTCCTATTTAACTCTCAGCTTATCAAAGCTTTCCACTGTACAGAATTTTCTCTCATTTACAAATTAATAAATTGAAATTTTATTCTCAGCTCTATATATGCTCCATATAAAATAGAAGCTTCTCATCTAATATGGTATCAGTAGAAATAACAAATTCTGTTTCCGCGTAACTGTTTCTGTTCGTTCATGGGTTCGTCCTCTGCCTCGATCGTTATGGCTTTGCCCTCTGTCTCGTCTTCTACCGACGTCAACCATGGATGCTCTGCCGGCGAATCCCTATGCGAACCCCTATCATATCAGCAACTCCAATCATCCCGGTACGGTTCTTGTCTCCATTTGTTGACCGACGAAGAAAATTACTCCTCTTGGCACCGTTCTATGACAATCGCGCTCAATGCCAAGAACAAATTGTTTATTGATGGTTCGATTGCTCAACGAAGAAAACGATCCTAACTATCAATCTTGGCTCTAGAATAACAGTGTTGTCTCGTCTTGGATTCTCAATTCAATATCCAAAGACCTAATTCCTAATATCATCTACTCCACATCTGCTGCTGAAATGTGGAACATTCTTCACGATCAATTTCACCAACCTAACGATCCTCGCATTTTCCACTTGAAGAGTGACCTAATCGGTTGTGTTCAATGTAATCTATCTGTGAGCACCTATTTTTCGAAGATTCAAGCCTTATGGAAAGAACTTCAAGAGGTTACCCCCTCTGCTAATTGTGTTTGTTGTGCCTGTTCTTGCAAAGAAAATAAAAAAAGGACCATGTGATGTCCTTCTTGATGGGTTTGAATGACGATTTCAGTCACATTCATGGTCAGATTCTTCTTATGACTCCTTTCCCGAACATCAATCAAGAATATGCTACGATTCTTCAAGAGGCCAAGCAAAAGGAAATTGGTAGCAGTAATACGGCCACACCGAAGAAAAGTGCTTCAAGAAGCATGGCTATCCACCAGGCTTCAAGAAAGGCCACACAACTACTACAAATCAAGTAGAGGACACCCCTGCCCAGTCCCATGACACTACTGCCCTCACAGCAACTCAATATCAGGCAATGATCACATACCTCCAGCAACAGATGGCTAGCACAACCACCACTGAAGCTGAAGATGACACCATTGTTGGTATGATTTTCTCGCTATACAAATCTATTTCCCTTACATCACTTCATATATGGATCATTGATACGGGTGCCTCAGTTAATGTTAGTCACACCTTCAGTGCTTTTCATTCTTATGTCCCTTTATCCAATAAGTTTGTCACCTTGCCTAATCATGTTAGGATTCCTGTTTTGGGTAAAGGATCTGTTACAATTAGCCCTCATATCACTTTGCATAATGTTATGCATATACCATCTTTTAGGGTCAATCTTATATTTGTCAGTTCCTTATACCACCATTCTCATTGTAGTTGTTTCTTTTTTGATGTTTGCTTGATTCAGGACAGACATTCGCAGGTGATTGGGCACGGTAAACCCTCCAATGGCTTGTACTTGTTTGAAGCAAGTATTAGTAAGGCACCTCACAATGTAGACATAAATAAGGCTCCACTGTTAGAGCCAGTTTCCCCTTCTATTGTTCCTATTGTGCACCTTGTATCTGCACACACAGTCACTGCACACACTACACCTACTGCCACATTATGGCATAGTCGTCTAGATCATGTTTCTGAACAAGTTTTACATTCACTTAGTCAAAAATTGAACATTGTAATTCCCAACGATTTTAGTAGTCATTCTTGCACTATTTGCCCTATCTCTAAATTCAAGCGTTTACCTTTTACTTCTCACAATAATTTTTCTGCAAATTCCTTTGATTTGATCCATTGTGATGTTTAGGGCATATATCATGAGCCAACTTATGATGGCTACAAATATTTCTTGACTATAGTCGATGATCACAGTCGTTTCACCTGGATTTCATTGCTTAGACACGTACAAAAGTGATGCTATTGCACACTTGAAACAGTTTGTCAGCTATGTACAAACTCAATTTGGAACCACCATCAAGGCCATCCGTAGTGATAATGCAAAAGAACTAGGACTAACAAATTTCTTGCAGGAAAAGGGTATTTTGCACCAGTTTTCTTGCCCCTGCCGACCACAACAAAACTTAGTTGTGGAACGTAAACATCAGCACTTACTTAATGTAGCAAGATCCCTTATGTATCAGGCTTCCATTCCTATTCAGTACTGGGGACTTTGTGTGTCCACTGCGGCTTTCCTCATCAATAGAACTTCCTCAAAGAACCTTGAGTCCTTGACACCCTATGAGCTTCTATACAAGCAGCCACCACACTATGACACTCTCAGAACCTTCGGTTGCCTATGCTATGTTGCAACCCTTCCTCCTGCCCGCACCAAATTTAGTCCTAGAGCCAACCCATGTATTTTCATGGGAAACCCCATGGGCTCCAAAGGATATAGAGTCTATGACCCAGCCACCAACAAATTTTCAATCACCAGAGACCTCATCTTCCATGAAACTATCTTTCCCTTTAGTTCCTCGCCAAAATCAGCTAACTGCACTCCCCTACTGACACTGTCACACCCACACCAGCACCTGATACTTCCCCACATAACCCTCGAACAGTCACTGTGCCAAATACAACACCTACCACAACTACCACTTCTGAAACTATACCCCTCAGAAGATCCACCCGCATAAGCAGACCACTAGTGACCTTGCAGGGCTATGTTTGTGCTGTGCCTCACCCTCTCCAAAATCACCTCTCCTATGACCATTTATCCCCTGCCTACAAAAACTTCATCTGTCAGGTCAATTTGCACCTTTGAGCCTGAATTCTTCCATCGGGCTGTTAAATTTGAAGAGTGGCGTACAACTATGGCAGAGGAAATCACAGCTCTAGAGTTCAATAATACATGCCATTGTTCTTCTCCCCCTGGTAAGCAACCCATCAGCTGCAAGTGGCTTTACAAGATTAAATATGGGGTTGATGGCTCTGTAGAGCGTTACAAAGCCTGATTGGTAGCTCGTGGCTTCTCACAGCAAGCTAGCATAGACTTCATAGAAACTTTTTCACCAGTGGCAAAATTAACCATAGTCAGGGTTTTATTAACCATAGCTGCACAAAAGCATTGGAAACTCGTTCAATTGGACATTAACAATGCCTTCCTCAATGGAGACCTTAATGAGGAAGTCTACATGAAGCTCCCTCTAGGTTATCCTCATCAAGACAAAGACATGGTGTGCAAGTTAAATAAGTCACTCTATGGTTTACGACAAGCTTCACGACAATGGTATGCGAAGTTTTCTTCTACCATTCAGCAGCATGGTTTCAAACAATGTTCAGCAGACACCTCCTTGTTCACCAAAGGCTCAGGCTCCCACTTTGTTGCCCTTCTTGTATATGTTGATGACATTGTCATTGTAGGCCCTGATGCTGATCTAATCTCCTCCACCAGATCTATGTTGGAGCAACACTTCAACCTAAAGGTCTTGGGCAATCTCAGATACTTTCTAGGCCTGGAAAGAGCAACATCACCTGAAGGTATCAACTTGTGTCAACGAAAGTATGCATTACAACTCTTGTCTGACACTGGCTTCACTGCCAACTATCCCCATGGACCCAGGCATCCCCTTATCTTCAGATACTGGTGATCTCCTTCCCAATCCTTCTGAATATCGAAGACTCATTGGACGACTTATGTATCTCACAATTTCTAGACCTGACATTGCTTTCACTGTCACCAAATTCAGCCAATTCATGAGCCAACCTCGTCAACCACATCTTCAGGCCATTCACCATCTTCTCAGCTACATTAAGGGTACACCAAGCAAAGGTCTTTTCTTTCTTACCAAGTCTACTCTATCTCTATCTGCCTATGTGGATGCTGACTGGGGCAGTTGTTCTTCTACTAGGTGATCTACTAGTGGTTTTTGTGTTTTCTTAGGCTCTGCTCTAGTGAGTTGGAAGTCCAAGAAGCAAGTCACTGTAGTTCCTAGCTCTGCAGAATATCGTGCACTTGCCTCTGTTACTTCAGAACTTCTCTGGCTCAAACAGCTTCTTTGCACCTTTGACATCTCTGTTGATGGCATCATGGTTCTATGTGATAGTCAATCTGCCATCCAAATGGCCAACAACTCTACTAGCAATGAACGGTCCAAACACATAGACATTGACTGTCATTTTATCCTTGAACACGTTCAGTCCAAGTTCATCAAGCTCATTCATGACGCCTCCAAAGATCAAGTTGCAGACTCTCTCACTAAGGCACTCCCAAGACCTCTCTTCTCTGACCTCATTGGCAAGATGGGAATGCTGGATATCTATTCTCCATCTTGAGGGGGGAGGGGGTATTAAGTTACATTTTCATTATTTAATTTCTTTTTTTCACTAATTATATTTTAATTAGTTTGTTATTATCTTTTAGAGTTTGTTAGAGAAGATAAATGATAGATTAGTCCTATTTAACTCTCAGCTTATCAAAGCTTTCCAGTGTACAAAATTTTCTCTCATTTACAAATCAATAAAATGAGATTTTTTTTCTCAGCTCTATCTATGCTCCATATAAAATAGAAGCTGCTCTTCTAATATCTACTATCTATCTTTTACTATCTACTATAATGTACTATTCAACTCAAATAATCAATTGAAACTATGAGATAACTGCACTGATACATAAAAAAATACGGGATAACTGCACTATGATATTAAAAAAATATGGGGATAACTGCAATGATATATATTTATAAAAACACGGGATAGCTGCACTGATATATAAAAAAACACGGGATAACAACACTGATATATAAAAAATCACTACACTGATATATTAGATTGTTTTTAAATGATACTTTTACATTTTTAGATTTTAATATTTATCTATTTTTTATTTGAAACTCTTTTTTTATCTACTTTAAATTTGTCTTTATTTTCACAGGGTAATGCTCAGACTATTTAAATACTGTCTAAGTTCGTTAACGTACACGACAACACCCGTGCTTATGCACGAGTATCATACTAATATTTTTTTATAGTTGAATGCTAGCTGCTGGCTGTATACTACTTGTCTATATGAAAAAGAAGGCAGTGAAAAAGAAGGTGCGGCGGCGCTAAGGAGGCGATGGCGCTAGGGATGCGGCGCTGCTAGCGATGATGCGCGGCTTCCTCCTCTCATATGCTAGCGATGATGCGTTGTCCCCTTCTCTCAGATGCGGCGTTGCTTCCTTCTCTCAGATGCGGCGAATGGTGAAGCTGGACCGTCTTGGAGGTTCCTGGCTTCGGATCTGAGCGCGGTCTTCCTAGCTGTTTCCCCTCGCTAGCTCCAGGTTCATTCGTTCCTCTCCCTTTCTCTTCCTCTTTGTCTGCTGAACATTGGTACTACTTCTCATGTTTCAAGCTTCTGCGGTTCGATTTTAAATTTCTGATTACGAATCTAAGCCTCTGCGTTTAACGTCTCGCCGGTTTTGCTTGAGCTAGTTTGCTGCGTTTAACGTTTCCTCTTCTCTGTACTGGTTCTACGCTTTGGTTCTCTGTATTGGTTTTGGTTGCGTTCCTCCTCTGCTTTTTTGTTTTTCAGGTTTAGAGCAATCTCACGCTCCAGTTCCTCAAACTTTCCTATAAGCTGATGAGAGAATACAGAGAGAGCGCTAAGGGAGGGAAAGGCTAAGGAAACAGAAACGACAAGGGAGAGGATGAAGGATGGAATCTTGTTCAACGGAGAAAACGTCAACAGCATAACAAACATCTAAATAGGATGGACATTGCCGGCAACTGGAACGGAAGCAAGGAGACCACAGTGTCGTTCTATTTTTCTGATTTTCCGGCATCACATGGAGCGAAGGAGATGTTTAGGGCATTTGCACTATATGGCAAGGTGGTGGAGGTAGTCATCCCTCCAAAGACAAACAAGCGGGGAAAGAGGTTTGGCTTCGCTCGATTTACTGATGTCTGTGACCCTACGTTGTTTGCCATTAAACTGGACAATATAATCTTTGGGGCGGATAAAATTCATGTTAACATTCCAAGGTTTGAAAGAGAGAAGATTGCAGATGGTGGAAAGAACGACGACAGATTAGGAGGTGTAGGGGTAAAACTCCAGTTGGGTGTGCGTAAGGAATGGCGTCCTGTCACCGAGAGAAAGGACACTGGTGAAAGAAAATATGCTGAAGTAGTTATTGGCAAATCAGCTGCTGGTGATGACACTGAAGCATTGAAGTTGCATGATAGAGGTGGTCATGCTGGTGGATACCGAAGACAAGGACGAGGTGCTTTCAACAATGTGAAGAGGGCTGGATATGGAAAACAAATATCAAATTATTCTCGACAGGAACCGAGGATAGTATACTATAGGAAGAAAAATTTATGCGACGTGTGGTATAATAATTCTGAAGAGGAGATGGATGCGTATAAGAAGATGTATGTGGCAGAAGTTAAGCATGCCGGTTCTGCTCACTTGGTCCAGGAGTGGTTTAATACGCAGGGATTCTTCTCCATCAAAGTGACTCCATTGGGATCAAACCTTGCTCTCCTTGAAGAAATGGAGGAAGGAATCGTTCAGGCGCTGATTGAGGATGCAAAGGATTGGGTGCATGAGTACTTTGAGGATATCAGGAAGTGCAGTCCTCTGGAGGTTGATAAAGAAAGGGTGGTGTGGATTCAGTGTCATGGTGTTCCGGTTAATGCATGGAACAATGAATTTTTTTTCAGCCGTGGCTCGCAAGTTTGGAACGTTCTTGGGAGTGGATGAAAATACGAGAAAGAAAGTGTCCATGGATGTCGCAAGAATTCTGATTCGAACGAAATGCTACGACGTTTTCAATATGGTAGTCTATGCAAAAATCAACGATTTAATGTTCCATGTTAAGGTGTTGGAGGAATGGTGCGGGCCGATGCACTGGGATGGTTTAACTCAGGCGAATGAATCAGGCAGTTCAGAGAATGATTCTGATAGTGGTAGTGAAAGTGATGAGGGAGACGGGCCACCTTTGTTTGTGAACGATGAACCAGTTGATGATGGTGATGACACAGCTGAAGAAGACGATGAACATGAAAGGTCTCCAGAATTGGAAAAATTAGAAATTATAGAGGGCAGAAAGGTAATTGTGGAGGGGAAAAAAATAGTAATGAGGCACATGGGGAAAAGAGAGATGCTGTTTTTGTTGGTGGGGAAACGAAGCAATTTGATGATTATGTACATGGGGAAGGTGAAGCCGTATTTGAGGAGCCAAATGCGGAACTAAAGGCACATGATGAGGAGGAAGTTAATCATTTGATTGGGTCAAAACTCAATGTGGGCCCAGAGGTGAATAGTGGAATGGGGGGAATAATGATATTAATGTGCAGGATGATAGTGGAGGATATGATGGTGGGAATAAAAAGGATAACATGAATGTTTTGGAAGCTCAAAAAATGGCGCCTGACTTGGGGAATGACCAAATAAATATTGCGGAAACGGCTACTGTGGATGAAGTAAGTAGAGAAGTAGGTAGAGAAAATAAAGGAGAGGACGGTGGGGTTGACCCACCAGGCGAAAATCAGGGGTATAAAGGGTCAAATATTGGGGTGGTTAATAGGGAAGCTAAAATGAAGGAGAAATTCAAGGTTAAAGATAATTATGAGTGTGTGTCGAATCAACTAGTGGATGACAACCAGATTATGGTTGATGTTGGGCCTACTAGCGATAACTTGGAGGTTGTGGGGGGTGCAGAGGATCGAAGTTCAGGGGTGCACACAGTAGAATTTGGCATGAAGGATAATGTGGTAGTTGAGTCTGCAGTTGTTCTTTCGAAAATTAAATACATTGATCTCTCCAAACAAGTCGTTTCTGGTGGAGAGCTCGATGGGCCTACCCTAAGCAATTCCTTTGGGCCTCTCAGGAGAAAGAAAAAGAAAAACTCCAAGAAGAAGGACAACTCGGATAGTTGTGACATCGGTAGTGAGCCGGAAGTAAATCAAGGGGTGTCAGTAGGAATTGTTAATGACAAGGCTAAGGACTTGATATCGTCAATTGGTCTCTCAGATGGTTCGTGTGGTGATTCGAAAATTCTTGTTGTTGCAAGAAATCCTCCAGGCGTGGATCTCTCAGTATCAGTTAGTTGTGATAAGAATGGTGCAGCCATAGGAGATGTCTCGGTGGGTGACTCTGGGATCCAAATTTGTAATAAAAGGTTCCTGGTTGATCATGAGCTGTCTCTTGCAAATAAGATGTGGAGGTTTGCTAAGGATAACTTGGGAGTTACAGGGAAAAGTCATAATGAGGAGTATGCAGGTAGAATCAGAGCATTGGAAGCCAGTGACCAGAACGCAAAGGGAAAGAAGGGGAAAAATAATGGTTCTCAATGAAGATTGCAATCTTAAATATAAGAGGGTGGGGGGGGGGGGGCGCTGCAAAAAGGAAGCGTCTGAAAAAAGATGATTATCAAGGAGAATATCGATATGTGTATGATCCAAGAAACTAAAATCTGCGATTTATCTAAGAGGCAGGTTGGTAGTATATGGAGGGACGGTGATTTTGATTGGATGTGCAAAAATGCAAATGGAATGTCAGGAGGGTTGCTAAGTGTATGGAAGTCCGACCTCTTAGAGGTCATGTTCTCCTTCTCTGGTGATCATTTTGTTGGGATTTGCGCCAAAATCCAAGGAAATCTCTGCTATGTGGTGAATGTTTACTCAGCTTGTAATATGGCAGGGAAAAGAAGATTGTGGGAAAATTTGAGATACTTAAAAGATGACTTTGAGGTAGGTGATTGGTGCATCGCAGGGGATTTCAATGCAGTTATATCTAGGACAGAGCGAAGTGGCTGTGCTTCTAGCTTTAGTAACATAGAGGCACGAGAGTTTCTGTCCTTTATGGAGGATATGGAGTTAGTGGATGTGCCGGTGCTGGGGAAGAAGTTCACATGTTTCGGCACTGACGGGAAGGCTAGTAGATTGGATAGATTCTTGTTGACTGAGGGGTTGATCACAAAGTGGAATGTCAGAGCTCAGTGGGTAGGTGACAGAGAGATCTCAGACCACTGCCCTATCTGGTTGGTTAATTCGGATCTTAATTGGGGACCTAAGCCCTTTAGGTTCAACAACTGCTGGCTTGAACATGAGAATCTTATGCAGTTCATCAAAGATTGTTGGAACTCCTTTCAACTAAAAGGGAAAGCCTCGTTTGTAGTAAAGGAAAAGTTGAAATTGCTGAAAGAAAAATTAAAGGTCTGGAATCGCGAGGTGTTTGGGTTTAAAGACTTGCAGATAGACAATATAGTTCGGGACTTGAATGAGGTAGAACGAATCGCATCGGAAGGGGGTGGAGTTGACGACGAACAAAGAAACAAACTAAATGAGAAGTTTTGGAAGGAACTTTTTGCCAAAGAAAGCTTGCTTGCTCAGAAAGCAAGAGTCAAGTGGTTAGTGGAAGGTGATTCTAATAGCCAGTTTTTTCATGCATGTATAAAAGGGAATCAGAGAAGAACTCAACTATTGAAAGTAATGGTGAATGGGGTGTGGGTAGAAGATGTGGGGGGGGGGGGGTAAAAAGGGCGGTGAAAAACCATTTCGAGGAGAAATTCAGGGAGGAAGATTTTAATAGGCCAACACTTGATGGAGTACACTTTAAACAAATCTCTGGCGTGGAAAATGAGTCGTTAATTGAACCGTTCTCATTGGAAGAAATAAAGGAAGTGGTATGGGGATGTGATGGCAATAAGAGCCCGGGGCCGGATGGGTATAATTTTAAGTTCATTAAGGAATGCTGGGATATAATTGGGGTGGACATCGTGAAGTTTTTTGAAGAATTCCACAGGTGCGGAACATTCCCTAAGGCGATAAGTGCATCCTTTATTGCACTTATTCCCAAGACAAACAATCCTCAAGGTCTTGGGGAGTACAGGCCTATCTCTCTTATTGGTTGTTTGTATAAAATGCTCGCTAAGGTGTTAGCGGGAAGGTTGAAAAAGGTCTTTAAAGGGATTATCTCGGAATGTCAAAGCGCCTTCCTCGCCGGAAGAAATATCCTGGATGGAGTGGTAGTAGTTAACGAGCTTATGGATATGGCAAAGAGAAAGAAGCAGAAGTGCGTAGTGTTGAAAGCGGATTTTGAAAAGGCGTATGATTCTGTAAGCTGGGCATATTTGGATTATATGTTGGAAAGATTGGGGTTTGGGGGAAGGTGGAGGAAATGGATGCGTGTGTGTATCTCATCTAATTCCATGTCAGTCTTGGTTAATGAGAGTCCAACGAAAGAGTTCACGGCACAGAAAGGATTGAAACAAGGGGATCCGCTTGCACCATTCTTGTTTTTGATAGCGGCTGAAGGATTGGCAGGGTTGGTAAGAAAAGGAGTGGAATCGAGCAATCTCAACGGTTTTCGTATAAACAGTACTTTATCGGTTGAGATCTTGCAATTTGCTGATGACACAATCTTCTTTTGTGATGGGGGAGATAAGAGCATATGGTGCTGGAAAGCAATACTGAGAAGTTTTGAGCTGGCTTCGGGTTTAAAAGTAAATTTTGCGAAAAGTAGCATATTTGGTTTGAATATTGAGGAGAGGGCTTTGGAAAGTATATCACATTTCTTAGCATGTAAGGTGGGTTCCGTTCCTTTTAAATTCTTAGGGATTCCGGTTGGCACGAACCCAAGGCGGGTGAGCACTTGGCAACCAATTCTAGACTCGATAAAGGCGAGATTGAACAGTTGGAAGAGCAAACAGTTATCTATTGGAGGTCGCGTTACACTTATAAACTCGATGCTTGCTTCACTTCCTTTGTATTTATTTTCCTTCTACAAAGCACCAAAGAAGGTAATTTCGGAAATAACTAAGATACAAAGAAGATTCCTATGGGGTGGTGATGAAGATAATAGGAAGTTGGCATGGGTGAAGTGGGAAACAATTTGTTTGCCTAAATATAAAGGGGTTTTGGGAATTAAAAACTTAGAAGTATTCAATGTAGCACTATTGACTAAATGGAGATGGAGAGTTTTGGTTGAAGAAGGTAATCCCATTTGGAAGGAGGTTTTGGTGGAGAGATACGACTTAAAAGGAAGATGGCCAGATATGGCGGAGAATAGAAGAAGGGTGGGAGAAAAAATCGTTGTGGTGGAGGGATTTATGTCTCCTTGGAGAGGACATTAATTTACAAGAAGATTGGTTTAATGAATTGGTGAAAATTAAATTGGGCAAGGGGAACAAGGCAAGGTTTTGGAGAGATGTTTGGATTGGAAGAGACAAATTGGCTGATTTATTTCCGGATATTTTTGATTGCTGCAGGTCCAAGGAAGCAACGGTAGAGGAACATGGTCATTGGACGAACGCGGGCTCGGTGTTGGAAATGGGACTGGGCCGAAACACTGCTGCTGGAACACTCACAGCTGCGCGCTTCTGCCGATTATTTGCAGCAACTGTTGCGGCTGGTGCAGCTGTCATTGCAGCGCACGGACAGCTGGCTGTGGGTCCCGGACTCGCTGGCTGGATTCAAGGTTAAGAAATGCTATGAAATGCTGTTACACTTCTCTGCAGGAGGATCGGTTCAGCTGCTGCCCGAGACAGCCGTGGCATGCAAAAAGGTTTGGAAAAACGACGTTCCATCCAAAATTCAAATCTTTGCGTGGAGGGTGATTTTGCGTCGAGTTGCCACACGGGTGGAGCTACATAGGAAAGGTATAATTCAATTACAAAATGATTTAAGTTGTGTCTTATGTTTTCGGGAGGTGGAAACAACGGAACATTTATTCTTGTCATGCCGGAGGGTCAAAACCATTTGGGAGAGCGTTTATGCATGGTTGGGGGTTCCGATGGGAGATTTGGAGAATATTGTTACTCAATTTATGGAGTTTGGAAAGATAGTAAAAGGCAAAAAGTGGAGAGGGGTCACGCATCTTATATGGATGGCGGTTATTTGGAACATTTGGTTAGCAAGGAACAAAGTAATTTTCAAAGGGGAGGTGGCTTCCGTACCTGGTATTATAGCGGGAACTAAGGACTCGGCGTGGAGCTGGTTCAAGGCAAGGAGGGGAAGGAACTGCAGGGTGACTTGGTCGGACTGGTATCGTTGCCCAATGGGCTGTTTGGCAATGTTGTAATAACTCTTATGCATAATTATCGTTCCTTTGTAACCTTAGTCGGGGGAGAAGCAATGGGTTAGGACTTCTTAGTCCCATTGTTGTACATTAGGTGCGAGGTACTCTTTTTCCTACCTGAGTCTTTTTCCCTAATGGGTTTTGGCAAAGGAGGTTTTGAGGAGGCCCTCCCCCTGTCATTGTAATGGCTGAGCACGCTTTGTGCTCTGTTTTTTCAATGAATCATTTGCTTTTCTAAAAAAAACTACTTGTCTATATGGTTGATGCTTTTCGGAGATATCTAAAGCTTGTAATGTGTCTCATTCTTGGGATGTCGGTCGATTCCTCACATTTTAGCCGGTGGATGCTCTTTGGTTTGGCACTTTGGCCGATGCATTAATTTTTTTTTGGGGAAACAAATGGGCAAGAACCCAAACAAGCAAAGAAACCAAAGGAATCTATCCACGAGTCACCGGCAACCCGCCTTGCTCCATTTTCTAGCAACGAACGAGAAACGGAGGAACATGGTCAAAAACGACCAAATGTTGAGAACATGAACGCCCAAATCGAGCGAGAACATCGGCAACCATGTTGTTCTCCCTAGGAATAAGAATCCACCTAACAACACCTATAGGATTTGCAAGCTCTCTGATGGTGCTGGCGAGCCCATGTAGCTCATGCGAAGGCGGAGCTCCGTCACGCAGTAAACTGAACGCTGTCGCCTAATCAGTGGCATTCATCAAAGTGTGTTATTTATAGCTATAATATTATGAGTAATGATATTTAGCCAAAAGATTTCCAGCCAAAAGTACTCAAAAACCACTTTACAACATCAATTAATCAATTTTTTTAGGACATTAACCAAGTTTTTAGTCAAGTTTCTAGAAGACTGTAAAAAACCAGGTTGGTTAATGGCCTAAAAAACTTGGTTAATTGGTGTTATAAGGTGGTTTTGCCTGTAAGTTTGTATCTAATTAAATAACATTACTCTATTGTTATAGGCTTATGTTGATAACATTTTTCTTAAAATTGGAAATATTATCTTCAACATCATTTATATGATTTTTTTTCTTTGCCATTCTAATACTGTAGATAGCAACATTGTCCAGGAAAAGGAATTTCTTCTATTCGTGCGCAATTTCTATTGACTTTGTTGGTCACTTACTTACGTCAGGGAACCTGGCTGGTCAGGTATATTGGATTTGTCGATTCATGTGGTTCTCTCCTCTCAATAAAATTTTTGTCAGACACAAATTTCGAACTCCAGACCTTAAGTGGAATCCGAGCTCAGTTACCACTCGGACCAACATTTGTTTGTAGGAAATGGAATTTTGTGAGAACTCGAAGATTTCTTGAAATTTTAAATTGAGCTGCACCAATTTAGGACTTAGACAGCTTTGACCTTCGTCCTTGTTTTTTCGGTGTGTAAACATGAGTACTCACTTTGGGTTCTATATATTTAACTAAAATTTAGGTTAAATTACACCAGCAGTCTTTTAAGTTATTTAATTGTAACAAGTTGGTCATTTAAGTTTTTTTCGTATCACTTAGGTCCTTTAAGTTATTTAATTGTAACAAGCTGGTTCTTTATGTATTTTTCATACAAGTTAGACCCTTTAAGTTATTTAATTATAACAAGTTAGTCCCTTAAATCAGGGACGAAGGGACAACCAAGGGTGGGATGGCTCGAGCTCCCCTGTTCTTGCAATAATTTTTTGTTTACACTTTATTTTTTGGTGTACCATTTTTTTTTTGTTTACACTTAGTAGCACTAATAATATTCACAATGAAATATTTGCGGTTGAGTATGCATACAATACTTTCCAATCAAACCAATTCTTCGGTTTTAGTGTTTCTAAGAAAAAACTCTTCAGTTTATTTGACTAAGAGATAAATATAAGGGATAAATATAAAATTAAGCTCTCTAATTAATAAATATAAGGGATAAATATAAGGATAATTAATAATTTATTTTATTTTGAAAAAAATCAATAATTGAATGGCAACACCTAAATAATAGGGATGAAAGTATCTGATGCAAAACAACTTTCATCAATGTCACTTGTTGATAAAAACTAGAAAAGCACATGTTTACTCTTTAATATATAGTCACTTCAGCACCTACAATGAGCGGGGAATTAGTCACTGCTGTCCGTGCGGTGGATATCTGGGTTTACCTAAAAAATATAGGGTGATAACCAGTGGCGGACCCAGGACCCCAGAGTCAGGAGGTGCAAAAAAAAATTTTTACCAAAAATGTTGGTTCATCGAAATATTAATTTTTTCTTCAAATATCCTCACTTAATTTACTAAAGTTAAGGAATGAAGTAATCTAACTCCAAATTTATTTAAGAATAAATTACCAAATTAGTCTCTCAGTTTATCCCATATTATCTATTTAAGTCTTAAAATATAGGAAAATAGGAAATAGTCCGTAACAATATATGATATCGCTTAAATTACTTTCTAAATTAGTTTTACAAATTGTCTCTAACGGAAATTAATAAGACAAATTTATTAAAAATTGGGAGGAAATTTAAGAATATTAGTGCAAATTTGAAATTTCAAGGGATTCAAAATAATTTTATATAGGGGTATTAATACTAATATTTATTTCCCAGGGGATTCAACTAAACCCCCTGAGAACCATGTAGGTCTGCCACTGGTGATAACTCTTATCCTCGCACTTCCTATATATACTACAACTACTACCGCCGTCCTACCGCTGTTTCACGTCTCCTTATAGGTGATGCTATGGGGATAGAGCATGTTAGAATTTAGTTCGTTTTGTTTTTTTTTTCCTTTATTGCTTTCCCTCTAATAAAAAAATACTACAGCTACTACTACTAAGCGGTCTTATATATTGGGGAGATTTTAATTTTTTAAGTAGCCCCCCCACCCCACTAATCAAATCTTGGCTCCGTCCCTGCTTTGAGTTATTTAAATATAACTTTTAAAGGGCGAATAACTTACATTTTTAGCCCTAAATTGTTACAATTAAATAACTTATAGGACCTAAGTGGTACAAAAAAACTTAAAGGCCCAAGTTGTTACAATTAAATAACTTAAAGGACTTAAGTGGTGCGGAAAAAACTTAAACGACCAATTTGTTACAATTAAATGACTTAAAGGACCTCTGGTGTAATTTAGCATTAATTTTATTTAGAATTTGTTTTTGTCCCGTTAAAATTTAGGCAATTACAAGTGAGATAATTTTTTAAATAAATGTATAAATTCACATGAGATTAATAAAATTTTATTGGAGGAGAGAACCATAAAGACTAGCTAATTCGAGTACAGGTGACCAGCCAAGTTTCCCGACCGATTAGTCATTGGCAAAGCCGATGAATAATGCACACAAATAACACACTTAGCAAAAAATAAAATAAAAGAGAGAATAATTTGGTACCAATTTTACCCTTTAAGTTTTGTAATTTGTAGAAGTTAACTTGGGTATGCTCCAATGTTTTGCCATGAAATTATGTATTTAACCCACACTAATAGTAGTTGTCAAAAAAAAAACCCACACAAATATTTTTTTGCTACCTTTCTCAAAAACATATTGATAATTTCAATTATGAATAATCTTGACAAAAATATCTATTAAGTAATTTTTAGAAAGTCAAAATTTGGTTATAAATTTGTATTTGTATAAAATATATATTTCTATATTTTAGAGAAAATCATTATTATAGTTTATTATATGATAAATTGAATATATAATTTTTTTTTCAATATTCCTTAATTTTTTATTCTTCTAAGACGTCATCTATTTATTTTATAGAAGAAACAAATTAGAAACTTTAATAGTATAATTGTAATACATTTTTGAAATTTAAATTAAAAAGTGATAACATCAACATATTTGTATAGTATGACTTTGGGTTGAAATATTTGTATCATTTAAATGTTTAATTTCTATTAAAATATTAATTATAATTAATTTAGATATTAATATATTTTGAGTAAGATCCCCATTCTTTTTCTTCTAAATCTTTTACTCCGTAATTTAAACACTAGTGAATTTTTTAAAATACTAATATATATATATATATATATATATATATATATTAATATGAATTTAAATTAAATTTTGAATTCATATGTATTATAAGTATTTACATTTAGATGTTAACATATTTTTGTAAAATTAAGATATAATTATCTCTCGTAATATCTATTATATCATATATATATATATATACTACATTAAAGTAATTAAGGCTTTACAAAGCCATACTCACAAATAATTCCATATATCATCTCCTTATAACTGAAATTTTCCAGTCATTCCTTAATATTAACTTCCTTTAATTCTTTATTTTTATTTATTAAATACACCAATGATTGGATATATTTAATATCAAACATGGACTTTTCCAAAATGACTCTTCTTTTATGCTATATATCTGTGTGTGTATGGGCGCGCGCGCTCACCTTGACTTTTCTCTCTGAAATGCAGTGAATAGCCAAAAGGCTTGTAAGAAATGCCCTTCAAAATCATAACAACAGATGAGATTTTAATGATGACATTATTGTGATCGTTATCTTCCGTGACTGCGGAAGGCCATGGACAAACATGGAGCCGAAAGAGGTTTCCTTGAGAGGCTTCACAGATATGGTTACCCTATCAGATTTACAACTTTCAATCACAACCCAATAATGAACTGACTCACTTATATTGAACCATCACATTTTAAAATGTGTCCCGAGTTATAGTATATGTCTCAAACTATATGGCAAATAAACATGCGTGGCTTTGCCTAATTTTGAAAAAGTTAATCCGGTGTCCCAAGTCCGTACCATAACACGTATAACCCTAATTTTATTACAAATTACAATTGTATTGTGTGAACGTGTCTCTCCCTTTCTCTGATTCTCAAACGCTCCGAGGCCTCAGAAGCCAGCCATAAGTGAATCATGGAAAACAACTATCTTCGTCATCCAAATTGGCCTTGAGACAATGTTTCCTGTAAGTGACAACAACAAAGTATGTGTTCTTTTCAAATTGGGGTATGCAATGTTTTATTTTGATATTGGAAAGAACGTAGTCACCATAACCAATTGACTTGGTATGGTCAATTTAGGTTTTAGTTCTTTTGGTAAAATTGATGTACGTTTATATGTAACCTACAATATTTTTGCATTCGTCTTTCTTTTTATTATTTTGGTTCGGCCTTAAAAAGGAGAAATGGACACAACCCCTAGCTACTCAATCAAATAGCTTGGTTGTTCGTCAAATCATCCGAGCAAAGCTCTCGATCGTACAACTCAGTATGGTGTTGTTGACAATGTTAAAACTTTACATTTTTTTTGTTTCGGTTAAAATGATAAATGTGTATGAATTTTTTTTTTGTAAACTAGGTATCTTTTGCGCGCAACTGTAGAGATAATCTCTTGAACCAGGTAGGACCACGATAGGAGTAAAAGCTATCCCTCAAGAGTTTTATGTTTTAAACCCTAACTTGATTAAAAAATCGTATGTATAGAGAAGATGAATCAAACAAACTAACCTTGCAAAAAAGAATCCAACTCAAATACACCAAAAAGGGAACCTTCGATTTTGGGAACCTTCGTTGTCTTCCTCATAAATTATAGGAGGATGTGAGAGAGACAACATCCATTGAGGTGTTACCAAAGATAGCAAGCTCCCTCGAGAATGGCTCGGTGACAATGGAGAGCAACAGCGAGAACGATCGTAATTTTGCTTGGTTGAAGAGAAAAGTGAGAAGAAAGATATTGTATTATTAATCAAAAGACAAAAATATCCTGAGTGCAAAATTAAATATTAAAACAATAAGGGTAAATGATAATTTTATTAACAAATGGGTTTTTCTCGTTTATTTCCCTTCTCTTTCTCTCTTTCTCCAACTTCTTTTCTCCACCAAATAAGAGAAACCCACTATCCCTTCCCTATTTCTTTCTATCCTACTCCCTCTTCCTTATTTCTTGATTAGTGCATTTTAATGCACATTCTTGAGCTTTTTACGTGGTCATTTCAGATGTATATTAGGCCCAATTTTCAAGTCTTCGTATATTTTAACAACTTTAGGTATCAACCAGACTTAAGTAAGATTATTTGGTATTTGTTGATTTTAACCTGTTTTCTTTTGCAGGCCATAACTTGGGTGGTAGTTATCCGATCTAGTGATTTTTGTATGTAGTGTTGGAAAGCTAACAAGCATAGCTACAAAACTTATGTTGACTCCAAAGTCAAATTCGAAAGTCTTCATTTTCGAAAATGCATTTTGTTGGACCTGTGTTTTCATTTTAATTTGTAGTGGCCCATGCTTTCTCCATTCCCTCTACTCATCACACACCCCCTAAACCCAAAAATTACAAAATTACCATCCACCAAAACCCTGCCTTCCACACTCTTCCTCTCTCACAAAGACACACCTCACCTTCTTCCTCTCTTCTCCTCTCTCACCCCTTCGACTCTGTCTCTCTCTCTCTACCTCAAACCATCACTCCCATTCGCATCACTCTTTCTTTCACTCGCACTCCAGGTATTCCTCTCTCTCTCTCTCTCTCTCTCTCTCTCTCTCTCTCTCTCTCTCTCTCTCTCTCTCTCTCTCTCTTTCTCCTCCTCTCTTTGTTTCTGTTTTTTTCTTCTTGATTTCTGGGTTTCGATTACCTTGGTTCGGCACTATAGGGACGAACCGGTTCGGTGCCTCACAGTCGGACCTTATGTTTCAGATTCTCTAAAACACAGTTTGACTTTGCAGGACCGAACCGGCTCGTCCATATGGCGTCGAACCGTGCTGTTTGAATCCCATTAAACTAAATGGCAATTTTATTGTATTTTTCAGATATGAAATTTTTAACTATTATCGGGGGAGCTAACGCAAGTTAATAATTATTTAGCTATTCAATCTATTTATTAGTGCAAATTAGTTAAATATTTATAATGATAGGATTGATATTGAATTGCAGAATCGTATCAATATTCCACAGAATGTTTTCAGCAGATTGACAACACATTGCCTCGCAATGTTGTCCTAGAAGTTGATAATGGTCATGTCTTCCCTGCTGTTGTCAAGAGACGTACCCGTAATACTTGATTTCTGGAAACTGATACACATGCTATTTGCAGTGCATACAGGGATGTGGACCGTGTTGAAGTGTCTATGACGTATCTTCTTGATGGTCGTTTCAAATTTGTCAGGATATTGTATGATGAATCAGACACTCACTCACACTCATTAGACTCGATTGATTCAGATTATAGGACATGCCATACAATTATTTTAAAATCCTTGTCGCGAAAGAAAAATGATCTCGTCCAGAGTGCGTATTGTTTCGACAAACAACTCCAACGGACGATATCTTGGAAAATGAGAATGTGTTTGCACCATGGTGCGTATGTCATCGTCGCTACGAATCTCCATAGCTGAATAGGGAATAGTGTTGTTGTCTCTATATAAGTGGGCTTGCGGTAAGTAACACTACTTACCTCTTTACGCCACTCTCCCTCTCTAACATTCCTCTCTGCCTTTTCCTTCAACTTGGTGAATGTGATGTCCATTTTCATCCTACTGAAGACATGATTGGGACATCGAAACCAAACACCATCTTTCTTGTAGGTGATACTTCCACGGTGATGAATGACAGTCAGGAAGGCGTCATCTTAGTACTGGGTTGATGTCAACTACATTTCAAAGGGAGGGGGTGTTTGTGAAGAACAGTGATGAAGTAGAGATGTTGGTGGAGGTGGGTGTGAAAGAGGTAGGTAAATCAGAGACCCTATTTATAATGGGTGTCGTCGAATGTGAGCCGTTGATTTCAATTTTTGACCATGAATCTAAATCGTTGAAATTCTATCCGTTGTGGCACAATTTCTGAAGAAAATGCAATCCACTCTTTTTTCTTGCACATTTGACTGATCGTACGCCGTTGATAAAAAGTGTTAGTGGAATTTGAGCCATTGATTTGATACAACTACGGCACGACACACAGGCGCCGAACAAGTTCGGTAGGAGGATGTCGAACTTGTTAAAATTCCAACACATGGGGATGTCAGAAGACACATGTCACGACGCCAATCAACCATGCCAGGTTTGGTACGTCGGCGTCGAACCCGCGAAATCCCGTTAAAAAGGGACGCGCTAGGAACATTTTTATTCATTATGGGTATTTTGGAGATTTTGCAGGTTTTTGGGGTGTGTGGTGAGTACGAGGGAGTGAGAAAAATGATTGTTTTCCTTTATATATTTTCTTTTGGGCTGGCGATTTTTGTACCCCCATGTTGGTCCATCCCCCCCCCCCCTCCCCTCATCCAACAAAGATTATGAATGGAATGTTATAGATGATGCAATTTTTGATTTCTATGAGTCATGATTCTTGAAGCTTCAAGGTATATCTTCCCTTTTTTCTATCATTATCTCTATTCATCGTTTTTTCGTTGTAGAAGGTAGAATCAAAAGTAGGGTTTTTCTTCTAGTTGTGCAGATAACCAAAAATCGAGTTTCTCCTCATTGAAACTTAAAGGTAACTTTCTTTTCATTTCTCTATCATTATCTCTCTTCATCTTCTTTTTCTTTTTAATTTGGTAGACTCTAGATGGGTCAAGAGAAAGAAATAACAGAGAAGGAGTATGGTGGTGAGAGAGAGATTACGACTGAGAGAGAGAGAGAGAGAGTGAGAAGATGGACGAGAGAGAGAGAGAGAGAGAGAGAGAGATGATGCGAGAGAAGAGGGGGTTTTCGAGAAACAAAAGGAATGAAGAGGAGAAAGAGTTACTGAGAGAGAAGGAGATCGAGACTGTAGTCGTCTTCCGGTGCGGTGGTCGTGCCTTTCTATAACTATATTCAAACTCCTTTCGAATCCACTATTTTATTATTTAGTTTGGTTTTTAAATTTTCTTATTGGTCCTTACCTCTGGTTGATAGTACTAAATCAGTAGTCGTCTTTTCCTCGCTTTTGGTACACTTCTCGCTATTCACTGCTATTCTATTTTCTCGCTTTTGGTCTTCATTGTTTTGTAGGTGTTTCCTTCTGACTTCGTTGTGGATTCGACCTATGATTCTGAGGTACTTATTTTCTTCCATATCAGTTGTAGTTTTTTTTTGGGGCTTTCTTTTTCTTACTTCATGTATTTTATTTCCTTTGCTCATTAACCAAATTGATGCGTTTTATGTATTTTTTTGGGGGGGCTTGCTTTCTACATTCCATTCTTTACAATAATGGTATTATGATTTTCCTGTTAGTGTTGTTCTTTTCATAATAGGGAATTCAGATTTTGTATGAGGAAATGAGGTATAGTATTTTGTTTTTATTGATGTTGGTAAGTTTATTGATCTTTAATCTCTAATCTTTAATAGTGTATATAAAGAAAAAATTTATTGATTGATTTTATACCACATGTTTTTATAGCAGTACACATTAAATTATTGGACTATAGCAATAGAACCAAATTTGACTAACAACACTTCACTATTTTCCTTCAGAATTGAAAAAAGGCCTAAAAAGCATAAACGGAAACCTACGGATATGGATTCTCTCCAGTCAAAATTATGACTGGATGAGATCTTGGCCATGAATTGTTTGTAGCCATAAAAAAAAAACGTAACTTCATCAAATCTTCACCCTTAATTAAAGTGACAGGATGAATGGAGGGAAAAAATAACAGGAGAGAAACCTGATCCGAAACCTTACACCCTATTGATGTTACTATAGTGAATTTTGATACTATTCTCATTTCTTTCCTTTTTCCTCAAATATTTTTTTATTGCCTTATTATGAGTTAATTATACCTTTATTAAATTAATTCTATGATTCAGTATAATGTCATCTTAATGAGTTTGTATATGTCTTCTTTGTTTGCTTTTCAGAAGCTAATTTGCAGGCCAACAAAATTGGACGCAGAGCCGGGCATTAAGTTCAACAGACTTGTTATTCCCTTTCTTATTGTGCATATGGTAAATATCGTTAATTTAATATTGTAAATACCATTATTGTAAATACTATTAATTGGAAACTGAAAAGTGTAAATATAGTTTCTTTATTGTTAACACTTAATAGAGATGCACATTATTTCAAATCATCATGTTTGTAAGGCAAGAAGTCCCAAGACATCCCCGATAAATTTGCACATATCAAAATGATGCAAATGTTGAAAATTCAAGTGTGAGTGGTTAGTCTCACATCGGTTATGAATGAGCTATATGAAGAATATATAAGAGAGATGACCCATATACCTAACGCCTTAAGGTTTTGGGTGGAGATGTGGTGTCCAGGTCATTAGCTCGGCTAAGAATGAGCTATATGAAGGTGTTAGGATCGGTTTCCTTGGGAAGGGAAAGGACCGAACACCAAGGGGGAAATCAGAGATATTTTCCTCTGATCACGCCTTCATTCTATATTGGCAGAGGCAAGATATTTGTAGCCCATCGGTCAGTCATGCAGGGGGGTCCTTCCGTAGTTGAGCGTATGTGTATACCGACCTGTTTAGTTGGGAACAGAGTCCTTCGAGCAACAAGCACGGAGAGCGAAGTCGTTTAAGACAAGAGGAGCTCGACAATTTCAGCCCTTCAGTTACATGACCAAAATCTTCGGCATCCTAGCCCTTCGGCTAGTGTTGAGTGCCTCCGGACGGTTAGTCCCCCGGCTCATGGCCGGTGGCGTTTGAGAATCAAAGAGAGGGAAAGGCGGCTTCAAACAACACAATTGTAATAAAGCGCACTCAGAACGTAGGGGAATATAGAAGTTTGGCATGGTTTTTTTAAAAAGGCATGTGTCTGAATAATAAGCAATTGAATTGATTAGTTAATTAATTATACATTTTTAAGTTTTAAATAAAGTAATTTTACTTTTTTACTTAGTTAAATAATCATATTAAATAATCATATATTTCTTGAGCTTAATTTACATACACAATATTGTGTATAGACTTTTACAACTACCACCAATCACAATTCATGGAGTGGTTGGTTTCCAATTGACTAGTCTGTGGATAGTGTAAAAGGCTTATACATGTATAAAAATTAAACTCATATTTCTTTTTGACAAAAAATAATCATATATTTCTGAATGCATATTTAATTTACATAATGATTAAACATCTTATCCATGTTACGTTAGTTTTATTTTATTTATATTATTGTATTAATAATTTGCTTATTTTTAGTTTATTACTAATTTATATACTACAATTTTAAGTGTGCTTGAATTATTGATGGATATTGATTCTAAAAATATTGAACAAAGTTGCCAATTATCCACAATGCCACCAAAAGAATATTGAGTTTCAGTGACGAAGCTACAACAACATGAAATAAATAAGAATAGAAGATCGTGCATTATTGTTCCATACTGTTTGGAATTGAAACAGAATGCTCCATTAATTGTAGCTTAGTTCACTAAGCTAATTTTGTTCATTTTACAGAAGCTAATTTTGTTAATTTTGTTCATATGCTAACTTGGTAACAACACAATTGCTTGTGAGTGGAGTTTTACCTCCCACAGTTAAGTAACAAATCCATTCCACCACTGACTTAAAATCAAATGTCACCGGATTATGTTTTCCAAAATTAGGCAAAGCCACCCATGTTTATTTGCCAGATAGTTTGAGACATATACTATAACTCTAGACACTTATTAAAATCTGATTGTTTAATATAAGTGTGTCAATTTATTATTGGGTCGTGATTGAAAGTTGTAAAATCTGATAGGGTAATCATGTCTGTGAAGCTTAGGAAGGACACCTCTTCTCTTTCCTATTTTTTGAAACATTTTACTCAAATTCTTTGGTTTTAATTTGTGCCACGTGTAAGTTGAAGATGTCCTATGTGGCACTTCAAGTTTCTTAAATTTAGTTGTCGTACACAAAATTGTTGTTGTAAACTAAAATTAAAAACTATTTTGCTCTCTATTGAACTTTTTGGTCAAATTATGGTTATATTTTAATTGTCAATTATGAATTTATAATTAAAACTATTAATATGTGGGATCAAGTATAGGTTTCTTATATGCAATCACCATTAGAGTAAAATTACATATAAGGAACCTATACTTGATCCCACATATAAATTACTTCAGTTTTACATATAATATGTGATTTTACTCAAATTCTACATGACAGATTGGACCCAAATTCTACATGACAGACTCACCATGTAGATTCACATATAATATGTGAATTTAATTACTTCAGTCCTTATAAATTACCCAAATTCTACATGACAGATTGGACCCACAAAAAGGAAATTAATTCACTCATTTAAGAAGCCACACGTAAAGTTGCTTAGCAACTTTACCGAGAGGCCGTTGCATACTTTATCGCAAGGCAATTGTATGTGTAGCTTGTTTTACTTTACGCTATTTTTAGTTTCTCTGCATTGGAGACCATCTACATGGCACAACATCGGGTTTAAAATTTGCTTACGTACACTATACAAGATGTTACAACTAGATGTTACAACTTTTATCTTTCATATTTATTTTACTTTGGTCCTTCATTTTTTTGTGTCTTAAGGACCAAATAGAAACAAATATGAAAGATAAATGACTAAACTGAAAAAAAAAAGGATAAAAGACCATACTGATATGGATATGAAAGACAAATGATCAAATAGACAAAAAAAAGATAGATAATCAAACTAAAATTTTGGTTAAAAATAAATAACCAAAAGTTCAATTTAACCTTTTTTTTTGTTTCGATTTTAGTGGTATTCTTTATGTGTATATGTGGCTGTGGGCGTGGCATGTGAATTTTCTTTTTTTACAATCATGCACTACAAACAAAATGACTTGTCCCTACGGACATTTCTAGTGACGCAATAATCCTCCGTAGGTAAAAGTGAACACTTCACTTAAACACTTGTTAATTTTTAAAAAATTCACTTCTATTATCACGCTCTCACATCGCACGCTAAAGATTTTATGTCGTCTCTTTTCTGTAGGAAACATTTAAGGGCAAAGAATGTCTTCCGAAATCGAGCTTCATTCTCTTCTCTTTCTGAAATTGAACCATCGTAAATCGCAACTGCAAATCTTCAAATCTGTGAAATCGAGTTTCTCTTCTAAAATTATGGAGATTTACCTCCTCTCTTCTGAAATCGAGTTTCTCTTCTAAAATCATGATGGTTTTTCCTTCTTTCTTCTGAAATCAAGCTTCTCTTCGCCTTCGACTCCTCAGCGGCATTGCTGAGATCTTTGGCACCGACGAATGCTTCTGAAATCGAGCTTCAACACGAGCCTCTGAAATCGAGTTCACTGTGAGCTTCTTATATTGTTGTAACCCTCTATTTTCCCTTCCTTCTCCTTTCTTGACTCATTTATGCTATTACTCAATTCACATCTCAATTCATGTTGCGAGTTAGAGAGATTAATGGTCGGTGGTTCTCAAGGTCTGTATTGTCGCTTTTGTCATCTGCACAGTCTAAGTGTTCGACAAAATGCCTCACTGGATTTCCATTAACTACTGGAGTTATACCTTGAGTACCGAAAGGTTTCTATTTATTTGGCTATATTCTGTTATTATTCTGCTACTCTCTTTGGCTAATTTCTATTTGGACATAGACATAGTTATACCTTGCTTATTTCAAAGTTGAGAAATTGTTGGTTGGTTTATTATTTGAACAGGTAGATTTGGTAGGAGGGTACAATGATGCAGGTGATCATGTGAAGTTTGGTTTGCCAATGGCATTCACTGTGACAATATTATGATGGAATGCTATTGAGTTTAGGCAACAAATTGTGGATGCTGCTGAACTTGGACATGAAATAAAGACTCTCCTCATTTTTGTTTTCCATGCCATAATCTCATGTTTGCCATTGTTTGCACTCTTACTGATATGCAATATGTTGTTTTACTTACATGCCACAATCTCATCAGATGCCTTTTTATGCATCACAGGTACTTTATATTAATTCTCATTTCTGCATGTTAATTTATCAATCAAAATTATAGGATAGTAAAGGTGAGGGGAGGAGGCTGGAGAGTGTGGAACCAAGGGAAATATACATTTGTGTGACAAAAAATTTAAACACAAAAAGAATGAGAAGCTACTAAAAGTAGGAAAGGACTAACCATTGAACTGTTAATCCCTGAAGCTATACCTCTGTTTCACCCCTAATGACCTTAATACCGTTAATGTGAAATCAAATACAACTAATTAGGGGACTATTAATATCCTAGCAAAATAAAATCACTTTTAAGGGGTGAAAATAAGAGACATTATTTCAGATATTTTCTCAAAGTACAGACACCAATTACAACTTAAATTATATAGTTATGTGCATATTTCCTAATTGGACATGGTTCATCCTGGTTGTTATTTAGTGTTCACTAAACTTCTGCAAATTGAATTGACTTTATATTTTACAACTAATGTCCTCTGAAAAGACAAACTTCAAGAAGATCTTTTTGACACTAGTGTTTACAAATAACTGATCTATCATTTTCTTTTGAAATATTGTTTGTTGGCTGTTGTTAATAGTAATAGTAATTGATGGAACAATTCAACACTATTGATAAACTGATCTATCAGGGAACAATTCCACTCGCAGCCAATGCCAATTCTACTCGCAATTTTACAAGCTGTGGCTCAAGAGGTATAAATTTTTTTATTAAATTTCTTCAATCAAAAATTCAATTCAACTATGTATATTTACAAAAAATACATTTATCTTTCTAGGTATCTACACCTGCTCCGGCCCCGACAGCAGCAACCGATTTGACTACTGATTCCAATTAAGTGACGCAAACAACATATTCCGAACATTATTATTGAGCTTTATCTAGTGTTTTAAATGAATTGGACATGTTTTTATATGATGTATTATCACAACAATTTAAAAGTTATAGTTGTATGTTTATGATTTGAAAGATATATGATGTATTATCACAATTGATAGGTATATGTTTGTGATTTGAAAGATATATGATGTATTATCACAATTGATAGTTATATGTTTGTGATTTGGGTTTTAATTGATATAATTTATAGTTGCTATAAAACAGTTTAATTTAATAAAAAATTATTTTTTATTCAGCAAAAATAAGCCACTGTTATTTCCAAAAAAAAAATCAAAAAAATCACTTTTAGTGACGGTCAAAACCGTAGGTAGAAGTTAAAATTAGATCTACTGGTGAAGGATATAGTGACAGTCAGAAACCGTAGGTAAAGGTATTTGGGCGTAGGGAAAACCTTTACCCACGGACAAAAAACCGTGGTTAGATGTCTTACGTTCTCTACGGAAAAAGTGGCCGTGGGGAGAGGTTAAAGTGACTTTTACCTACGGATTTTTGACATTTAGTGACGGTTTTTGTCTGTGGGCATAGGGCATTTTCCTTGTAGTGATGGCATGTGAATTTTCAGAGTATATACAAAAATATTAGCAAATCGACAAAACCTGCAATTGCGCTCTCCTTCAGTTTCTGTGTTTCTTACATGCTTTTCCAAAGTTTGCCTAATAAAGTGGTTTAGATTATTATTATATTTTGGTGACAAAAGAAAAAAAGTGGTTTAGATTATGTAAAAGTTAGAAAAAAGATTATTTTCCAGAAATATTTTGAGGAGTTTTTAAGAGAAAAATTGAAAAGTCCATCAAAATTTCATTATTTTGAGGTTTTTGATAAAAAATTACCCAAACATCTAAATTATTAATCTTATATTAAAATGGCCTTTTGGTCAGCCTAATAATTTATATTATAATCGAAACTTAAGCTAAAGAGTTTAGATCCTCTGCACCTGCAGAGGCAATAGAGGATCTGTGTTCTAAGTTAAATGGTGCTGTTAAATTTGGATCCAGATCGGGATATGGCCATATGGAGTAGTTTTTTCTTTTTATTATCTATTTTTGAATGAAGCAAACTCACTGTATAATGTTATATTTTTTTAATTGTATACTGCTATATTTATTTGCCGTACTACAGCTAAATTGTATCTTTAATTATTATTATTGTTATTATTATTATTATTATTGTTATTATTACTACTATTATTATTATAGTGAAGAAAGCTACACTATTTTTCAATCACTGATGTTTGTCAAAAAACAATTTCGATCACTGATAAATTTTAGGTCACAGCTATAACGTAATCCTGCATGGCTTAATATGTTAAGAGACCTAGTACTATTGCATATAGACATGAATATCATTTCAAAAACATTTAAGAATAAACTTGATGACACTAGGCTTAGGAATCAGATGAATCCAATAATTTGTATCAGCAAGACTGTAACTATCATAGAGAAGCAGCAGCAGTATTTTGTAACAACTGCTAAAATTTTGAACGTCACTGACATTTACCAGAATAACTTCATTCTGCATTGTTACAAGCTGAACTGAGTTCCAAAACTGAGAGCGTGAGATTCAAGATTTCTCAGATTCAACTGCAAAAAAAGAAAGATTCATGTATTTGTAAGTTTGCAACAAGAATCACTAGACAAAACTTGAGCAAAGAAAACCCCCATCGTGATCGTCACTAGTGGAAAAAATGCATTTTATAACTGCTATTTATATCGGTTAAAAACGGACTGATATTAAAAGTGACGCGGTGGCAGTTCTGTAATTAAAATTACAATTTTTATATCGGTTGCCACAGGAACCGATATAGAAAGTGCAAAAATCATCTTTCATATAGGTTCCATTGCATAACCGTTATAGAAAGTGAGGCTTCCATAACGGGTCAAAACACCACCCGTTATAGAAACTAAAAAATTTGTTTTTCACATACGCTCCCTCTCTCGGTGCTCTCATTTTGTTAGCTCTCTCCCTTATCTCTTCCACGCGTTCCACAGCTACTCCTCCTCTTCTTCAACTCAAAACACCACACTCTCAGTCTCAGTCACGCGCACGACACCACACACAGTCACTCACAACACTTCAACCCTAATTTTCGTTTTCATCTTCCCAATCGATTCGGATTCACCATATACAGGCGTTGTTTCTCTCTCAATCTTCATCATATCATATCATTTCTCTGCTCTGTCGTTGTTCGCCTGTTCCTCAAACCTTCATCATCATCTTAACCGAATGTCATGGATGGAAGCTTCAACAGCTGTTGACGGTGGAAGACGACAGCCATAGACGGTGGTTATTGGTAAGGATCCTTATTTCTCTGTTAGAGTTTTGTTATTTTGTCATTATTTCATTATCTTGGCTCAGGGTTACGGTTTCTCTTCATTCATCCATAGACGGTTTCTTTGTCGCTGACTTCGGGTTTTCGTTTTTGAGTTTGGGGTTGTTCTGCTTACGATTTCTCATTAGGTTAGGGTTTTGCTTCTATATTGTGTTCCTTTTTTTGGTTTCTAATTTGGGGTTTTTTTAATTAGGGTTTTGTTCTTTTACTTGTAGAATGTTTGTTTTATTTTTGGTATTTGTATGTTAAGGTTAGAGTTAGAATATCTGGGTAAGTGATTTTGGGGTTTGTGTTTGTCAAATATTGTGTTTTTACTGCTAGTGTTAGGGTTTCTAATTTTGCTTATTCCTTTCTTGATTGCGAACCCTAATCTCATTCCTCTCTTGATTGCGAACCCTAATCCTGTCCTTCTCTACGATTTTCAGCCCTAATCTGAAGAAATCAGGAACGAACTCTGAAGTGTGAACTGAAAGAACTGTGAAGAATCTCTACAAACTACAAACGGCTAAGCATCTATGCGAACCATCTCAGTTACGTAAGTTTCTTCAATCTCTACGATTTTACATGATTTTTTCTGGGTTGTTTATCTCTATTCATGAGCTGAGTTATGTGAAATTTCATGTTGCTGGTAAAATTACCTAAGAGATGCTATTTTAATGAATCTGTTCTGTTGGTTATCTTCTTGAGTGTATGATTAGTTGTAACTTAAAAGAGGGAAAATGATGGGGAAGTAGTTATGAGTTGATTTTAGGCATTTGGAACAACTTATTTAGATGAATTTGAGGAAAGATGTGAACAGATTAGGTCAGCAAAAATGGTCTTGAAACTATGTGAACAACTTATTGGAATAGCTTATTTAGATGAATTTGTATTAGGAAAGCCTTATAAAATCAGCTTACATGTTCTTGAGCTTATTTCAACTGGTTTTTCTAATCTCTCCACTATAGCTTGTTGAGACAATTTACAAAATGGTTATTTAGAATTACACTCACCCTTTTAGTTTTTTATTATGAATATATTTTAACAGAAAAAGATATTTGGTTGCTCCTATGACAGAAAAAGATACATACAAGGGAGAGAAATTCAATGCCATTTGCTACTTTTTCGGATTTCAAGCTTGAGGATCCCGTCCATCAAAATTTGATTGTGACTATGCATATGTATGTTGATTCAAGTTACCTTTGATTAGCCCTTCTATGCATTATTATTTCATGAGGTTCTATTTGCAGTCACACAATTTGTCTAAAGATCACAAGCCTGACCTTGAGCTTGAGAAAGCTAGGATTCTGGGAGCTGGTGGTTTCATTCAAGTTGGACGAGTCAATGGAAGTTTGAACTTGTCTAGAGCAATTGGTAAGTTTTTTGCTCATAAACTCTTAAAGCAAAGCAAAGTGTTGAGTTTATTAATCTCCTGAAATATTTATAATTGATTAATTATCTTGCTTTTTCTCAGCTTTATTTACGTTTTTATGTTTCTTGTTTTAAAAATAGTGTCTCTTGTCAGGTAAAAAGGAGAAATTCAGAAGAAAGCTTTGTCCCCATTCCCTATCTATCAAAGGGATGGAAGGGCGAAGGACTTTGTCCCCATTCCCTAAAAATAGTGTGTCTTGTCAGGTAAAAAGGAGAAATTCTGAAGAAAGCTTTGTCCCCATTCCCTGCCTTGGTTGCAGCCACCTGTGCAATCTGTTATTAGGCCACTTCATCTGCTTTTGTTTCAGTGGCACAACATCTTGAGTGTGCTGGGTTAGGAAGTGGGTTTAGTCCCTTACCGCCCAGACATATGGCATTTGTGCAGTTTCAGTTTTGTTAGGTTGATTTAGACTATCTTAGATACCATTCACTATCTTAGAAGCTTCCCACATTCTAAGCTACAGGTTCACTTAAAATATTTCTTTATTCCAAGAGATACCATTAACCTATAATTATCTGTGATTGATCTGTGAGTCTGTCGTTCAGTTAAAATTTTGCAGTATTTTTAATAGGGAATCTGTTTGATGATAACAGTTTTGCAGTTGGCTAGATTACCAAATATTAAGGTACCTGAATGAAAGTTCTCATATATACAATAAACTAATCATTCTTTTCTTCCCTTTATAACTTTGTTCTGTACCTACTATAACAGTTCTAGTAGTTTTCTTATGCATGTAATCTGATAGGTTGCAACTGTCCTCCTTTGTTGCGCCTTTGTCTACGACATTTTTTGGGTGTTCATATCTCCATTGATATTCAATGAAAGTGTCATGATTACAGTAAGTGTTTACTTTTATGAGTAGTACTTTAGTTCTTTTAGTTGGATGGTCTCATTTCAGTTTGCTACTTCCAAGATAAAGTAGTATTAGTAATTATTTCCATTTTACCTGATGAAAATGAAATTTCGGTAGATATTGAGAAGAAAGAAACATGAAGTCAGAGAACAAAGTATCCTTTAAGCACAACAACAAAGAAAATGCATACGAAAAAGTACAATGCCATTTAGCTTATTATATATATTCACATAACTGACAGCTTGGAGTGAAGGAGAAATTCAGATGAAAATTAAATCAATGAAACTTGTGATAGTTTCAGTTTCCAGCTATCTGTACACTAGCTTAACCTTCACTCACACTACTGTTATCCTACACCCTTGTGAGTTGTAACTGCCATTATGTTCTTGGATTTTGTGAAACCTGTTTTCCATTTTGGGGGAAGGATTGTTATATCTGATTTTTGTTGTTTTCATTTTTGAATGCTTTCTATTTATTTCTATTATTTTACACTTGTCCTGATTTTCTTCAAACTTTCAGAATCGAAATGGAAAATTCAAATAACGAGGGTCCCGACAAGAAGAGATCAGTATGTTCTGTTTTGTAGGGAATTCACTTCACGGGCATGTCGATTCCTGCCTGCTAGAAAACACTACCCAGGTACTACTCCTTCTCTTGCGGTTCCCTCTCTATTTCTATTAGGGTTTCTCATCTTTATAATTTTAGGATTAGATTATCTGTAGTTTATTCATGAAAATTTTATGTAAAGAACCTGTCAAAACTAATTTTGCTAACTTAGTGTTGTCAATAATCAAGTTTCTGTTGTTGGATTTCAGCTCTACTTGAAGCTGCAAGAAAAGCTAATTTCAAAGGTACTTTTAGTGAAATAGCATAAGGATTTGCAACTGAGAGGTATATTTTTTGAATCTGAGCCCTCAAAGAACTAAGCATTCCTTTTTTCCTTTTTAGAATTGATACTTCAAATTTTAGAGGATTTTTTTTTTGCTTCAATGGAGTTGACTTGGTGAAGTTGACTTTCTATTCCATCAATCCATTTTTGCTTGTGAAGCTTACTCTTGCACTTAAACTCTCGAAGACCTTGTGAAGTTCTGAGGCCAAAGTAGGATTTTTCACATGATTCTTTTTCTGTTTCGTATGGCCATGCACCATCTTTATCACAGACTTCATAAACCACACCTAGTACAATTACAATGTATTGCAATGAAAATTAGAAGACACTTAATTCCAAAAAGACAAAGCCTAAAGGAAAAACATAGAAACTTACTAAGAATGAAAAGATGTTCATGTTATTAGAGTTGCTAATGTTATAAATCCTTACATTTATTCTTTTTGGAGAAGGCTCCTCCAACATGCTTACTTTTGATCTTGATCTTGATTTTAACCTGAACAAAAGAAGAGTTTAAAAAATTTAGATGAAATCTACTTCTTTATCACTTTGAACCAAACCATCGGTACCTGAATATTATTGTTTAGGCCTGAATTTACTTCCTGATAGTTCAGCCATTTCAATGCAATGTGATGCAATGAGTTGAGTAGCAGAAGCAAGAGCAAAGCTCAACTTTGAATGAGAGCCATTGGTTAGCCAGTCCTTCTTGTTGTTTCATGGCAATTAGATGCTGACCATCATTAGTAAATAGAAATAAGTTATTGAATACGTGAATGAGACCTCCACATTCCATTTTATGTATGTTGTATAATGATTTTGCAGAGACTAACATAGACAGCTTTAGCTATTGCCTTTCAAATTCAATAATTTTTTTGCTTTCATGTTCAAGATCGCTTGGTTTTGCTAATTCTGTCAAAAAAAGAAGATGAAAAAGACAGTTGTTTAATGATGTTCCATTATGTTCTTGGATTTTGTGAAACCTGTTTTCCATTTTGGGGGAAGGATTGTTATATTTGATTTTTGTTGTTTTCATTTTTGAATGCTTTCTATTTATTTCTATTATTTTACACTTGTCCTGATTTTCTTCAAACTTTCAGAATCGAAATGGAAAATTCAGACAACGAGGGTCCCGACAAGAAGAGACCTCATCTCACTTCTGAAATGCAGCATAGATATGGTCCCTACAACTATGCACATCTTCACCCTTCAAATTTTCATGTCAGTACTACTTACTTGTTCAATTCAATTAGTTTCTGTTTTAGCATCAATTCAAACTTATGAGTTACTAGTAATTAATTGGCTTAATTATGAATTAATCAGGTATCTAACAGCAGCAGCAGCAATGGAGGAGGGAGGCGTATAGGGAGTGATTTATCATTATAAGGAAAGATGCTGCTACCTTTGGTTCTTCCTTATTAGGGCAGTATCAAGCAATGGATGTATTATGGAAACTACTAAGTTGTATTTTGAGTATTTGGGATTATGCTAGATATATAGATTTGGTACTATGTATTTGAGATTGTGGTTGCATCTTTTGAGTATTTAGGATTATGCTAGATATATAGATACTAATGATGAGGCTGTTCAGGTTATTATTTGTTAAAATTCATTTTTTTATTTAAAAAAATAGACTTTTCATATCGGTTTTCTATGGGAACCGATATGAAAAGTCTCTTTTTTAAAAAAAAAAAGAGACTTTTCATATCGGTTCTAGGGGCAACCGATATAAAAACAACTTTTCATAATGGTTCAGGAACCGATATGAAATGTCCCTATTTTTTATATCTCCTTTTTCGGCATCGGCTCGGGAACCGATATGAAATGTCAATTTTAACCGATATAAAAAGCCTTTTTTCCATTAGTGCGTCCCACTAATATTGTTCTTTTCTACAATTTTATCAAAATAGGAAATGACCCCTGATGCAAATTTTATCAAGGAAACCATATAGTATTGACCAAAAAATTTTACAATGTTAAAGGGGACAAGAGATTACTGACTAGGTCAGTCATGCCACATTGATAGCAAGTTCTAAAAGTTGCACCCGGGCCTTATTAATTGACTCATTAAAAATTTTACAAAAGCATCGCCAACCAGTTACCAAGCATTAAACAATATCTGCCATTACTAAAGTAGGAGGAATCTCGGGAAAGTCTTTCGGCCAGTGGTGGATCCAAAAATATTTAGTGGTAGGGGAAAAAAAATAATCTGCCATCTCCTTAGAAGAAACATATTATAAATATTTTAAAAATACGTATTCTCATGATAAAAAAATGAGTAGATACCCAAACAGGTACAAAAATTGACACTTATTTCGTCCGTAAAAAAATGAAAAGTATCAATTTGGTCATCAAATATCGATCAAATTTGTCATTTGAAATTAATTTGAAGGACATTTTAGTAATCTTTAATGACTAGTATAACTGATATTTAATTTGTCAATGATTAAACTAATAATTTTCGTTTTTTAAAGAGCAATAAAATTATCAATTATTCTCACTTATATTTCTTATAATTTTGTGCAAACATTTTACGTTTGCACAAATATTTAAGATAAATGGTTAAACATTATTCTCACTTATGCCCTTATATATTATGATCATTATTATCTTAATGATTCACATTTATCTATATCAAAAGATAAATAGTTAAATGATAAATTATACAATAGTTTTTATACAATTTAGACTACTAATCATTTTTTAACGAATGTGTCAAAACCTTAGACGACAAACAAAATATGATGGAGTGAGTATTTAATTATGTTCATAAAGCACAATTCAATAAAACCAAAACCTTGAAAAAAGTATTCATTTATTTCCTAGCGGTCTCTCAATTTTGTCTCTACTCTTCTCTTCTTTCTTATTCACCTATCAAAGGGGGTGGTTTAAGGTCAATTTTTGGCCTAGAATCACCCCCCTATATTGTTTATTTCCCGTCCTTTTATTTAAATAAGTGGTTACCACATAGATCTACCACTACAAGAAAATCACCGATTTCCGACGGCAATTTTCGTCGCAAATGCAGTATTTTTCGTCGCAAATTGACGTTTCCGACGAACTTTCCGACTGACAAAAATCCGTCGCAAAATCGCTCGTCGCAAATCATTTTCCGATAGATTTTTTCGTCGCAAATATCTCGGTCGCAAATTCAACGGAAATCCGTCGCAAATTCGTCGCAAATCCGCCACAAACGTTCGTCGCAAATTCGTCGCAAAAAACCATTTCCGACGAAACTGCCCGTCGGAAATCCGTCGAAAATTTTAAAAAAAAAATAAAAAAAATAAAACACATATCCAAAATACTGTTTAATCTATACATATTTTTTTTAGGAAAACTAAGGGATAACAAATCACAGAGCAAAAAATACAGATTCTGATTTTTAACAGACATTCAACCCATCCATACATTCAGGTTCCTATAAAGATTACAGAGACTCCACAAATACTAAATATTTAAGGTAGCATCATTTGAGGTATTAAAGTAAAATAACAAATAACAAATTTAACACAAAGACTCCACAAATACTAAATATTTAAGGTAGCATCATTTAGTCACGTTATAGTGATAAATTATTATTGCGAGAAAATTTACCTATCAAAGTTAGGATTTATCAGTTACCTAAATATACCGGGGTAGATATTTTACTAAGAAAGTAGTGATATGACTAATTTATTTTATATAAAAAGTGTATAAGAAATGTTGTTCGATTAGTGAGAGATGTAGATGGATTTGATGGTTAGATATGATGATTAAAATTAACTAGTCTAATTTTTGGGTGCTAGGTGTCACTCTCTTCTTAGCCAAGTAAAAGCCTTAAATAAATAAATAAATCATTTTCCTTTCCCTTTTGTTTAACTTGGCCGAGGCACTCCCACACACACCACACTCTCATTTTAACTTCCACTAATGCTCATGGTGTGGAGGAAAAAGGAAAGCAAGCTAGATCCCATGACTTCTCCTTCCTTCCAAGTGTGATCCTTCTTGAGCCTTCATCCGCCATTGCTCCTAGTTTCTTCTTCTTGTTGATCTCATCACTTTGACTTTGTGGTGATTTTCAGAATGATCAATTGCGACTCAAGACGCGGCTAGCAATATTGAACGTGGGCACGTAGATGGAAAGATCGAGTTGTAAGGGCCGTGGGTATGACCAAATAACATGTACGCTAGGAAGGAAAACACCTAAGGTAAGAGCTTCTTTCTTGTCGCTATTTTATGCTTGAGATTGTGGTTGGTGTTTGTTTGTTGTTTGCTTATGAGCTTTGTTGATTGGGTGTTGATTTGGTCCTTGCAAGGACATTGTTGTTGTGGCCTTTGGCTTATGTATGTGCTTGTTCTATGTTGTGAATTTGTACATATAATGTTTATGATTTGTGATTGAGATGTCGGGTGGAAATTGGAAGTGACTTTGGAAGGAGGGTGAGATAAGACATATGTAGGTATGACTGCTAGGGTGGCTAAGTAGATTGTTTTTGGAAAAAGAAGTTTAAAGTTGTCTTCTTTATAAAATTGGGTGTGACACGTGGATTAGATTTTAAAAAAACAAAGGCGGGGGGTTAGAGTGTAGTCTAACGAATGGAAAATAAAATGGAAAAGTATTTGTGAAATGGTAATGTTTTGAGAGATTCGAATCTTGACAACTTAATACTTTAAAACTTATGACCTTTAGATCTAATAGAGATTTATTTTGAGAAGTGAGAAAGTGGAAAATTGGGGAGGTTAGAGTGAGATTTTGAGGGAGTCTCCAAGAATAAATTTATTGGTGGTGAATTGAGGAAGCTATTGGGGTGGTTAGTGTGGGGAGAGAAATGCTTACGGAGTTTGTACGAGGTTGAATCGAAAATGAGAAGTCGGTATGGACTCTTTCTTTTCTTATAAGTATTACCTAGATTGTGAAGCTTGTGATGGCGTGTACTGGTGTATGTATGTGGTGTTCATGTGTTTGTTTTGGTGTTGGTGTTAAGTCATTATTCTTGATCCATGTGATGATTGGTTGAATAATTCTTGGTGTAGTGAAATTTGCATGGGTGTTGATGTATATTCATGCATACATGGAGTTCATGGTACAATATCATAGAGAGAAGTACTTGACTTACTAGGTTGGTATAGTACAGTATCGAAGAGAGAAGTACCATATCGGATGTGGCACAGTATCATAGAGAGAAGTGACCACATGGTGTAGTATCATAGAGAGAAGCACCCCCGAATTTTCATCATGGGGTGTAGTGGAGTATCATAGGGAGAAGTACTACACAAGTGCAGTATCATAGGGAGAAACACACCCATATTTGGATTGTAGATCTGTTGTGCAGTATCGTAGAGAGATGCACAAATCTTTTTGGAGTAGTAAATCCCGGGATCATATGCATTGACATGTCTTATAGGCATTGCATTAGGATATATGGAGTGGTGTGACGTGTTGTTGATGCTGATTTGTTAGAATTTTGTTGGAAACTTGTTAGGATTATGCATATGTGAATTGGTTATGTATATGTGAGTCAGTTTATATCTATATATGTGTAATTTCTAGAAGATGACCATTGCCTGTGGTTCTCCAATGTAATGGATGTCAACCTAGTTATTGGAGGACCATAGTTTAGTTTTTCAGAGACAAGGTTGCAGAGGTCGGTGTCCTTCCATAGTGGAGTTCTGGTGGAATCATCGAGATTCCAAATCAGAAATTGAGTATAGAATGCTTGATCAGCGTAGGTGTCTTCTTTTGTCGTATGGTCCTTGAGCAGTTCTTTGTATGGGCATTTTCGTGTATGTATCAATACAGATAGTAGTCAATCTTAGATTGAGCGTGTATTTATCTCAAACAAATTTTGTCCTTGCATTGACACCTTTTTTGAAAACAGGTACCATTTTGGTGCATGGAAGTAAATCTATACATGTCATATTTTAGTTCTAATTCTTGTATCATATTAAGAGAGGCATCATGTTTCGAAAAATGCTGCAATACTCTGATTGTTTTAAAAAAAAATATACTCATGTTTTGAAAAAGCACGAAGAGTACATTTCCAAAATCATTTCATATTAGGGGTTGAGTTCACTTAGTAGCGCTCTGAAATTTGGGGTGTTACATTGTGGTAACAGAGCTGTTCGGCCTAACCGGACTGTGAGGTTGGGTAGCTATCGCTGATCAAGTGTCAGGAATTATCAGGTGTAGTTTTGTTTTGTACTAGTTGTATATCAACCATATGTTGATAGTCTGTAGCATCTCCAAGTGGAGCCATGCATTGCATTATTGTATGTCAGTCCCTAAGGGGAATATAAGGGTTGTACTAGGTATCAGATAGGGTACTAGGATCAACGTCGTTTTAACTCGTGGACTGGGGAGACTAGTGTCATGACTTGGTTTTCAAAAAGGTGTAGAGGACTTGTGATGTCGATATGATTTGTGTATTAGATTGGTGTTATTAGAGGGCACCTAGTATTAATTTGACGTTTGAACTCGCTATGGATTGTACTTATGTTGATTGTAATTGGGATAATTATATGTTTGGGTATGTGCTGTGGAGCGGCATAACGCCGAGGGGTTTGGCGGAAAATAGCAAGGCAACTAATGTAGTTGAGAGATTGGGATAGATTTCAAATAGAATCATGAAAGGGTACCAAAGACTTAGTGGACTTGAGGCAAGTTGTGCTTATGATTATGAACTCGAGCATATTCATATTCAGAACCCTGTTGAGAAGCCACTAAGAATGGATGTCTATGGAAAGGTAGATTAAGGATTTTTTTTGTTAAATGATTATTAGTGGTGAGGAGGCGACAATCGTTGGACATGCAAATCAAGAATTGTCTATACAATCAATGTTTTTTGGCTACTGGGAAATGAGTCATTGACTGGGCCCGTTTAATGGCTTATCAAAAGTAGAGAAACTACAATTGATTGAAATAGACAATTGATATTGATATCTCTAGGATAAGTAACTTTAGTGTTTGAAACGCCTTAGGAGCTGGGTAGTATGAATTCTTGTAATTCCTCTTAAATGGTCCGAGACTGTTTGAACAAATATGTAAGTATGACTTTGGTTGCAGGAAGATGGTCAAAGTTAGGAGTTTGGGATAAGTATTTTTTTTATTTATTTTTAAATAAGCTTGGTTAAGTATTTACGATGACTCAATGATTGAGTAAAAATAGTAAAGGTGATTGTATGCTCAAGGTATAAAGGGAATAGTAGTCAGTCTTAGATTGAGCGTGTATTTATCTCAAACAAATTTTGTCCTTGCATTGACACCTTTTTTGAAAACAGGTACCATTTTGGTGCAGGGAAGTAAATCTATACATGTCATATTTTAGTTCTAATTCTTGTATCATATTAAGAGAGGCATCATGTTTTGAAAAATGTTGCAATACTCTGATTGTTTTAAAAAGAGTTTTAAAAAAAAATACTCATGTTTTGAAAAAGCATGAAGAGTACATTTTCAAAATCATTTCATATTAGGAGTTGAGTTCCCTTAGTAGCGCTTCGAAATTTGGGGTGTTACAACATGCCCCTCGAATCCTCCTTGATCCCCCACAAGAAATCTCTTTGAAGCTTAATAAGAGTCTTTATCATCACCTTCGGTGCTTTATAAAAAAGACAAATAATAGAGGGGTATGCTATTTAAAATGGAGTTTATAAGAGTTACCCGACCTCCAATAGACAAGAAACGCCCTTGCCACAAGAACCCTTGCCACAAGTGAAGTGAACTGAATGGAGCTGACTACACCTCAACTGCATCTAAGATGCCTTCCATCTAAATGAAGTTTTGGTATCATTCTTAAATGAATGCAAAAGATAAAACCAAAGATTTTTTTTATCTATAAGCAAGAGTATTTTTAAATAAGAATTTAATAAGCAAACAAAAACTGGCACAAACCTAGGATAAATAGAGAGGAAGTAAAACACAGTTCACTAAATATAGAAGAAAGAGTAAACTTAAAAAATTTATTGATGCTTATGGTTTTCAAAACAAAAATAAATCAGTAATTAAAAACCATGACTGTAATAATTCTAAACTGAATAATAACAATACTGATCCTGCTTGACATCAAGAACAGTCCAAGAACAACTAAAGACACTCCAAAATTATTGTCCATTTTAATGTAACAAAATTCAGATATTGATCATGCTTTACATCATGGAAGTACGTTTGAAGAATCATTGTTTTGATATTGCTTTTATATAGTTATATATATATATATATATATATATATATATATATATATATATATATATATATATATATATATGGATGGATACCTATGAACTGTCAAGAGTCAAAGAGGAGAGTCGTGAAGAAACCATACATCATACAAAGAGTTTGCAACCATATAAGCTACTAAAGCTAGAGACATTCAAATCCGATATAGTTGCATTCCAAAATGTTGGAAGAACATGAAAAGCGCACAAAAGAAAAAAGTAGTTTGTTACTAAGTTCCAATTTGATGAAAAGTAACACAAATGAGCAATCCTTGTCTTTCTAACTGATTTAAGGAATCACAAAACTGTGAAACTCATTCACTGTATTTGAATAAAAAAAGTCAGAGAAAGAGTAAAAATGATCCATAAGTAAAACAGATGATGCAAAAAGGGGTAAAGCAAAACCATCCAATCGGACACTTAGACACAACAGCATTCAATAGAAAGAAGAATAATGGAATTCAAGAGAATAAAATAAGAGCAATCAACATTATATGCATGTACATACGCAAGTTTGCATCAATTAACTACACAAAAATATGGAGTCCATTGAAATGTATTTTTTTCGATAAGTAAAATTTTATTAATGCATTGAAATGCTTATTTTTAACTTTTTTATTTTGGGGATGTCAAGCATCACCAACAGGAGCGAATACTGGCCAGGTTTGCCACCAAAGAATTGGACTGTCACCAGGATCATCTGAATCCTTTTTCTTGTCTAGCAGATAAATATCAGCAGACTGAACAACCTCCTTTGTATATGTAACCTGTGAATTGAGCAAAAAAGCATAAGCGTACTCCAGCAGTAGGAAATAGTATAAGATCATTTTAATGCCAAAAAAGTCTAGGCATTACTGTAAAGTCATTTAATAATAGGACAATTTAAAACTATTAAAACCCTAAAAAATTAGTATAAGACTCATTTCAATGCAAAAAAAAAAGTGTCGGCAAAACAAAAGACAAGCACCTGAAAAAACTTACCACAAAATAAGAACAAAAAAATTAAAACCCCAACCCTTGGCCATAATAAGAATCGTGAATAAATTAGAAAAATATTTAGCCAAAAATATGTTCTTACAAACAGAAAATCCAAAAATTTAGGAAATAAGGGATGTTGTAAGGCGAGGAAACCCTTGTAATTGAGAAGAGAGTGAGAGTAGGAGATGCAGATCAAGGTCATGGGCTGTGTTGAGATCTGTGATGCGTTGATGAAGAGGTCGGACATCAAGTACATGTATCTTTACCGATTAACCAATTTCTAAATGCTGGAGTAGAACCCAGACACTACAAGAAATTCACTCGTTTCCGACGGAAAAATCCGTCGCAAATGTAGAAAATTCCGTCGCAAATGTCCATTTGATAAACACTAATATAGCGCATTTTTAGAGACACTTTTAAATTATTTTTTAGAGTAAATATTGCTAATTATATAAATCATTGACGTAGTTTGCTCTTTATTTTGCAGAAAGAAATAAAAGATAAAAATTATATATATATATATATATATATATATATATATATATATATATATATAGACACACACACATACATACATACATGTGGGCTGCCAATAGAAAAAGAGGAGTGTAAAAGCAAGTGATGAATTTAAAAGAAAAGAGGATCCAACCCAACTCAATTGTCAAAGCCCAATTGTTGCGCATTAGGAGTTGCCGTGAAGGAAAACAAGTTAACGTGGAATCATAAAGAGAATTTCGCACGGGAATTAAAAAAGACAGTAGCCGCACACAAGAGCCGCACACACGCACCAACAGTAGCGCCGGCAAGGAGAGGAGGGGTTTTGGGTACCCATTTTTGACACTGTGAGAGAGCTTTGGAGCAGAAAAATGAGACTGGAGACTCAGAATAATAATTTCTCTTATTTCCGGGTTATTTTTATCTCTGTAATTCATGACTCTAATTTCTATTTTGATTGTTCTTTATGACTTTGGATAGCTAAATCCTCTTCTAGGGTCTTAGGTGGATCTTGCATGTTTAGAGACCTTTTTATGTTCTAATTTCATATCTGAATTCCGGTTTTTGTTTCAATTAATATTGTCCTATTGTTTTTATCACATAATTAGGATTAGTTACCCTATGCATGTTCATAACCAATTAGTTGATCAGCGACCGTACTGCAATTAGTTGGTGGACCTATAGGATAATTGGGGCTAAAATTAATGCATGACCAAACTTTAATTTAGTCTTCCAATCATTCAACATTTTTGCTCTTTATGCTTTTCTTAAATTTAAATTCTTGCATGACCAAACAAGGGTTAGTTTAGGAAAAAGAATATTAATCGCGAATAACCAAACGGATTAATAGTTTTAGTAAAGGGATTGGTAATTAAATAAAATAAAGGAATTCGGGTAGAGTTAGACATAGGGGAATCGAAACTTGCAAGTGAAATCGTGACCCTAGACCTCTCTCCATTTATTAAATCTAGTATTTTAATTATTGTTATTTATTTCTTTTTTATTTGTTTCATTACAATTCAAATATTCGTTCGTCTAAATAACAGTGTTTTAAAAACCGGCTCGGCCCGGCCGGTCGGACCGGTCGAACCGGGAACCGGGGGGGTAACCGAGCCGGTCAAGCCTTTGGATCAGTTATGCACCAAACCGGTGGGAACCGGTGGAAACCGGCCGGTTTTGGGGAAAGCCGGCGACCCGGTGACCCGGCTCAAACCGGACCGGGTTGTCCAATTTTTTTTTTATCAAATCTTTGAACTGTAATTGGGAGGGGCCGCGCGAACGCAAGCCCCCACTAGTGATTGCCATCTAGGTAAGTATGTTTCCCATTGACATACACCTTGCTTTTATATCTCATTTCCTCCATGTTCTGTTCATTCTATCCGATGTGGGACTATTTCTAAACTACTTAAAACAAAATAGACTCAAAACCCTCAACAAAAATGTCATTAGTGGGGTTTGAACCCCTGACCTATTGAAAGCAAATGTTGAGCGCTACCATGAGGCTACCAATCTTATTGAGAATATTATTTATTTCAAATATATATAATTGGTACCTCTTTTCCTAAAAGTCAAGTATGCTCATCTTCATGGCATTAGCTTGTAATATTAATATTATGTTTCAACAAACTTATTTAATATTAAGTATTTTTTTAAATATTTATTTAATATTAAGTTGTTAACTTATGAAATTTGTTCTAAATATTTAGCAAATTAAGTTTTACAAGTATGAAATATATAGGTCCTAAAAATTTGGGAATTTTTTATATTTTAGTAGATATAAAATAAACATAGTTATTAATTTTACAGGGACGAAATTTATATTATATACTATATAGGTATTGAAAATTCTCGAAATAGAGACCGGGTCCGAGTCATCTGGTTCCGGTTTTGGTCATGCGGTTCAACTGTCGACCCTTCGGTCCGACCCTTGACCCAGTGACCCGGTACCTTCACCGAGTCGGTCACCGGTTCGAGTTTTAAAACATTGCTAAATAATAATAAATCTTGATTAGTTTGGTACTTGTTAATTAATCCTTGTGGACACGATAATCTTTTAGACTACTTCTGCGAAAGAGTACACTTGCTCTAAGTGTGTTTTTAACGCAACACCATTTCCGACGGACAAAATTTCATCGCAAAAACGCTCGTCGCAAAAACTTTGCGACGGATTTTTTCCGTCGCAAATTCGTCACAAATCCGTCGCAAACTTTCGTCATTAATCCGTCGCAAATCCGTCGAAAATTTTAAAAAAAAAATAAAAAAATTAAATTATACACCCAACAGAAGGATGCAGTTTCTCTGTACATAAGAAATACATTGACATCAAAAGAAGCAAATACATAATTCATGCTTAAGAAATACATTCAAATTCATAATCCATACACATCAAAAGAGAGAAATATAAATAGTCTTAAACACGAACGATGCTACATCAATCAGCACATTTACCAGTGAGTGACATAAATGCATATAATAGATAGATAGATAGATAGATAAACAGACTTATTCTACTGAAAAATCTATAGCCGGTTGCCTGGTGCGATAACTGCAAAATCCATTCCAGAGAATAGATTCATCGAGATAGCCTGGATTGTAACGCATCAGCCGAACCTACATAAGAATTATGAAATTTCTCATGTAAACAACAAACATGGACAAAAGAAGAGAAGGGAGGATGATGAAAGAGGATGTCATATATCAGTGAGGTCTTGGCCAGAGGAGGAAAAGTCGGATGTCAATGAGGTCTAGGCCAAATTTATGCAACAGACAAATGAAAAATTTGAAAGCCTGGAGGGTCAAATTGGAAGCTTGGAGGGTCAAATCTCAACTCTCATTGCTTTGTTATCTCAAGAGGCCCAAGAAACTCCTTCACAAACTAAGTCTACCCAAAATGAAGATGCTGAGCAATACAAAGAAAGTATTCCTACGAGAGATGAAGTTGTCTCCATGGAATATAATTTGGAGGAGGAAGCTCTCAAGAAAGATGAGGAGACTCTTACTGAAGGGAGTCAAATCGAAATAGTAGCTCCTACTGAAGTGAGTCATATTGAAACAAAAGATCCTATTAATGAGAGCGGTTGTGAGCAGAATGAGGAAGATCCATTGGTTCTTGATTTGAGATAGATCGGAAGCCAAGTTATATAGGTGAGGGTATCTTAGTGGCCCTCATAAGAAACCGAGGTACAGTTGATTCCCAAAAGCTGGATGAGCAAGCTAAGAAGAACCAAGCATCAGAGGATGGTCGCTCTCTTCGCTGATGTTGCTCGATCAATCAGGCTTAGCATGCTGCCAGACTGATAAAGTGTTTTATAAATCTATGTGTTATTTTAGTTATGGCAATTAATTAGAAATCGTTGAAGAATGATTTTTACAGGCTTAGAAGCTCGAGTAGGCACTCTATATAGATGAACTGCACATGGCCACACAAGTCAGGAAGGGAACCAAATATTTTGTTGATGAGCGCTTGATGAAGACTTAGATAAATATCCAACATGACTTGTACTATAGTGATGTTTTGTTAAAATTTACATTAATTATGCTATGTTTTTTGGTTATGCAAAACATGAGGAGTTTCATAAGAAGATGACTCAGGCGAGTCAGGCAAGTTGGGACCCTGAATCACTTGTTGCACCTACCCCCGAGGAGGCTGCTCTAGCAAGCTAAACTAGAAGAAAACGGTATGTGGGAAGTATAAGGGCCGCCTGTATGGTGTAGGGCCCTTTTCTCCCTATATTCGGAATTGGGTCGATCCCTTTGATGATGCAGTATCGCTAGGATCCGACTCTGATTCTGATGAGGATGCATATTAGGATTTTTGGTACTTTTATGACACTTTGTTTTTTGTCTACTTAGATGAAATGACAAATAAACACCACACACACACTACAACCGATCACACCCGAGTTCGAATCTGGGAACTTATATACGTCCCCATGTCGTTGATTGTCAAGGCAACCAACATTGAGGGACTTATAACAATTTGTTTTATTTGGTTGGTGGATTACTGTCTGACACTTTGAATTTCTTTTAATTTTTTCCAACAATTTTTATATAAAATTGTTTGATTTATTTTATATTTTAGTATCTATCTATAAATAAAAATATAAAATATAAATAAGCAAGTTGATAAAATAAAAAAATTCAACCCACTAGTTAACTATTGACAAGTCTAGTTTAAGTGTCTTTTTAGTGTTTATTTTTAGTAATTTGTGTAGCAATTTAGCTCTATTCTTGAGCTACTTTACTACGAAGTGCTTGCTTTTCATTTCAGGTCAAGCTTTGAGAGAAGTGAAGGATTTTGAGCTTTAAAGGAGCAAGGATAAGGAGCGAGAAAACGCAAGAGAGTTCAACAAAAGAGGCCAGGAACAAATGGTACCACGGTCCATGCGCCCCTGAGCACGGTCCGTGCACCTCTTTAAGTGCAATCTAAAGAATTTCCAAATGCCAACTCGATGGTAGCACAGCTCGTGCACCTGTACTAATTCGTTGGAAAATCAAAAGTTGTTGAACCTGAGCACGGTCCGTACATCTGAGAGCACAAACCGCGCGTCCAGTGCAGAAGCCTAAGTTGTTATACTTTTTGAAAACACTCCTCAAAGTGATTTCTAAGTTTTTATTCAATTTATATTATTCTCTTAAGTTCTTGTTCTTTACATTACGCTTTTACTTTTCTTGCACTTTACTATTCTGTTATTATTCTTCCGCATTTTACTTTCTGCACTTTATCGCTTTCATTTATATTTCAAAGTCATTTACATTCAACAATTTACAATTCGCAATTTACAATTCTGTCATTTACAATTTATGCCTTCTAATTTAAAGTCCTTGTCTACTATGGTCATGAGTGAGTAGATTCCTATATACCTACCACAAGTCAAGTAGCAGATGTTCGCTTATCAAAAAAAAGTAGCAGATGTTCTCAAATAGAGTATTTCAAAGAGGCAGTTTGATGACATGGTGAGGAAGCTTGAAATGAATGGCATATTCATGCCAGCTTGAAGGATAGTGTTGGAAGTTATTACTCGAGATCAACACAAAATCAATAGATTATGTCTTGTACAGCTCACTAGGACTATATGTAAATAATAGTTAGCTGTTTATTAGTTGTATTTTCATGTCTTTACCATAGTTAGAATTAGCAGTTATAAGGAGAATAATTACCCTGATTCTCAGGCTAGATTAGTGCTCATTTGTCCTTCCCTTGTATTTTATAAATACCACCCATGTATTACCAAATCAAGGAAACACCTTTTCATTTATGTGTAATTCATCTTCTAGCTCATTTGTTCTAGCTCAGTATATATAAATCCACGTGGCGAGTTGTTAGCAATAGAAATGGCGATTGCCAGTAATTTATGGTAATGGAGAGGATCCGTTCTCTTCCTTTCCTTTCCTAAGGAAAAAAAAAAGGAGTTGGTATTGGGTAAGTGTCCTTCTTTTTTCTTACGTGATGATTGCTTTTGACAAAATCTATAGTTACTTGAACATAGATCATAGTAAGGAAATGATTTCTGTGGTGCATAAAAAGCTTCGAATTTTTTGTCCGAATCGGTTACCACTTGTACCGACTCTGGTTGGTAAATATAGTGATGTTTGTTACAATTACATATCGTTAACAAAAAGAAGTAACAATCTAAGTTCAAATTTTATATCTCATTCAAAAAACAAAATTTTATATCTCTAAACAAATTCATTGAAAACTCAAAATAGAAGATGAATAAACTATTTCATTTTGACAAGGTCAAGGATTTTTCTATTTTACACATTATTCATATGAAAAGCAAGTTCCAAACTCATGGATTTGGTTATGTGTTAGGAAGTTTTTTCTTAATATCCGGAAAACAAATATAATCTAACATGGACTACAAAAACAACTAAAGAAAATAAAATTAAACTACTAAAAATTAAAGCCTTATTCATTTGCTTTGGGTAGTTGTAGTTCTAACTAATATGTCTCAGTGAGACTACATGCCTAAATGCTAAAAGCCCAACTAAACAGCAATTAAAATAAAACCCGAAATAGTTAAAATTCATGATCAACACTTAATAATATATCATAATTGAAGGGTCAATAACTCATGGATTTTGACAGCAACACAACTTAGCTATCCCACTAAATGTGAAGCAGGTGCCACCTTTCGTAAAGCCAGTGTAGAAGCATTGTTGGGCACACATTTGGACATTTTCACAGCCATTAGTGCATGTAAATCCAGGAACACCCCATCCACTTGTCATTCCTACAAAGATCAAATGTTAAATCTTAAGAATGAAATGAAAATATTATACAATAGCCCATGACCACCCATTATATCTTCACAAAAAAATACTACTTTTGACCTTGGATCTAAGAAACATATATATATATAGGCCATTACAAATTTTATAAAAAGAAATTAAAAGTTAAATAACAAAAATTGTGGAGCGATATCAACCAACTCATGATGCTTTTTCTTAGAATGAGATGGCTAAAAATATTAATAGAACAAATAATATCAACATTTTAACGTTAGAAGATTATAAACTGAAAATACAACACGAGATTAAACTATCTTTTTTCCATTATTACCTGAAAGCAAAACCAAAGTAATGCACAAGATGAAGCCAAAGTAAGTTTGATACTTGTAAGAGGCCATTCTTAAAAATAATGGCATCCATAGAAGATTAGGAGAGAAAACCCTAAAAGACTATTATATTGAAAGTAGTGAATATTACAAAATGGGAAGAGGTTAGGTCACAAATGACTCTACCATCTACCTTATATACTAACTAACTAATTGACCTTACTATGTAATGGACCCACTATCTAATGGGCCTTACTAATAAACTAATGGGCTTACTATCTATATTTTAACAGCCTCCCTCAAAATGGACGGTGTTCACAACACTTCCAGCTTGGGATAAGCAATACAAAAGTACTATAAAAAGAACAATCCAAATTGGTAGCAGTTGAGGTGCATAGCTCCTAGAAGTCTTCGACCAGCTATTCGGCCCCTTCAAGTTTCTTCCAGCATCTCCACAACATTCACTCCAAAAAGATCAACAAACCCCTCTCTTGGGCATAACCATCCAAGTACCAAAGAAGACAACCAATGCTTAATCATCGGGCAGAAACCATAACTCAAGGTTTAACCACTCGGAAGAAGCAACAAACCAATACTTAACCATCAAGCAAAAACCACAACTCAAGGCTTAATCACTTGAAGGAAGCAAAACACTTAACCACCATAGGGCAGAAGCAAACATCAACAGGGTCATAGGCCCAAAGGCTTAACCACCAAGCAGAAACTATACCTCAAAGTTTAACCACTTGGTAGAAGCACAACATTCTAATGCTTAACCATCCACGTAAGAAGCCACACGGCTTAACTAACCAATGGACAGAACACTACAAAAAACTCGGTGATTAGCCACGGTTAAAACCGTAGCTAACAGGCCGAAACACCGTGGCAAACAAATTTGGCCACGGTTTTTGTAACCGTGAAAGGACCTGGCGTCGCCAAATGTTAGCCACGGTCTTTTTTCGAAGCTAACAACTAGCCAATAAGGCAAAAAAACATAGTATTAGAGCAAACATGGTATCCTCCATGAAAGCGCTTTCCGCGGCAGGTTACTTTCTTATTTTATTAGTTTCTCTTTTTTTCCTTTTCTATTTTTTCTTCTGTTTGCGTTCTTTCCTTTCGTTCATTGATCTCTTCTTGATTCCATTTTCTTTCATTTTTTCACTTTGGATCTCTGCATATTTAATGCTTTGATACCATCTTAAAAATAATGGCATCCATAGAAGATTAGGAGAGAAAACCCTAAAAGACTATTATATTGAAAGTAGTGAATATTACAAAATGGGAAGAGGTTAGGTCACAAATGACTCTACCATCTACCTTATATACTAACTAACTAATTGACCTTACTATGTAATGGACCCACTATCTAATGGGCCTTACTAATAAACTAATGGGCTTACTATCTATATTTTAACAGCCATTGTAAGAATATTTCACCTTATGTTTTACTTCTTATGAGATATTTTTTGAGAGAATTATTTTTGATCAAAATACTTTTTGAGAGAATTTGTTGTGAGACTAAGGACAAACATCTTCGTTATATATAGATGAAAACCTTGGTTGATTATGATTTTATTCAAGAAAAATATCAAATGTATTTAATGACATGACATGACATGTCCAGAATCTTTTAGATTTTCAGATTTTTTTTCAATTACGGGACGTTAATATATTGCCAAAAATAAATCATTTCAATTACGGGACGTTAATGTATTACCGAATAATTAATTGCACCAATTTTTTTTTTGAAATTGTAAAACGATTGCAACTTTAATGCTATATATTAAGTTGCCAAAAAAATGCTAACTTTTAATACGGACCAATCAATATGGAGATTTCTTTAATTTGAACCTTTCAAATTGGAAATATATTTTGGTTACAAATAAAGGATATACTTTTTATTATATTATTCAAAAAATGGAGAGAGAATCCCCTAATTCCCAAAAAGAATCGCCAATATTCAAGTTTTTCTCTTCACGTAAAAAAAAGTTTCCTTATTTGAAAATTAAAGGTTTTGTTCGTTTCTAATTATAAAATTTGAAAGAAAATATAATTGCTTATTTATGCCAATTTTTTTACAGAATACTTATGGTTAGAGTATCCTTAGTACTCCCATGAAAATACCTTTTTCTTATATAAAAAAAGACAAACATCTTTTTTTTGTGAATATATAGAGGGCCTCCCGAAACTGGACAGCAACAATACGAGGAGTAGAGACTCCTCTCTATCTTCAACAACATAATTAAATAGTTTATTTGGAAAACTAGCATATGTAGATCGTCCCGGCTAAACACTAGCACGAGGAATAAGGCAACCATCGTTAGTTAAGTACGATTTTATTCAAAAAAATATATCAAATGTATTTAATGACATGATATGTCCAGAATCTTTAAGATTTTCAGATTTTTTTAAAATATAATAATTAATTACCAATAATAAAATGTCTCTGCTTGTGGTGGTATTTTTAGATACAGAAGTGCTACTATCTTTGATAAAACCTTTAAATGTATTGGTATGTGTTTCTGACTAGCGTATTTGTGAGGAGTTGGTGAATTAATCGGTAATTGACAGTTTTCTTGTAGTTGGTAAAACCTTTAAATGTAAAAGAGAGTAACATTGTCTCTTCTTCTTTAATTTGTTACCATCAATAGTGACTTAAACACTTATCATAGTAAGGAAATGATTTCTTGGATGCATAGAAAGATTCAAACTAAAGAAGTGACAATTCAAAATAAAAGATGAATAATGTATTTCATTTTAACAAGATCATGGATTTGGTTATGTGGTGGAAAGTTTTTCTTAATATCTAGAAAACAAATATATAGATTTTTTCATTTGGATTTAGGTAGTTCTAATATGTCTCAGTGAGAATACATCGATAGCCGGTAAAATGAAAGACTTAAATGTTAAAAGCCCAACTAAATAACAAATAAAATAAAACGCAAATAACTAAAATTCATGGTCAACACTCAACACCTAATAATATTCCTCCACCCCAACAAACCTTGCTTATCAAAAAAAAACACCTAATAATATATTATAATTGAAGGGCCAATAACGTCATGGATTTGGACAGCAACACAACCTAGCTATCCCAGTGAAGGTCATACAGGTGCCACCTTTCTTAAAGCCACTGTTGAAGCATTGTTGGGCACACTTTTGAACGTTTTCACAGCCATTAGAGCATGTAAATCCAGGAACACCCCATCCACTTGCCATTCCTACAAAGGTCAAAAGTTAAATCATAACATGCAGTAATGTCCATATAAGAATATTAAACTAAATACAACTCATACTAAACTAAGTTTTTTCCAATACCTGAAAGCAAAACCAAAGTAATGCACAAGATGAAGCAAAAGTAAGTTTGATATTTGTAAGAGCCCATTGTGTAAGATTTCACCTTATGTTTTACTTCTTATGAGATGAGATATTTTTTGGGAGAATTTGTTGTGAGACTAACGACAAACATCTTCGTTATATATATAGATGAAAACCTTGGTTGATTATGATTTTATTCAAAAAAAATATATATCAAATGTATTTAATGACGTGATATGCCAGAATCTTTAAGATTTTCAGATATTTTTCAAATTAAAATGATTAACTAATTACCAAAAATAAAACGTTTCAATTACAGGTCGTTAATGTATTACTGAACTTCAGTCAAAAAAAAATATTGCTGAATAATTGGTCCAAAAAAAAAATATTACTGTTGCAAAAATTTCCTAAACGGACCAATTAAAATATAGCATTAAAGTTGCGAAAATTTCCTAAACGGACCAATCAATATGGACATTTCTTTAATTTAAAATTGGAAATACTAATCTCACAAACGATATACTTTTTATTATATTATTATGCAAAAAATGGTAGAGAATCCCCTAATTCCCTAAATGTCAAAAAAGAATCCCCTCATTCCCTATAAAATTCGCCAATATTCAAGTTTTTGTCAAAAAAGAATCCCTCATGCTCAGTGGTAAGAGCTAGCTTTATATCCTCAATGTGCTGAGTTCAAATCCCTTTGGGGACAGTTGTAAATTGACCATTAGTGCCACTTTGATTAATAAAAAATTTCCCCTTCCTCAAATTTAAAAAATAAAAATAAAGAAAAGAAGCACCTACCACCCAAGATAAATAATTCTTTCCAGTAATGTCAAGAGCCAGAAAGTCAAGTTTTGCAAGATTCGGCATATCTAGTTCTCAGGATATTTAGAGCTTCGTGCTGATAACGTGTTATAAAAAACCGAAGTAGTGCGAGAACAAGAATAGGAAAGTGTGAGAAGAATAGTACTCTTCAAGGTGTGTTTTACAATCTCATATGTGTCCTATTTAAAGGACTCAAGTTTTGTAACCTAAAAATGAATTAAGACCTAACATAATGCGTCTTTAACATATGAGAAATATTATTTGGCCCAAAAAAGCGTACAAGAATTGTACCAAAATACAAACACATATGGGACACAGAGAATATTAATACGTGTATAATACATTTTATTTAAAATAAACAAATTAATGAATTATAGGGGTATTTCCTCCGTATCCCATACGTATTGGTATTTTGGCAATTTTTTGGGACACTTTTTTGGTCCAAATAACATTTCTGTTAACATATATAATGAGGAGCAATTAAAAGGAATGAAGGTCTTTTACTACTAGGAGTTACAAGAGCATCCTAGAAATGTATACAGACATTCAATTTATTCACAATAAAAATGAAATTATGGGATTCATTCTAGTTCGTAAGATAAAATAGGAAAAAATTTAGGTGTTTTTCAATAGGTGTTCTGTTCAATTATTAAAAAGAAAAGCATAATATGCTATGTGAATTAATTTGTTCTGTTAAAGTCAATTTTAAATAGTTCTGTTATTCTACTAGATAATTTGTTCATGTCCCGAACTGTGATCGGACACCAATAAAAATAGCAAGGACATGAAAATTGTGGATGCTGTCTTATGTTTTTACACCTTCTCAGAAATTCTTTCCTCTATTGCTCGTTTTATAATGTCCAACTTAGATCTCCAATGTCTGTGATTTTTTTGATTAAAACAGTACAGCAAAAGATGTTGATGTTGTCATATTTTTTGAGAAGGTACGCAATAATTATGAAATTATAAACAATATGCTATTTGAATTAACTTGTTCCGTTAAAATCAATTTAAAATTGTTCTGTTATTATAATCAAGGTTCTAAATAACGGTCACAACTACGGTTATAGTTGCGTTAAGGCTTTCGCGATTTTGACTTTGCAGTTGTTGAGTTACAAGTTGCGGTCATCGCAGTGTGGATTTATCACAATAATGCATAAATTTTATTAAAATTATATGTCGGGCCCGTTTTGTTGCGATAACAGTCACTACCGAAACAGTTTTGTCGCAGCCATTTTTGGCGTAACAGACCGTTTTTTAGAACCTTGATTCTATAAGATAAATAATAGTTCATGTGCTGAATTGTCATCTAACTAAACTTTGACATGAGTGAGAGAATGTGAGATGATCCAAAAGAATCATGACGGGAGAGTCTTTCTTATTCCCTAGTTCATTTTTTAAAACACAAACGATAGTTTTTTTTTTGAAGGTAAACACTAACGATAGTTATGTATTGATCACTCACAATTGAAGAAAATACACTATGAGTAGCTTATTGCATAAACTTGATTTTTTTAACTAGGTGAATTTAATTCGATAACACTTAACAACTCCAATCAAAACTGAAAATGATAGGTATGATGGAACATGATACTCTTTATATAAGTTTTTTATTCTTATGAAAAACATAAGATGCGGTTTATTTCAACTCTTCCGACAACAACAATTAGTAAATCCCAAACATACACCTCCTAACTTAAAGCCTTGACTTTTACATGTTTCGTTGCAATCTACGCATGGCCCATGTCCATTACAGTCAATACTCACTTCATCAACACCTCTTGCTCGTTCCGCTGTAACAAAAAATTTCACAAATTTAGTACTCTGTCTTTTCTTTTCTTGAATTATCAACAAAACATCATCCTAGAAAACATGTTCCCCAAAAAGTATGCATAAGCTAAGAATGCAAAGTCTATAAAAAGAAAGCGAAGAGCCAAATGTAGATAAAAAACAATATTAGGGAATAAATAACCACATTTTCTTCTTTGTGTTTGTCAAATATTGTATGTTAGAAATTGAACTCAAGAGATAAAGCTACTTAAGTTTCTTACCCGAAGCTAGTACCAATGCGATGCATAAAAATCCCAACAAATAAGATTGACAAACACGCGTAGCCATTTTCTATGGATATACTTCACCTTGCAACTAGTATATGTTGTTCATGTATTATGATGCATATCACACTTGATGTTCATTATATAGAACTCACTTGTTAAGAATTTTGAAAAATAAAGAGAAATAAATGAATGAAATAAATTGAAATCGTAACGTCTTTTATATTATTGTTTTCAACCGTTTCTTTCCTTTAAAAACTGGTGTATAATCTCATTTGATATTTTATTATTTGTAATTTGATTTGATTTATGATAAATATCCTTTGACGAACCAACAAGGGTTGGTCCAAGTGGTAACTGGACTTGGATCTCATCCTAAGGTCTCGGGTTCGAATCTTGGGTGTGGCAAAAAATCTGTTGGTAGGGGAGAACCACACGGGCCGGCAAAGCCGGAAACTCGTGGCCAGCCAGGTTCCCTAGCGTAGATTAGTCACCGATAAAGCCGGTAAAAACTACGCACCAATGACATGGTAACCAAAAAACATATACTTTGACAATCTTGGCAGAGAATAGCATTCAATTAAGGAAGGTGCACACTAATTTCAATTTAAAAAATTTCCTAACTCGTATGTTTGGAATTTGAAAGAAACATTGAGAAAAGCAATAAAAAAGATCTATTTTGTACCGGGCCATGAGACCCACTTCAGCAATCGGACATGAATAAACCCAATAACTTGGATCCACACCCACAATAAATCAGCTCATTTATAACGATTATGCCTCAACGACTGAGATTCATCTGATCAATGCAACGACTCAGCCTGCACGGATCCTTATAAATATTGACACACATTGCCAAAAATAGGTACATTCTCATTCCCTGTTACACTCTGCAATTCTCAATACTGACTTGAGTGACGCTGTGGCTTCGCAGGTAGACCACCCGAGATCACTTTAACACACCACTTAGACTGCACCGGATCCGGCTTGGAAGACCGCATGGTACAGAACAAGATCTATCTTATTGTGAGGAAATTCGAGATTATATTAATGTAAAAAAAGAAATATATAGTAGGACAATGAATATATATATTTTATATAGAGGAAAATCCTTGAAAAATGCCAAAAAAGAATCCCCTAATTCCCAATAAAATTCGCCAATATTCAAGTTTTTGTCTTCACCTAAAAAAGAAAAACTATTTATCTTTGAAAATTATAGGTTTTGTTCGTTTCTAATTTTTTTTCCAAGCTCTATGTTTTAAGTTAGAAAAAAAAATATAATTTCTTAATTATGACATTACATCTTTTTTTTGTAAGTCGGATATCCTCTTCGTCAAGGTTGTGGACGAAATTTTTGCTGCCCAATGGGAAGTCTGAATTTGATGTCTTATTTTGTATTATATATATATATATATATATATATATATATATATATTGAAATTAATTATTTTATTACAACCACAAATAATTAAAATAAAATACTGTGAAAGAAAAATCAAAGTTTACATCAATATATCTTGGAGTTGATTCCCCTTGTTTGTAAGTTAGACGTCACAAAGTCTAGCATTATATACTTTGTGATTAATCAAATATGCGCAACTCTAAGTTTGGATTAAAAAAATTTCATATCAACTTTAAAAGGAGTTCAACTTTTCCCATAAAATTTCCATAAAGGTTACATCATACCGCAAAAGAACTCCTCCAATTTGTGGTACTAAACCACCTTTATCCAAATACGTAAATTAATCCAAACATAGAAGAAACGTATAACCTATTCACCTATCATAGGTATACATGATTTCAATCAAGACACACTAAAGGAACCATCTCCTTTCTCTCACTACAAGAATAAGTGCTGTTTTCTGCCATTTTTTCCGACGAACTCTAGTTCGTCGCAATTTCCGACGGATTTCCGACGAAAAAGTCGTCGCAAACGTTCAGCAAAAGAGGCGCTAAAATTCCCGCTTACGTTTGCGACGAAGTTTTTTTCCGTCGCAAATTTCTGACGGATATTTTCGTCGGAAAACGCTTAAAATCCGTCGGAAACGAAAATACCCAATTAAAAGAGAACCCCTTCCCTCGAACCCTCTCATTCAGCAAACCTCACGCTTAACAAAAAAAAGTAAACCCTCCTCTCATTCGCGAAACGTCATTCTCTCCCTCGTTCTCTCCCTCATTCTCCTCCGCCCTTCTCAACCCTCCACCACCCTCCTCCGCCCTCTAACCCCGTTTCCCCTTTCTATTGAAATCCTAGGGCAAAATCCAGTCCTATTGGAGCCTCTCTCTGCCATTCATCGATTTGAACGATTCTCCGCCAAATTTGTTTGCTTCGGTACCATCGAAGGAGCTGACAACCATGCTTCCACTGTTTCCCCTTCCCAATCTCGAATACCCAGGTAAGCTTTTCATTTCTGTTTCTTCTACTCGATCTGAATATGTTTTAAAGTTTTGATTTTGAATTTATTGGGAGAAGTGAACTTTTTAACGGTTTTAACGAAGGCGATGAGTTGAAAGGGTTTAGGGATGTGTTTGTCTTTCTGAGAGTGAGAGAAGAAGTTAAAGCTACTGCAGGTTCCTATTTTCCCCCTTTTTCTCTTCTCTAACCTAAATTATCTAATTACGCTCTCTGGCTTTGTTTCTCTCCTCTGTGAATGTTTCCCTGCCCTAAAACACTTTTATTTCAGCTGTAATCTCTGTTTCAATTTTCCTAGGTCATGTTTCCTTTCAGTTTTCAGAAATGTAAAATAAACCGAAATAATTGTCCACCAGAGCTTGATAAATTAGGGTTTTGGTACATTTCCTTTTTGGTTACCGAAAATTTTGTTGTAGGCATAAGATCTAATAACTTGTTTGCTATGCAGTACAATATGTCTGAGGAATGAGCAGTGCATCCGGATTGCAGAATGCCAGCAATCCTTATCATGAATGTAGTGATTACTACTTTAGAGTAATAGCTGAAGCCATAATTAGGATGCAGCAACAGGAATCTGGTTAGTCTCTTAATTGCAATATCTTCTACTAGTTGCAAGTGTGTTTAATAATGCAAGTTTTGTAGTTTTTTCTAGTGATTGGGTTATTGAATTGATTTGTTTAATTGTGATTAGAATTAGAACTAACGTTTATGTTTTTTTGCATCTATCAGAAGTTGCACAAGCAAGTGGTGGAAGTAGCGGGAGCAAGCCATCCCAGATGAATCATATCCCGATGAGGGAACACACGACGACGGACCCAAACCTGAAGAAGATTCTGATAGTGACCCTGATCAGCCTGCTGTAGAGAACATGGATGGAGCCTACCCTAAACTCTCCTCAAGACAGAAAAAGAGGATGGAGTTGAGAGCCAAGATGGTAAAGGATGAAATATATCATGTTTATAGCTTCAGTTAGTTTATTTATTTTAAGAAAACTTAAGCTCCTTGCTTTGTTTCCTTGGCAGCAAGAAGCAAAAAAGCGTAATCAAGTTTGGGAAACACGTGTTACAGTTAATCCTAATAGACCTCCTACGCAAGCTAAATTTTTTGAGCCTGCAGGTTAGCTATATTTGCACACATTTCTTCTGTTCCATCTATCTTGTTATTTAGATTTTCTTATAGTAAAGGTCCTATGCAGCATCTGTTTTAAAGGAAAAGCTTTCAGCCTTGGGTTCATTAGGGGTGTTAGCTGACAATCAGCTTCAAGCTGAATTACAAGAGCATAATCTGAAAGGGTGAGTTAGAATCTGCAGTTAGAGAAACATATATCAGTTACTAGTGTTTTTATGAGGAAGCATGCTACTGAGTGCTTTCCCCCTTTGGTAATTAGCTCACTGAGTTTCATTTGGTTGAGGCAATCAAATTTTCCTGAGTTCTCATATGCTTATCATTTACATATTTTAGGATATGACTCAAGCAACCGCAACTCAAGAGCTTGCAGCAAAGGATCTTCATGGATATGAGTGGAAGTTTAAGCATATATATAGAGGTAATTTGGCACTTACATTGGAAGCCTTATTTCTTTGATTTTAATTGCATATTCAACTTCTGGAATGGATGAATATTATGACTTGGATTGAAATTAAAATTGAACACCAAAGCCTCCTCCTCAGTATTCTTGGGGGTGGTAGTTTTTCTTCTGTTTTATGCGCTCTAGTTTTGCATCTCCTAAATGTGTATACTTGAATGAGGGTGTGTATACTTGATTACTTGGTTTGCTAGTATTCTAGCTCATTCTTCTAGTTTGTGTTTAATGGTAATTCAGTAAGTAAATTTTTGTGTGTATACTCCAATATGGGTATTCAATAATGGTAATTTTGTGTTTATCGTCGATTTTCTTGTAGTGGAAAGGAATGTGTTCCAATGCTATGTTTTTGGTTCTAAAAATGCTGGGAAATCTGCTCTGTTGGATGCATTATTGGGAAGGTGTGCTTCTAAACCCTATAGGGTTACTAGGAAAACTCTTGTATTGCGAGAGATACCAGAGGATGAAGTATCAAAAGTTCTGTCAAATTCATATTTTATACCTTTAAAAGGTGATTCATACTTGTATTAGTATCGCTTCACCAAATTCTGAGGGGGGCTCTACTCCATGCCTTATATTATTGAGGCATCATGGAATAAATTTCCCTTAATGATCTAATCTAGTCTAATATTTTTTAAGCTAGTTTAATTCTTAGTTGCTTATTTGTTTATTATTTGCTTTATGCATTTTCTTAATTTTTGCTCTTTTCTCATTGTTTTCCAGCTCTGATGAATACTCATGGAAGAAATCCAGAGATCTGCTTGAGAAGGTTGCAAGCCAAGGAGACCTAGCTGGTTATAGAGTTCCTTGCCTCCTTACCGCTGCTAAGGACGATCTAACTCCATATCCCAGGGCAGTCCAAGATTCAGTTAAGGTATTGCATTTTCAGCCCAGTGTTCGGCGTGATTCATGTCATTAAACATATTGTGTATAATTTCATAGCTAAACCTGTCAGTTCAGGATGTGATTATCTATTTAATTTTGGTATAGGTTACTCAAGAGTTGGGAATAGAGGCACCTATTCACGTAAGTATGAAATTGTCAACCTCTATATGTGTGTGTATCTGTTGTTTGTTGTATCTGTAGATTATATTGTTTACTTAGTGTTATAATATATATATATATATATATATATATATATATATATATATATATAAGTACTAACAATTAGAATTGGAAGATGAAGGTATAAATCCTATTACAAATGTAAAAACAAATTTTCTTGACAGCAACAATCGGTCAAATTTTCTTGACAGCAACAAATTGATATTTTATTTTTGTGAAATCACCAGATACTTTAATGTGATTGGATCCGACCTTGAAGGAAGATTGGGTGAGGCTCCAAGACCTGAATTACGGGAGCAAGGTCGAGTATCCGGTGCCTGCTTTGATGCAGCTCGTGGTATTATACCCGGCTTAAAGGTATGCTGATATTTCCTTTTTTGTTTTGGTTCAAAAAGGATTGTTTACAGAAGTCAGAGGGTACAAAAATGGGTCTTGTTAAGTAGATCGGCAGGGTACCAAAATGGGTATTGTTAAGGAGATTGGCATGGTATATTTGATGCATTGCTATTAGGAGAATCAATAAAGTGGAAACCAGCTTAAGCTGTTATGTTTTCAAGAGTTTGAGTTATCAAACACTTCATGATTCTTCTATAAGCATGATATCATTCTCTAGAAATGCATTGTTCTTCATCAATATGATATCATTCTACATTAGAACTGCATTGTTCTTCATCAATATGATATCTTGAATATTCATTCATATGTGACAGTGAAAATTGGTATTGGAGGCTTCAGCATTATACTCTGCAGTGCACTTGTTTTGCAATGGGAAGGTATGGAAATGGCATCCCATACCCTGTCAACTTAAGAACAGTTGTTGGACTAAGTGGTTGGCTTCCAGGATTAAGGTATATATTTTTTAAGTAAGTATTTTTGGGGATGTGATTTGGAACTATGATTTAAAGTTAATTAGTGTTTTAAGGCTTGACAGTTTTTGTGTATTTTTTTCAAGATGTTTCTCCTTTTGATTGTTTCTGAAATGATTTGAGAGAGTTGTTTTTTCTCTTTCTGTGTCTCAGTATGTGTTATCTTTCATAGATCTGCTGAATTAGTTATGCCAAATTCAAGCTCTGCATATATTTTAATGCGTTTTGTTCCATCTACAAAGTTGATAGATTACATGGTATAGTAAAATAGTTTCTGTTCTTGCTGGATTTGATGCAGTCCTTTATTTTACATTCTGGAAGATAAACTTTTAGTGTGTGCTTTGATATTACAGTATATTATATTATATCAATTGTGTTTGTGTCTCAGTTTCAATTTTGGTTATCTCCAGGAAGTACAGCAAAACTTCATGCTATATTTGCATTATGATTTCATTGTTGTTGACAATTTTTCTGCATGTTGCTTAAATATCAAAACATGATCTGAAGTTCTGTCATAAGGAACTTGCTTCATGTTAAAAGAGGTCAAACCTAATCAAAAAGAATTTAGTGATTGAGGAACTTGTGGGAATAAGGTTTTATTGATGTTTGGAAACTCTTGTTTCTGTTGTTTTCTTGCTTTAGGCTCTTAATTCTGAGGAACTTGTGGGAATAAGGTTTTCTTGCTTTAGTGTTTTGTCAATTCAAGGATGAGTTACTATGATTTTCTTCCTATGTAGGTATTGACCCATGCAAATGGGATTTTGTGTTTGAAAGCTTTGAGCAAGCTGATCCATCAACTACTCGACTGTAAGCAATTTAGTTTCTTCACATAGACAAAATAAGCCTTCTATTACTATAAATTAATTTTAGCTAAAAAATGATCATGATATTAGTCATTAAACTTTTAAACTAACATGAAACTTATATCCAATGGTGTGAAAACCTTTTGATTGCTATGTACTGAAGATTTATAAAGTTTTGAAACCTTGACTTATTTCAGGCATGGAGGCACTGGTCTTGGTCTTTGCATTGTGAGGATGAGCAACTGCAAAGTTGTAAATATTATTTATATGTAAATATTCTAAAATCAGTTTTGTAATGCACAGTTGTACATTGGAATATTTGATATTCAGTATAGTGGCCCAATCCCACAGTTGTACCTTCTCAGGAAGGTAGTTGTCTTGTCCCAAATAAAAACATGAAAATTCCTTCACGTCTACATTTATGTTACAATCAGTTACAAAATTAATTGATTTTGGCTGTGTAAAGTTACAATCGGTTACAAAAATAATTGATTTTGGTTACACAGTGTTAGATGTTTAGCTTGTGGCTTCAAACCTGCAACAAATATGTTGAAACAAGATCGGTTTTGTACAATTTAATTTTTTTTTAATTTTTTTTAAAAATTTCTGACGGGTTTGCGACGGATTTGCGACGAAAATGTGTCAGAGTTTGCGACGACTTTGCCACGGATATTTGCGACGGGTTTCCGATGACTTTGCGACGGAGACATTTGCGACGAAAAAAGTCGTCGAAAACGATTTGCGACGAGCGATTTTGCGACGACTTTTTGTCCGTCGGAAAGTTTGTCGGAAACGTCAATTTCCGACGAAAATTGCTGCATTTGCGACGAAAATCGCCGTCGGAAATCGTCGATTTTCTTGTAGTGTCTGCCTTCAACCAAATCACCTGTTAATCTAAAAACCATTACAAACAAATAGTGAGATTACAAATCTCAATGAGTTCTTCCAAGACACATCACCATATCTTCGAATATCTTTTATTGTCTTTTAATCCGTAGCATAATTCAAAAGAGATCTAACAATACAATGTTAACCTAAACGGAGAACCACCACTCAACATTTAGAGAGCGCACGAACGGGCCTTGGACTCGGGCTCATGACTTCCCTCTCCAAGTATCCAACAATCCTGTAATCATCATCCCGTAATGAATCCTGGGAATTATCATCCCGTAATGTTTCCTTATATGTCTTAAGATGTATCCAATTGTACATAAGTACATGTATCATGGTTATGTTTTGTGTTCTCTCTCGTTGACCCAAACGAAACACAATAAATCAGTTCAAGTAATTTCACTATAACATCAATTAGCTCTATGTAACACATGTTAATTGAACTTTACATACAAAGCATGTTCAATCAATTTACTATAATCAACATTTCACAATTTATAAATAAATTCAAGGGAATTTGAGAAATTCACAATTCAACATGTCATCAAACAACCGGTCACACAATCACAACCAAACCATGTATACAATCGTCATTTCAGCAACCCCATGAAAGTTAAAACCACATGTATTCACAAATTCAGAATACAACCATACATAAGGTAAGACTCAACTAGGAGGAAACAAAGAGGAATGAAGAACTCACTTATGGCCGTTGGTTCCTAGTGGAGTTCGAATTCCACTAACTTCAATTCACCAAAAACTAGCTCTAATTCTATCACATCAGATGTCCCTAGTTCACATGCAATCCCCCAACTTCAGTTCTTGACTTTCCTTCTATGTCCAAAACGAAAAGAGTGATGGAGAGGAGTTCCATAATTCTGTTTTTGGACAACATCTGTGAGCAGTTTTGCAAAGGTTATATCTAAGTCAATACGCAACGAAATTTAGCAAACCATGTGTCTAATATGAAGGAAATTCTGTCTAGTTTCTGAGGGTTCAAATGAAGACAACAAGTATTTAGGGAGTTATGACCAAAACAAAGTGATTGGATCAAAACCGTAACTGATGTAGAAACCGAACTTGTGGACACGATATCTACCTCATAACATAATGAAATCCGATGATTCTTGTGTCTATTTTGAAGGGTTTTATGTCTAGTTTCTAAATAAAGAAAAATGAACTTCAAATAAGGTTTGTGAAGAGAGATATGAATCAATTACCATAGGTAGTCAAAACTGTTTTTGTGCTGTAATTGCTGTGAGTTTTGAAACTTCAACTCCAATCACCAAAGACAACGAATTGGAGCTCCAAAGTGCTAACCCTATATTCAATTTGATATCTTCCTCTAGCTTTCCCTGAGTCACCAAGTTCCAATTCCACTCCTAATGGAAGCATGCAAAGCTTCTAAATTGGGTAAAACCCTCAATTTAATTAAAGAAAAAGGAAAACTCGATAAAAAGGCTATATTTCACTTTGCTTAAAATACTTGTGTTTCTAAAAGTAAAAAGAAAATCCAATATAACATAGTCATGTTAGAGTTTTTGTAAAGTTACTGCATGTACTTGATCGTTCCAAGTATCTTTCAACTCGGTCCACCCAATGTTCCTATCTCACTAAACACACATAACGAAGATGTTGGACTAGGTTAGGAATGTTCTTCGGAATGAGTGACAATCACAAAACAATATAATTTTGTTAATGGAGATCTTTTGTTAGCCTTTCAACGCATTCACGAACACCTAAATCTGAGTTCTGAATCAAAAGTTGTAGTTAAAATAGTTGAAAATCTAAGGAAGAACTCCGTCAATTTAGAATAAAACTTGTTTTGTGTTTTTTACTCAATCCAAGTGCTTCCTAATCCACCCCGACTTAGATGCAATTACATCAAATTTCAAATCACTTCAAGAAATGAAATATCGTGGAGCCTCAAAAGCATTCAACAACATATTATTTCAAACCTCATGTGTCACACAACATTGTGCATAACTTATATGGTTATACAAATACCAAAATAGAGTCTAGAATACTATTAAAAAGGATAGAAAGAAATTCGTCCAATCTCCTTCCGTTTGACCTCCAACCCTTCCATTTCCACATCATATGCTTAAATTGTAGCACTATAAAGAAACCATTTTCATTATTTGAAACCCATTTCAGACATGCCCATAAACACCAATCAATTTAAACCTCAGAATTAACGCAAAACAACAGGTTTACCACGAATTAAGCGTTAAGGGTTAGGATAAATTTGGAAGGCTCTTGGAAAAAGTTAAAACAACATTCATGTTTAATTATAGATGTAGCTCTTTTCGTTAGCTTTCAAACGCCTCAAATCGGAGTTCCGGATTAAAAATACAGGTAAAACAGTCAGAAGGCTATCGAAAAGCTTAACAGCCAGAAGGTAGCACGACCCGTGCTTAAATACGCACGACTCGTGCTCCCTGTGCAACACCAGAAACCAGTTTTAAAGCATCTTTAAGTATCCCTTAAGTATGGAAATGACCCCAAATCCTCAACCAAGCTAAAATACAATTTAATACGTGTAAAACCCAAGTTCAAACAAGAACAAAACATCAATCGTTATCGTGCAGTTCACACAAGTTTCTAGGAATACAAGAATCGCCTATTTGATGCTAAAATCACCTACACTCAAATAACTCAAGGAGTGGGGTAGCGATTTAAGCAACAACAACACAAAAGTTAAATACACTAGGAACACCAATTCACTCATCTATTTGGATATAGCACATAACTTACCGGAACACTAGCCAATCTCGGGCTAGATATGAGGTTTCACTATTACAAAGGCAATACCGAATTTTGATTTAAATAAGAACAACGAAAACATATTTCTCAATTGAAACCGTCTGCTTAGGAATCTTAGTTTGATCGGAGAAGTTAGGGATTTGTGAACATGATAGAGTCACAACCCTTAATCACATGAAGCATTCAGATACCGATCCGAAGGAATTAAGGAACAATTAACTTATGACGCGAAAAGAGATATTGGCAATGGCAGATAAAGTTTGATCACTAACACTACTACAACCTTAGTTAAGGATACATCAAATTAAGAGCGGTATACACAACAAAGAAGCCAGATATCTTAAAAGACTCTTTTATTTTAGTCATTTGGTCAAGGATTCGATCCCTGGCCGGTGCGTATGGAAAAAAACCTAATGGAAGAGGTCAACCCCTTAAATGGATCTCAGTACCTCGGGGGATTTCTCGGCAGTTGCACGCGCAGGGGATACCTTGGTTTACCAAAAAAAGACTCTTCTATTTTAGTAAAAACAAGGTTCTTTCAAGAACAAAAAGGGAATCAAAAAAGAACTATAGTCTTAAGGAAGCTGAAATATAAATTTGATTAACTCGGGTCACAAAACAAGGCTAACTAAAGAGAAAATGAGAATTCAAATGTTAAACATCTTCTTGTTATGAGAGAGAATGTTTGAAACTAAACTTGAATTTCAAGAATGCCCACTGATTAGGAAACGGTTCTATGAGACCGAAACTGTCCTAATCGGAAGGGTTTCAATAAAGGTACTCCTTGGTTGGCGACCTCTGAACTTCTTATTAATGCGATGATCGACCGACTCCGATGACTAAGAAGCTACATACAATCCCTTGGATCAACACGGATGCCCATCACCTCTTGCTACATCATCATCTGTAGCTCTCTTCTTACGCTGCGCACACTAATAAGGAGAAGGTCGGAGATTCTATGGTTCTGGGTTTTAGGGGTTTTCGGGCTAAGCCAATCAATTGTCATTATTCTAAGTACCTTGTATGAAATATTGAGTTGATCCGGTTCAATACTTCACACAATATACAGAGAGGTTCCGACAGTTAATTGTCAGAGTCTCTCTAGCTGCCTCGATCTATCTAATCAATTAACTGCGGAATCATTAAGCCCTACTATGTCGAACTGCCCTGATACCAAAATGTAACATCCTAAACTTTAGACGTCATAAAGTCTAGCATTATACACTTTGTGATTGATGAGAGAAACGCAACTCTAAGTTTGGATTAAAAAAAATTCATATCAACTTCAAAAGGAGTTCAACTTTTCCCATAAAATTTCCATAAAGGTTACATCATACCCCAAAAGAACTCCTCCAATTTGTGGTACTAAACCACTTTTATCCAAATACATAAATTAATCCAAACATAGAAGAAGCGTATAACCTATTCACCTATCAAAGGTATACATGATCCCAAAAAGAGCCTTAAAGGGACCTTACATTTCAAAATACATCCAGAATCCAAAATAAATTATCCAGCTAGCTCATGTAAAACTTCAATCAAGATTCACTAAAGGAACCATATCATTTCTCTGCCTTCAACCAAATCACCTGTTAATCTGAAAAACATCACAAACAAATAGTGAGATTACAAATCTCAATGAGTTCTTCCGCGACACCTCATCATATCTCCCAATATCTTTTGATGTCTTTTAATCCGTAGCATAATCCAAAAGAGATCTAACAATACAATGTTAACCTCAACGGAGAACCCCCACTCAACATTTAGAAGAGCGCACGAACAGACCTTGGACTCAGGCTCATGACTTCCCTCTCCAAGTATGCTACAATCCGGGAATCGTCATCCCGTAGTGAATCCTGGGAATTGTCATCCCATAGTGTTTCCTTATATGTCTCAAGATGTATCCAATTGTACATAAGTACATGTATCATGTTAAGTTTTGTGTTCTCTCTCGTTGACCCAAACGAAACACAATAATCAAGTCAAGTAATTTCATTATAACATCAATTAGCTTTATGTAACACATGTTAATTGAACTTTACATACAAAGCATGTCCAATCAACTTACTATAATCAACATTTCACAATTTATAAATGAATTCAAGGGAATTTGAGAAGTTCACAGTTCAACATGTTATCAAACAACCGGTCACACAATCACAACCAAACCATGTATACAATCGTCATTTCAGCAACACCAAGAAAGTTTAAACCACATGTATTCACAAAATTCAGAATACAACCATACATAAGGTAAGACTCAACTAGGAGGAAACAAAAAGGAATGAAGAACTCACCTATGGTTGTTGTTCCCTACTGGAGTTAGACTTCCACTAACTTCAATTCACCAAAAATTAGCTCTAATTCTACCACATCAGATGTCCCTAGTTCACATGCAATCCCTCAATTTCGGTTCTTGACCTTCCTTCCATGTGCAATACGAAAAGAGTGATGGAGAGGAGTTTCCATAATTCTGTTTTTGGACAGCATCTGTGAGCACGTTTGCACATGGTATATCTAAGTGAATAATCAACTAAATTTAGCAAAACAAGTGTATAATATGAAGGGAATTATGTCTAGTTGCTGAGGGTTCAAGTTCAAAACGGATACAACAGGTACTTAGGGAGTTATGACCAAAACAAAGTGGCTGGGTCAAAACTGTAACTGATGTGGAATAAAATCAGATGATTCTTGTGTCTCTTTTGAAGGGTTTTGTGTCTAATTTCTAAAGAAAGAAAAATGAACTTCAAATAAGGTCTGTGAAAAGAGATATGAAGCAATTACCAGAGGTAGTCAAAACTGTTTGTGTGCAGTAATTACTGTGAGTTTTGAAACTTCAACTCCAATCACCAAAGACCACGAATTGGAGCTCCAAAGTGCTAACCCTAACTTCAATATTCAAGTTGACATCTTCCTCTAGCTTTCCCTGAGTCACCAAGTTCCAATTCCACTCATCATAATGGAAGCATGCAAAGCTTCTAAAATGGTAAAACCCTCATTTATTCTTCTGCAGAAATTTCCAGCAACTTATGCTTCTTCAATGCTTGATGCTCCACAAATTTTGACTCCCAAAATGGAACCCTAGCTTGAATCCCCTCTATTGAAGTTTTCTCTACGCCGTAATCAGTCCTTCTAAGCTTCTTTTTGCTTCAATCTTAGACATGAGTTTCAAAATCTTAGCTCTTGTAAACTTTGGGCCAAAGATTCTGTTTGGTAAAAGAAATGAAGAGTGAGAGGTGGTATGATCAAAGTATAAAGGAAAGGGTCATACTCCATGCAACCCCCCTCTACTCACTGGACACCCTCAAAACTAGTGAAAAGACGAAAATGCCATTAATGAAACGCGCGCTTCCCTTTTTTCTGGGTTTACGACGGTTCAGAAGTTTACCACTAAACTCGTTCAGAACGAAACTCCGGGGTGTTGTTTTTTGACTGACACCCCCTCCAATAAAGATTTTATCACGTCCGAAAGTTAAAAACCGAACCGGTTCGAACCCAAAGTCCCGAACCACTGTAAAATATGGCAGATATTTTTTTATGCCCTTCAACGGCTCAGACTCCACTGTCCATTATTATCAATGGCCTACAATCAGTTAAAAAAGTAATCAAACGTGTCACAAAAGGTGTTGGGTGTTGTTGAGTTGCATAAATAATTTGGAGTTGGAATTAAGTGATTGGGGTGTGTAAAAGGTGTAGTTGGGTGATGTTGTTGGTATGTGCATGTGTGTAGTGTAGGTGTGCTTGGGTGTGCTGAGCATGGGCGCCAAAAGTGGCTGCCCATGCGTGACTCGTGTTGTGTGATGTGTGGTGTTGGCATGTGCTTGGTGGTGCGTGAGGGAGGGCGCCAAAGATGGCTCGCCCGTGTTGCCTGTGCGTGTATGTTACTGTTATTTTAATGTTGCTGTCACTGTTATTTTAATGTTGTTGTCTCTGTTGTTTTAGAATGTTGATGTCACTGTTTTTAAAATAGTGTTGTTGCTGTATTTTCCATGGTGCTGTTGCTGTATTTTCAACTATGCTGTTGCTGTTTTTCTAAGATAAATGTTGCTGTTTTTCTAAGATAAATGTTGTTGTTTTTCCAAATTAATGTTGCTGTTTTTCTAAACTTTATGTTGCTGTTTTCTGAAATTAATGTTGCTGTTTTCTAAAGTTGCTGTATTATCAATGTTGTTGTTTGTTGTTTATATTTGGTGCTGTTTTAGTCCTTTGGTGCTGTTTTGGTCCTCATGGTGTAGTTTTAGTCCCTTGTGACAATTTAGTCCGTATAATTAGTTGGTTATTGGCGTAACTGGTGTGCTGGCCTTAGGACAATTAATTGGAGATGTAATGATGGTGATATAAATAAAATGGTGTGAATAATTATTGGTGAGTGGGGTCTATGACCTTCGTTGGTGTTGGTGAAGTTTTTGAAGTCTTAATGGTTAGGAAATGTCTCGGGGTCGAATAGAAAGTGAAACGGTACAAAACGGGTTTCAAAATGCTGTTTTCAGCCAATTCTGGCTTCCATCGCGACGCGACCCGTGGCCATCGCGTCGCGACCCCAGTAATTTTTGTAACGCAAAAGTTTCTGTCACTCTTCGCATCGCGCCGGTATCTTTTCGCGTCGCGACGGTTTGCAGTTTTCATTAAAAGGTTCCCGAACTTGTTGTTGCAATAACTTTTGATTCGGGGACCCGATTGAGGTGTTCTCAAATGCGTTGGAAAGCTTATTAAAAGACCTAATCAAATATTGGTGAGCTGATTAACTATTGGTGAGCATGCTACTGCATAGTTATGGTGATTTTGGTGTGTATGGTGCATGGTTCATGGCGTCGCATAATCATGTGCATTATTGGTGAGCAGAAGACTTCGGTCTTATTGGTGAGCAGAAGACTTCGGTCTTATTGGTGATGTGCCCTCAAGGCAAATTATTGGTGATGATGGATCCACATGCATATGCCCTAGAAGTTGGGTTGCATTGCATGCATTATTCTTACTTTCGGTATTGTTTTCTGATTGATGTAAAGTAACGGGGTATGTTGTTATTGCTGTGATTTGGTGTTGTTAGTTGCCTTTCTAATATGATGTTGATCCTATTTGTTATTATTTATGTAAAGAGACTCACCCTACTGCTTTTATGTTGCTTCTCATGTCGGCAACGTGCAGGTGATAGCGAGTGAAGGTGATCTAGTACTTTCTTTCTAGTGGGTCGAGTCAGCTCTGATACGTAGCACCGGGGGGGGGGGGGGGTTAGCTTACTGTTTTATTTAGTTGATGTTATTAAACTATTTAATTGGTGATGTAACATAATACGTTGAAATTTGGTGTTTTCCGCTGCAATGTTTTTATACTGATGTTGACGTAAGCTAAACAGGTTATTAAGTTGACTGTGGTGCTATGTACTATGCACTTTATGATTTTATAAATTAATTTTGGAGATATCATACGTTGTTGTTTGTTTAAATGTGGCACCCTCTTGCGGTTGCACTGAAATGTTTTTGGAAACTCTGATTTTAAATTAAATAAACAGTAGTTTATTAGAAGGGGGTGTTACAATAGTGGTATCAGAGCAGTTCGGTCTGTCCGACCAAGTTGTTGAGTCTTTAGTTTTTATAATCCTCGAGTCTTGTTACTCGTTCTGAGTTGAATCTTGTTTCAAAGATTAGTTAAGATGGCTGGACGAAATGATGCTGCTCTTGCTGCTGCTCTGCAAGTAATGGCTCAGGCTGTGGGAAATCAGTAGGTTGCTGCTGATGCTGGTGCTCGTAATTTGGCCACGTTCCAAAGGGAGAATCCACCCACTTTCAAGGGTCGGTATGATCCTGATAGAGCTCTGGCATGGTTAAAGGAGATTGAAAGAATTTTTCGAGTTATGGATTGTACGCCTGCTCAGAAGGTGAGGTTTGGTACTCACATGCTGGCTGAGGAAGCAGATGATTGGTGGCTTGAGACTCTGCAGAGGTTGGAAGCTGCTGGTGAAGAAATCACATGGGATGTCTTCAAGAGAGAGTTTACGAGGAAGTATTACCCAGAGGATGTGAGAGGCAAGAAGGAGATTGAATTTCTGGAATTGAGACAAGGAAACAAGTCTGTGGCCGAGTATGCGGCGAAGTTCGTGGAATTGGCTAAGTTCTACCCTCACTATACTAATGATGCTAATTCTGAATTTTCGAAATGTATCAAGTTTGAAAATGGTCTGAGGCATGACATCAAGAAGGCAATTGGTTACCAAAAGATTCGGGCGTTTGCTGATTTGGTTGACAGCTGTAGGATTTTTGAAGAGGATAGCAATGCTTCCTATAAGATTGTGAAAGAGAAGAGAGGTTCTCAGTATCGTGAGAAGCCCTATGATGTTTCTGGTGGTAAGGGCAAGTGGAAAGCTGATGATCCAGGCAAGAAGCCAAGTGGGGGAGATGCCCCTGCGAACATTGTGTGCTACAAGTGTAGTAAGGTCATAAGAGTTTTGATTGCCCGGTTAACAAGTGTTTCAAGTGTGGTAAAGAAGGTCATATAGCTGCTAATTGTGAGAAGAAGGATGTTGTTTGCTACAACTGTGGAGAAGTGGGACATATTAGTACCAAGTGTTCCAAGCCAAAGAAGGAGAGGGTTAGTGGGAAGGTGTTTGCCCTTGCGGGGTCTGAGGCGGCAAATGAGATCAGAGGTACGTGTTTCATTAAGGGCACTCCGCTAGAATCTACTGTTGATACTGATGCTACTCGTTATTTTATTGAGGTTAAATGTCGTGAGCGTTTAGGTCTTGTATTGTCTGCTAAGACTGGTCTTGTGTTGCCTGGTGTGTCCTCTGTGTCCCTTGTCGATCTTCGACAGAGACTTTGTTGTGAATTTTTGTTGTTTGCCGTTGGGTGGGTTAATTGTAATCTTGGGTATGAACTGGTTAGAGCATAACCATGATCATATTAATTGTCGCAGCCAGTCGGTGAGTTTTGGGAGGTGTTGAGTCTGGCCCGCTGCCGACCTAACACGAGATAAGTAGGATTAGACCTTGAGTTTGGGGAGTAACCCGTAAGAGTTGGAATTTAATTGAGTAAAACCATGGTAATCACCGTTGAGAGTATAGTATTCCAGTATCGGATAGATGGTGTTTGAGTAGTCGAGTAGGACTTTGATAACCCACAGATTAGAACATCTAATTAGGAGTAAGAATGTAGAGAAGGGTGTTTGGTCTGCTGCTAAGTATGCGATAGATTATAGACGAGGACGGTTAGAGATGACAAGGAGATTTGGTATTGGTTTCGTGAGTTTGGCGTAAATTTTCGAGGACGAAAATATTCTAAGTGGGGGAGAGTTGTAACGCCCCAAAATAATTCAAGTATTTATTTAATTAATTTAATTAGGTGCTATAGTGGTTAGTTATATTAAAATAATAAATAGGGTATTTAATTTAACTAAGAGGTGGTGGTTAGTAAATAAGGGAGTGGTGATGGTAATTCCGGGGTGGTAAGATTGGCCCAAGCCCAAGCCCATTGACTTAGGCCTAGGCGCATGTAACAAGGGTTTGAGACAAGTGTCTCACTTGTGCAAAATCAAAAGAAATCGAAGGTGAGAAGAGTGAGAGAGAAGAGGCGCGACGGTGCTAGGGCAAGGGAGAGGGTTTTGCGTGGAGCTTCAAGGAGAGGAGAGCTTGGATTGGCGATTTCTTTGGTGGCTTGCTAGAGGTCTTGTTGGCTCCTTCAATTCCAAAGGTTAGGGGGCTCTCTTTTCATCTATAATAACCTATAGGATTAATACCATGTTAGTTAGGTTTTAGGATGCTTAACCAATTGAATTGATATGTTGTTTCGGTGTTTTATGTTATGCGAAGATCCAATTGTTGAATTCTATGATGTTTGATGATGAACTTGTGTTGTTTGGTGATGAGACCATGTTGTTTGGGTGTTGGGATGTATATAATAATTATTATGCATGTCAGGTGTTTGTAGAATTGACTCAATAAAATTGAGAAGGAGAATATGATGAATTGTTGGGTGTTGTTGAGTTGCATAAATAATTTGGAGTTGGAATTAAGTGATTGGGGTGTGTAAAAGGTGTAGTTGGGTGATGTTGTTGGTATGTGCATGCGTGTAGTGTAGGTGTGCTTGGGTGTGCTGAGCATGGGCGCCAAAAGTGGCTGCCCATGCGTGACTCGTGTTGTGTGATGTGTGGTGTTGGCATGTGCTTGGTGGTGCGTGAGGGAGGGCGCCAAAGATGGCTCGCCCGTGTTGCCTGTGCGTGTATGTTACTGTTATTTTAATGTTGCTGTCACTGTTATTTTAATGTTGCTGTCTCTGTTGTTTTAGAATGTTGCTGTAACTGTTTTTAAAATAGTGCTGTTGCTGTATTTTCCATGGTGCTGTTGCTGTATTTTCAACTATGCTGTTGCTGTTTTTCTAAGATAAATGTTGCTGTTTTTCTAAGATAAATGTTGTTGTTTTTCCAAATTAATGTTGCTGTTTTTCTAAACTTTATGTTGCTGTTTTCTGAAATTAATGTTGCTGTTTTCTAAAGTTGTTGTATTATCAATGTTGTTGTTTGCTGTTTATATTTGGTGCTGTTTTAGTCCTTTGGTGCTGTTTTGGTCCTCACGGTGTAGTTTTAGTCCCTTGTGACAATTTAGTCCGTATAATTAGTTGGTTATTGGCGTAACTGGTGTGCTGGCCTTAGGACAATTAATTGGAGATGTAATGATGGTGATATAAATAAAATGGTGTGAATAATTATTGGTGAGTGGGGTCTATGACCTTCGTTGGTGTTGGTGAAGTTTTTGAAGTCTTAATGGTTAGGAAATGTCTCGGGGTCGAATAGAAAGTGAAACGGTACAAAACGGGTTTCAAAATGCTGTTTTCAGCCAATTCTGGCTTCCATTGCGAAGCGGCCCGTGACCATCGCGTCGCGACCCCAGTAATTTTTGTAACGCAAAAGTTTCTGTCACTCTTCGCGTCGCGCCGGTATCTTTTCGCGTCGCGACGGTTTGCAGTTTTCATTAAAAGGTTCCCGAACTTGTTTTTGCAATAACTTTAGATTCGGGGACCCGATTGAGGTGTTCTCAAATGCGTTGGAAAGCTTATTAAAAGACCTAATCAAATATTGGTGAGCTGATTAACTATTGGTGAGCATGCTACTGCATAATTATGGTGATTTTGGTGTGTATGGTGCATGGTTCATGGCGTCGCATAATCATGTGCATTATTGGTGAGCAGAAGACTTCGGTCTTATTGGTGAGCAGAAGAGTTCGGTCTTATTGGTGATGTGCCCTCAAGGCAAATTATTGGTGATGATGGATCCACATGCATATGCCCTAGAAGTTGGGTTGCATTGCATGCATTATTCTTACTTTCGGTATTGTTTTCTGATTGATGTAAAGTAACGGGGTATGTTGTTATTGCTGTGATTTGGTGTTGTTAGTTGCCTTTCTAATATGATGTTGATCCTATTTGTTATTATTTATGTAAAGAGACTCACCCTACTGCTTTTATGTTGCTTCTCATGTCGGCAACGTGCAGGTGATAGCGAGTGAAGGTGATCTAGTACTTTCTTTCTAGTGGGTCGAGTCAGCTCTGATACGTAGCACCGGGGGGGGTTTAGCTTACTGTTTTATTTAGTTGATGTTATTAAACTATTTAATTGGTGATGTAACATAATACGTTGAAATTTGGTGTTTTCCGCTGCGATGTTTTTATACTGATGTTGACGTAAGCTAAACAGGTTATTAAGTTAACTGTGGTGCTATGTACTATGCACTTTATGATTTTATAAATTAATTTTGGAGATATCATACGTTGTTGTTTGTTTAAATGTGGCACCCTCTTGCGGTTGCACTGAAAGGTTTTTGGAAACTCTGATTTTAAATTAAATAAACAGTAGTTTATTAGAAGGGGGTGTTACAGTAGGAAATGGGGGGGTGTTATTATTAATCTGAACATTAAAATTTAAAACAAAATAATTAAATAAAAGGGAAGGCATATATAAGAAGAAACAAATGATTTGCGGAACCCTAATTTCAATTCTCCCACCTCCAACGCTGTTTCCTCTCATTTGAAAAGAGAGAGAAAGATATTTCAAGGAGAGAGAAAGAAGGGGGAGTGAATGAAAAGAAAGAGGGAGAATGGGAGAGAGAGGGGGAACGAGATACGCGAAGGGAGAATATGAGAGAGAGAGAGAGAGAGAGAGAGAAAATGAGAAAGAGAGAAGAAAGGGAATGGAAGGTGGCCGTGGGACGAAGAGAGAGCGTGACAGCTCCGGTGACCATGGTGGAAGAAACAATGGTGGCCGGTGACGTTGTTGTCCTCTGTTTGGATGCGAACGCACGGGAAAAAGCAAGGGGCTTCGACGGCGACGGGAGAGAGAGAAAGATGCGATTGAGAAAGGGGAACATGCCGGAGGAGACGACCGCGGGTGGTACTGCGGTGTTGCGGTGTCGCCGGCGATGGTGGCCGTGGCCGGTTGGGAAGTACACCACGGTGGTTACGGCGAAAGGGGAAACGAGCACTGGGGTTGGAGTACGGTGGTCCGCCTGGCGGCGACGACCACCGCCAGCGGTGGCGGTTTGAAACAGGTCCGATTCTACCCTTTTTTGTACCAGATCTCATTCTACCTTTTCCTCCTCTTATTTTGGTTTTGTTAACGGTTTTTTTAACCCTAATCTATTTACAAGCTTATTAACAATATGAACGCTATTTACAAAGTTAACCTGAATTTATTTAGAAGCCTATTTTATGCATGGATCTATTCATAGCACTAGCAAAAGCGTAAACTGAAGATCCGATTTCTAGTTCATACATATAGTTTTCAGATTTGTATTGTTACAAACTTCAGATTATAAATCCCAATCACAACCACGGTATTTCTACAAAACCACGTACTATAAACTAAAACTAAGGAAAACAAATTTTTGGGACCAACCTATACTCCAGCCTCTGAAAAGTCTCCTGCTATTACTGCTTGCTGCCTTTTACTGCTGCTGCTTTTGTTCTGTTTGACTGCTTATGTTTCTGGATTTTTTTGATGCTTTGCAATTAGTGTTTCAGTGTGAAGCCCTAATTTTTACTCTGAATTTCTCTAAATTTCGTATGAATTTTTCTGTGTTCTTTTCTGTGAAATTCATTCTGTGTTTATAGGGATTTTTTAGGTTTAGGGATTCAATTTTCTGATTCTCAAGGATATTTTCTTTCCTGTTTCAGGTAATGGACCTACTGAGAAGTCTTGCTCAGCAAGTAGAGCAAGGCCAGGCCCAGCTGAGAGGCTGGAGCTGCTGTGTTTTTTTTATTTATATTTTCCTTTTTCTATTTATTGTATTTTTTGGATTGTTATTTTTTGTATTTTGGAACTTTTTGGACAATTGTAATATTTGTAAATTAATTTTTGTTATTTTGATTTTTATTTATATTTGTGATTTCTGCAAATTATTATTATTTGGACTATGGACAATTTTATTGTTTTTGGCCAAAATGGAAGAAAAGGATTAAATTGGGCCAAGCCCAATCAAAAGACTAAACATAGGCCCAATTAGACAAATGACTTTGAACTAAAAACTACAGGAAAATCGACAATCTCCCAATTCTTGAGTCTTTCATTTGCAGGACAAGGGCGCACTAGACTGATGACGCCATCTTCAGCATTTGGATCATCTTCAACAGCTGCAATCTAATTGGGATTCAACATTCCCGCGCTCCGAAAGCTTTGCTTGATGTCGCAGATGATAATCTTCTTCATATTTGGCTCTCTGCACTCAAGTTTGGCCAACCTCTGCTCTTTCTTTTCTTCATTGATTCTTCCTTTGTTAGTACAATCAGGCCAATATCCTATCCCACGTCTATCCTTGTTTTCACGAAACTGTATTGGTATCAGGATCTCTTGTTCAGTCTTTCCCAAGCGGCTTCCAGCTTGGTAACCTTTGCTCACCATGACTTTAGCAATCATCATGGCAGTCTTGGACAGTTTAGGCTTCAGCAATGGAATTCCCTCCCCCACAAAGGTGGTATTTGCAATTTCTAATGCTTGGAAGGCAGTCTCAAAAGATTCCTCAGCAGCCTCAATGTGGCGAGTGGGAGACGACCTATTTACTAGCATTTCTTCTTCACCGAAAACAACCACCGGCTTGTTGTTCACTATGAATTTGAGCTTCTGATGTAAGGAGGAGGAGACAGCCCCTGCAGAATGGATCCATGGCCTCCCCAAAATACAACTGTAGGGTGGAGTGATATCCATTACCTGGAAGATCACTACGAAGAGTTCTGGACCTACCTGTACAGGTAACTCCATTTCTCCGATGACCTCCCTCTTTGACCCGTTAAAGGCCCTGACTAATGTAGAACTTGGTCTCATGTATGAACAACCCACATATAATTTTTCCATGGTTGATCTGGGTAACACATTCAAGGACGGTCCATTGTCAATAAGCACCCGAGTATTCTCCATATTTCACGGCAAGGCTTTGTTGTGCCCCCTTCCTTCGGTTGGAATGTCGTCATCAGTAAAGGTGAGGTAATTACTTGCAACGATATTTCCCACGATCCCATCAAACTGGCCAACTGTGATATTGTGAGTGACATGGGCCTCATTCAATACCTTCATCAACGCTGCACGATGGGCTTCGGAGTTGAGCAACAATGACAACAGAGATATCTTGGCAGGGGTCTGGTTCAGCTGGTCAACCACCTTATACTCACTCTGTCTCATAAGTTTCAAAAATTCACCAGCTTCTTGTTTAGATAGTGTCCTTTGGCCCATATTCTTATCAGCAGGTTCTTGTTCTTTGCTTTTGCCTTTACGGGCTTCTTCTTCTTCTTCTTCTTCTTCTTCTTCTCTTTATCGACCTCCACCGAGTCCTTCGGGGGGTATAGATGCCCCTACGTCGAGTCATCCCACTAATCCCTGAGATGTTAGTGATATCAGGGTTTTTCTAGGGATCTTTCATCTGAACTTTCACGTTATAACTGCATGGGACCGCATGGGCGTCCTTGAAGGGGAAAAGAGTTGGCACTTGAATAGTGATTGGTTTAGGCATAGCCAGGGCCAACTTCGAGTCCTTATTGTAACGGATCTCTAGCGGCTTCCAGATATCCTTGCTCTGGCCATTGCTTCATTGGAGAGTCGACATGTCCTCCTACCCTTTTTAAAAACCCACCTGTATTACGTGTCGGTCTAGGAAGTCTTGAAGGACTGGCTTGAATGCTTCACATGTCCCGGCACAATGAGGGCCAGTACACGAATCTTTTCTGGCGCATCCCTTCATAATAATTCCAAAGTGACGACAATTCATCGTGGATGATGTCCAGAGGTGTGCTGATGTCTTCCACCTCTCTAATCAAGAACTGCCCTTCAAAATCTCCAATAGCATTAACAGAGGATTTCCCGTGCCCCGGTAGAGGGTTAGTGGCAACATTTGGACCATCTTCTTCGAAATTCAGCCATTTGGATTCAATTAAACCTTGCACCACATATTTCAACGCCTTGCAATTTTCTGTTGAATGCCTGTTTACTCCAGCATGGAATCCACAGGTAGAATTCAAGTCGTAGCCTCTGGGGGAAAGGAGGCTGAAGGGGTCTCATCGGACGGGGAGTGATCAGGTTGTGACTGATAAGGTGGTTGAACAGGTCTGTGTATGACATGGGTATTGGGTCAAAATTGACAGGCTTTCTCTCTGAGTAATTGTGTGGGCTATAGTTTGGATTGGCTTGGTGAGGTGAGGCTAGTGGTGTTTGGATAGGGAATTGGTAGGTTTGTGGTGGATTAATATAGGGAGACTTTCCGGATCCGATGATGTCGTTGGCTTCTCCTTCCTTCCTTTTTTAGGAAATCCAGAGAATGGCTTTTTCTGGTTATTGGTTCCGGTAAAACCGTGGGCAATCTTTCCATTCTCCAACCTTTCACCTATGACGATCATGTCTAAGAATCTCGAAGATACACTTCCAATCAATCTGTCGTTGAAAGGAGATTGAAGAGTGTCCATGAACATGGATACCATTTCTTTTTCAAGAAGAGGTGGTACTACTTGTGCTGCCAACCCTCTCCAGTGTTGGGCGTACTCTTTGAAAGACTCGTTATCTCTCTTTGCCATATTCTGCAACTGTGCTATATCGGGAGCCATGCCAATGTTGTATTTATAGTGCCTCAGAAAAGCGTCAGCTAGATCTTTCCAACATCGGATATGGGCACGTTCCAGTTGCATATACCAACTTGAGGCTGCCCCAGCTAAACTGTCTTGGAAGTAGTGGATGAGAAGTTTGTCGTCGTATGCGAACGCGGCCATTTTCCTGCAGTACATAGTTAAGTGGGTCACTGGATAGGTTGCTCCTCTATACTTATCAAAGTCTGGCACTTTGAACTTGGGAGGAATGACCACATTAGGGATGAGACATAAGTCATATGCGTCCCTTTCCCCGATATTAGATCCTTCTACTGCCTTTAGATGCTCATCGAGCATTTGCATCTTGTCGCTGGGTTGAATGTTCTCTACCGGGTAACCGTGAGGAAACCCTCTCATACTGTAGTAAGGATGAAGCACCGGAACTACAGCTGGGCTCGCATTTGGGATATGCGAATGAGTAGGGTACCTGGGGTGGAATTCAGGAATTTGAAAATCTACTGCCGGAGGCGGGGCATGCCGGAATTCAGATTTTGATCATATTGCACTCCTACTTTCACATTGTGCCCCATCATCTCAACTTGGTTTCGTGTGGCAGACCTTGACGTGGCCTCTTCTGTTGGAGGCGTGTATCCTAGTGGTAGACCGTACGGAGGCTATTGCACGCCTTAAGGGATATTGCCATTGACTGTGGGGGGTTGGATCCCAACATTGTGAGGACCGAGAGCATTGGTAGGACGGCTTTCAGTATTTACAGCTGAAGCGCTCTCATCTGCATTCCTCTTTTCAAGAAGTTTCATAATTTCGACTATTTGGTCCTTCAGCATTATTATCTCACTCATTTGTTCTTTCAGCTTCTCAATGTCATCCTTCAGTGTCTGATTGTCTTGGTTTTCGGCCATGTTTCTTGCTTGAGATCGAGTCCAATAACGATGTTGACGAACCGTTTGCCTTTTTTATTCTATTATTGGAATACGCATTATGAGTATGTGAATGAATGAATGAGAAAGTGCATGCATGTGAGTTCTATGCTTTTAGCCGGAAATCGTAATATTGTTTTTTCGTAAAGTACATGAGTTAAGACAATGATGGTAGATGGGATCGATAAACAGAAACAATCAAATTTCATTAATGAAAAAGAAAATGTTTGACAGAAAAGGAAAAATACAAATTTCTACTCAAACTTCATTCAAATACATATAGTTTTTATCTCTCCACTATTCTCTCTCTTCTTTTTAGATAGGTGAACAACCTTCTCTTTAAGTTCAACAACCAAAATCTTGCAAAATTCGACGAATTCGAAGACCTCGGCCGGGGTGTTCAGCGGGTGCATTGCTACATTAGCCTTCTTCAAACGCCTTGGGATTTCTATGACAGCTTGATTAGCAAACCATGCCAATTTTGAGAATTTGTTTTTCCAATACAAGCCTTCGTTCTTCAGGTCAATGAAAACTTGGTGATTTTCTAACCTTCGAACTAACTCTGCATATCGGGCTTCCCAACAAGCGCTTTCAGTCTCCAACTGGCGGTCAACTGCCTCTTGATATTCAATATGATCCCTCAGATGATCAGATCTGTCCTGCTCCTTTCTCAGGGCTTCTTGATATTCCCAGAGTATTTCTTCTCTCTTTTCCTTGTCTTGCCTAATGCTCCTCATCTGATCCTCAAGTTCAACTATCATGATACGGAACTCTCACCTTGACCTTTATGCCAAGCTGTGGGTGTTTTTTCCAGCAATCACAGATTCTTCCCACATTCCTTTCCACTTGTGTGCATCATTGACAGCAGTGCTCATTTTCATATTAAATCATTTCAGCTCCTCTTTTGCATTTTTCAGGTACACCCGCGCATCCATTTTACTCTCTTCTTCTATCTTGATCCTTTTTTTGCGACTTTCGATAGCTTTCTCTTTGAGTAAATTTTCTTCCCTCAAATTTTGGTTTTCGATAAAGACTTCTTCAAACTCTACTTGGAGCCTCTTCTTTTCCTCCTCCGACCTTGACAGCGCCGTTTTGAGTTCTTCTAACTCTTCGTTGGTCAGGGGAACATGATCAAGTGGTTCTTCTTCAACCCGAATTGCACTCTGGTAAGGTAACCGGGTATTTTGGATCCTTTCTCGAAGCCATTGGCGAAAGGGGTTTCCTTATCGCCACTCTTCTTTGTAAGTTCTCGGCCTCCGCGGACCACTTTGTCCCATGCTTGAGAGATTTTTCTGAGCATACTGGCGTCTCTCTGATCTTTCCCATATAAGTAAAAAGGGGTTAACATGCTTTCGGTGGGTGAATTCTGCATTGGGTACCCAAGTTGTCTGAGGACCAAAAACGGATTGTAATTTATACACCCCTTTGTCCCCATGAGTGGCACATTTTGGAAGGTTCCGCATTGATGAATGGCTTCGGGCCTTTCTTTCCACCAGGATGGGTACCAGCGGACTTGATATTCAGTGAGGTTGGCCAACATTTGCATCCATTCTACACTATCCATGGTCTTCACGTTACACCATTTGGAGTCTTGAATTGCGCATTCACATCTTTCTCTGTTTATAAAGGCATGATTGGTAAGCCAGACATAAAGCATAGGTAAGCAGCATGATATTTTCCTTCCATTTCTTTCACTGTAATGGGTGAAAGTATAGTATGTGTCTGCAAGGATGGCTGGAACCGGACTAGCTGGATTTTTCTTATCTCGGAAAGCTAAGAAGACACTAATAGCAATGGTAATGATGCCCCAAGTACTGATAGGGCCTAATACCTTGTAAGGAGAAACCCAGAATTCGCGCATATTCTTCCAAGGTAGGGGACAACTGGAAATTTTTGAAAGCAAAGCATCTTAGAGAGGAGTCATAAAATTGGCTCAAAGAGATAATGGCATCTTCTTGAACCTCCACCTGTAGTAGCATGATAATATTCCCAAGTTAGATTGAAAGACCCACGCTCCATGTTTATTAGCAAACCCACACATTCCTTTAAACTACGAAGATCGGGTTGTTTCACCACAGGGTAGCTCAAATTTTGATTTGTTTCACTTCTTGATCCCATATCGTCTTACTCTTGTACTTACGAGAGATTTTAGCTTCTGTGATTCCCGGCAAACCTAAATGAAATGATATCTTTAGCATGATGCATGAAAGAAATGATGTTTTTGTACAAATATTAGAGAAAAACATGAAAAGGTTTTTTTTGGAAAAGAATGTTTATCTCGTTGAGGTAGGGGCAGGTATAATGCCCTCGTGTCCTAGGTAGGTAGATTACGCCTAAACTTTAGGTTTTATACTCATCATGATCGAGGGTTGCTCTTGTGGTCATTCTTCCAGGCGGCTCTAATCACTTCCTCACATATGTTTCCAGAGCTTAAAGTCCCCTTTATGATGTTACGCACGACGATGAACATCAGGTGTGGGATATCATAAAGAGGCGCACTCTGGTTGAAGTCGACTACCCCACCTGCAAGAAACACAGATATAACAGCCAGCAACCAGATAAAGTCGTCTACCCTAGGGTTTCGCAGAATAGAGATAATGCACATGAATAAATTCAAATTTCGATAAACTGATATAAGGATAAAAACAAAATTAAAATAATAACACATTTAACTAATTAGGTTTGACTCTCTAAATTAGTCCCCAGTGAAGTCGCCAGCTATAGCGACCGAAAAATCCGGAAGGAGGGATTCTTCGAAATTTTACAATGAAGCCGCCACCAATATTTATTTTTAGGGAAATAGATGGATAAGGGGGTTCTGCCGACCAGGTTTAGGCTCGGGAGTCGTTTATGCGTAGGGAAGGTGTTAGCATCCTATGACATCCTTCCTAAGGAAGGCTACCTTTAACTAAATGCATAAAAATTATTAATCTAATATGTTTGATTTACCCTTATTTACAAATTAAAGAGAAAAGAGACTTGATGGACATCTTTGGTTATTTTATCAAAAAAAAATGTTTTTATTAATGCACTTGACAGAGGTGGGCCACCCTCTGCTCCTACATATCTCCTGGTAGAGAATCAAAGGCTACGTAGTTCTTGGGTAAAAAATATTTGTGTTTGGTGTTTTTTAATTAATGATTTTCAACAAAAATGGTTTTGAAGAGTGGTTAAAAGAAATAAGGAAAAATATTTACAAGAGCAGAGCAGGTTGCAAAACAGTAATAAAGGGGTCCAATTAGCAATGGAGGTGTTGTGCTATTAAAAATAGGGGTGTAGTTAGTAGCAAGGAGTTGTATTATTAAAACTGGGTGTGTAGTTAGTTGCGAACCATCTGGGCTTCTGGGCTCGCCCGTGAAACCAAAGGCTAATTAAAAAAGGTGTTGTATGGTAGGAAATGGGGGGTGTTATTATTAATATGAACATTAAAATTTAGGCTAAAGTGCTTCCGGGGTCCCTTATCTTTATTTAAAGTAACAATTTGGTCCTTTATCTTTTTTTTGTCCCAAATCAGTCCTTTATGTTTTAAATTTTTGACACATAAATCCTTTTGTGTCCCAAATCAGTCCTTTATGTTTCAAATTTTTAACACATAAATCCTTTTTTTTGACACATAAATCAGCACTATTAACGGAAAAGGATTTTGTGTCAAAAATTTGAAAGATAAAGGACTTATTTGGGACAAAAAAAACATAAAGGACTAATTTGTTACTTTAAATAAGGGTAAAATATGTTTTTAGTCCCTACAAAATCGGCTCCTTTTAAGTTTAGTCCCTACATTAACGAAATAGGCGTTTTGGTCCTCATCTTATTTTTCCGTTTTCAATTTTAGTCCCTCATGACTTTTAATAGCGCTTCAAAACTTTTAATAGCGCTTATAAAAGGTCAAAAAAGCGCTATTAAAAGTGTTGAAGCGCTATTAAAAGTCACGAGGGACCAAAATTGAAAATGGCAAAATAAGATGAGGACCAAAACGCCTATTTCGTTAATGTAAGGACTAAACTTAGAAGGAGCCGATTTTGTAGGGACTAAAAACATATTTAACCCTTTAAATAAAGATAAGGGACCCCGAGAGTACTTTAGCCTAAAATTTAATACAAAATAATTAAATAAAAGGGAAAGCATATATAAGAGAAAACAAATGATTTACTGAACCCTAATTTCAATTCTAAGAGAAAACAAATGATTTACTGAACCCTAATTTCAATTCTTCCACCTCCAGTGCCGTTTCCTCTAATTTGAAGAGAGAGAAAGAGATTTCCAAGAGAGAAAAAGAAGGAAGAGTGAATGAAAGGAAAGAAGGGAGAATGGGAGAGAGAGGGGGAACGAGATACGCGAAGGGAGAATATGAGAGAGAGAGAGAGAGAGAGAGAGAGAGAAAACGAGAAAGAGAGAAGAAAGGGAATGGAAGCTGACCGTGGGACGGAGAGAGCGCGACGGCTCCGGTGACCATGGTGGAAGAAACAACGGTGTCCGGCGATGTTGTTGTCCTCTGGTTTGGATTCGAAAGCACGGAAAAAAGCAAGGGGCTTCGACGGCGACGGGAGAGAGCGAGAGAGAAAGATGCGACTGAGAAAGGGGAACATGCCGGAGGAGACGACCACGGGTGGTACTGCGGTGTCGCCGGTGATGGTGGCCGTGGCCGGTTGGGAAACACACGACGGTGGTTACGGCAAAAGGGGAGACGAGCACTGGGGTTGGAGTACGATGGTCCGCTTGGCGGCGGCGACCACCGCCAGCGGTGGCGGTTTGAAACAGGTCCGATTCTACCCATTTTTGTACCAAATCTCATTCTACCTTTTCCTCCTCCTATTTTGGTTTTGTTAACGGTTTTTTTAACCCTAATCTATTTACAAGCTTATTTACAATATGAACGCTACTTACAAAGTTAACCTGAATTTATTTACAAGCCTATTTTATGCATGGATCTATTCATAGCACTAGCAAAAGCGTAAACTGAAGATCCGATTTCTAGTTCATACATATATTTTTCAGATTCGTTTCAGATTATAAGTCCCAATCAAAACCACAGTTTTTCTACAAAACCACTTACTATAAACTAAAACTAAGGAAAACAAAATTTTGGGACCAACCTATACTCCAGCCTCTGAAAAGTCCCCTGCTATTACTGCTTGCTGCCTTTTTTTGCTGTTGTTTTGTTTGACTGCTTATGTTTCTGGATTTTTTTGATGCTTTGCAATTAGAGTTTCAGTGTGAAGCCCTAATTTTTACTCTGAATTTCTCTGAATTTCGTATGGATTTTTCTGTGTTCTTTTCTGTGAAATTCATTCTGCTTTTATAGGGATTTTTTAGGTTTAGGGATTCAATTTTCTGATTCTCAATGATATTTTCTTTCCCGTTTCAGGTAATGGACCTGCTGAGAAGTCTTGCTTAGCAAGTAGAGCAAGGACAGGCCCAGCTGAGAGGTGTTGGAGCTACTGTGTTTTTTTTATATTTTCGTTTTTCTATTTTTTGGATTATTCTTTTTTGTATTTTGGAACTTTTTGGACAATTGTAATATTTGTAAATTAATTTTTGTTATCTTGATTTTTTTTTTTATATTTGTGATTTCTGTAAACTATTATTATTTGGACTATGGACCTTTTTATTGTTTTTGGTCAAAATGGAAGAAAAGGATTAAATTGGGCTAAGCCCAATCAAAAGCCTAAACATAGGCCCAATTAGACAATTGACTAAAATAAGGCCCAATTAGAACAATTTTCTAAAATCAGGCCCAATCTAACATAGGTCCAATAGCAACACATAGGCCCATATTACTAGACAGGCGCGAATCATAGAAATACAAGCCAACCACGCAAGTATAGACCCAATTAGACAAAAAGGCATTTCGGCCCGATTGAACCAAGTACTAAGCGTTGGCCCAAATTAAAACGAGACAGCATCAAATGAGCTCGAAACACTTTTCTCGTAGTAATATGACCTGAGACTTTTGACACGCGAACTAAATAATAAAAACGACTGTAATAAAATAGAACGGACAAAATTGGGGTATAATAGAGATGTAGTGGACAGTGGTGGACTTCATGTTTTCAGCTCAACATCACTTTCCCTTTGTCTCTTTCTCTCTTGGTGTCTTCTTTCTTTTATTTTGCTGAGGATAATAAATGAGGAATAGCAATTGGCTTGTTCCCTCTTCTTATTTAAAAAGAACAACTGAGGTTTGGAAAACTTTTGGGGTAAGTGGGTTGGGCTAAGTGCCCAGCCCACAATGTGGTATAAGTGAAATTTGCTAAAGTGCCCTCCCCTTTTTACTAATGGATTTGGTTTCTATATGCGATTAATGAAATGCAACTCTAGTCTAACAACATTCTAATGTCTCAATTAGATCAATGATAGAAAATAAATTCAATTAAAGGTCAAATGCATCAACTAATTGAAAGTAGCAACTAGCGTAATAGCCAAAATAATATTTGATTACTTTGGATATTACAAATTCGGGGTAATTTGGATACTTTTCTCGTTCTTTCTAGGGTGCTCATTTCCCTCCTTGGGTATTTTTCCCATGGTGTTTTGGCCCATAGAGGTTTAATGAGGCCCCTTGTATATGTAAGGGTTGGGTACCCCTAGTACAAAAAAATGTTTTACATCAATATTTAAAAGTTCAAACCAAAATTAAAATAGCATTATAGCAACGTGTTTCTCAATGTTCGAAGTTCAAAGTTGAATTGCTTGTACACTATTCACATGACTTTCCCTACACGTTTGTGACAACGGTTTGACAATCAAACCCTTTTACATTATTTCTTAAAAAATTTCAAAGCTTTGTGGAATTAGAAATATAGTGTGAATATATTGTAGCTTTCTAAAAAAAATTGTTTTAGAACAAGAGTTTAAATATCACAAAGTGTTAAGTTAAGGCTATGACAGTCACATGGTGTGTACAATGATCTAGGATTTATATTTAAATTTTTTTCACACCTTGTGTTTTTCTTTCATATTATTAGTATAAAGACTAAGAGTTTCTAATTTTTTTTTTGTAATTCTTCAAACAAACATTGTTCCATTGTATCACCCACTTTCAAAAGCTCTACAAAAAACCCTTTTTATAATTATTGGACTTGTAGAAACATCCACACAACGTTGTATGCGAAACATCAATTAATAAGGATAATGTGACTGTGTTACGGTCACGACTAGTATCGACTTAGTCTAGTGTCAAGCACCTTTAGAATTCAGCAAATACCAAAACTCTGGGACGGTCTCCGACGACTACCCCAAGTAGCTCCTTAGAAGAGCCAGACTCATACTCGCCTTCCAAGTTGGGATTAAACCCTAGTACCGAAATGGTTCGGTACTTTAGTACCGAAATGGTTCTGTACTTTAGTACTGAATTGGTTCGGTACTATAGTAACGTAGTTATTAAAATCACAGATGTAATTTTGAGAGGTACGGTGTAGTACTGTACGTAGCCAACAAGACATTATTGTGTTTCCTTCATTCATCTTCCAATCTGCTCTAATCACATGTAATCAAAGACGAGGCTTGACTTAACACAACAACAAATTTCCTTCTCAGCAACATCCTTCTTCTTCAACTTTCCCATCAATTTTCCCTTTGACTTCCCCACATCTAAAATCACCCATTTTCAAGTAACCTCAGTTCCAATAATTGAAGGCTGTGAAACTCATCATCATCATCATGAAAACAGTGAATTGAATTAAGAGAACAATGACAATATAAAGTTTTCTGGGTTGAAAAAAAGATCAAAACAAGATATAATTGAAAATAAAAACTGAGTTTTAAGGAACTAAAATGCACACAGAATGAAGGAAAGGGGTGTGTGGTAGAAAAGCAAGGTACGGTACTTTAGTACCGAACCCGTTCGGTACTTTAGTACTGTACTAGGAGTGTTTTACCGGTTCGGATTAAAGTACCGTGCACGTTGAAAGCTAGAAAAAAAAGGGGACACGCTTCAAACTATTTTGTTCATTAATGGTATTTTGGTCTTTTCATAGGGTTAGGGGATGTTTAGTGAGTAGTTGGGGGGGTTCTAGGAAGTATGACCCATCATAAAAGAGAGAAAGGCCCACGTTCAGAGAGGATATAGATCCATCTTGATGATTTGAATTGAAGCACGGAACCGTAAGCGAAAAACACAAAAACTATTTTGCTGGAACGTGAATTCAAAAGGAAGAGGAGCCATAGCTAGAAACGTACGCAAGAATTATGAGACAAAGCGCATCGCACAGTGAGGAGGAGTTACGCCATAGACACTGACAGGAGCGAATTGGAAGATTTTGGTTACCGTTCTTGACACCGTGGGAGAGATTTAGAGCAAAAAAAAGAGACTGAATACTCAAGATCAGAAATTTCTCTATTTCCGGGTTTTTATCTTTGTAATTCAACTCCTAATTTTATTTCATTGTTCTTGATAACTATGGATAGCTAAACCTTCTTCTAGGGTCTTAGGTGTATCTTGTTTGATTAGAGACCTTTCAATGTTTATGATTTGAACTCTTGGTTTTTATTTCAATTAATATTATCCTATTGCTTTTATCCCTGTTAACACCTAAAAATAACTGAGTCGTAGGCCGAGGGCTGAGGAAAAAGAAGAAAAGGATTAGAGTGTTGAGGCAGGCCACTAGACTGAATCCTAGGAGATAATCGCTAAAGAAAAGAACTCAAGAGAGGCCCTCGGGGAGACCACAAGACAAACTCCCCGAGGAAGGGGTAAGCCTGAGGGACAATGAGCTAGGTCGAGGGAGAGTAAAGCGTCAGCCTATAGAGTGCCATGGCCAGGGTGGCTCGGGTGCCTGAGTTGCTGTCCAAGGACAAAGGGTCATCCGAGTAACCAAGTGACCGAGGTAAGGCAGACTTGCTTGGAAGGCAAGGAAGAGGAAGCACAAAGATAGAACGTGGGAATAGTTGAAGATCAAGCGAAGGAGCGAGGCCGTGAAAAGCGGAGCGAGGTAGTTTTACCCCACTAACCATGCTAGTGGGATCGTGGGTAGTTACTCCGCCTCTTTGGGGCTTAGGATCAATGATAGGCGTTGATCATTGATTGATCCAACGGTAGGCAAGTGTTGGCTCGAATAGTGGCCGATGAGGGCCTATGTATATAAATAGGAAGAGGATAATTGTACAACGACACACCTCAATCAAACAACTCTACGTTTATTTCAATTTTATCTTCTTTACCGTACTTTATCTTTACTTTACATTTATGCATTTGGCCAGTAAAATAATCCAAACCTCGCGTCCCATTCCCTCAACCTGAACCTTTCTAGAGGAGTCAGGATACCCACAGTCGAGGAGCAGAGTTCCCTCCTTGGCGCAATTTCTTGAAGAATGGAGGAATTAAAAACTGTCCAAACCTCTGGTCGATCCCACGACTAGGACCTAAGAGTTTGACGACAACAAAAATTGGCATGCCCGGTGGGACTGGAACGGGTGAACGAATGATCACGTTTGATTCGTCTAGACTGAGCGGGAGTTTGACTGGGCCTCAGCAGGCGTTCTCTCATCAAGTAAATCCTACTCCTGTATTTCCTCAGCCTGGTACTTTTGCCACTGCCAACACTGGGGGGCAGTTTATGGCGAATGTCACTAATACGGCTTCTCTACAACAAGGACAAGTGCAATTGGCCAGAAGGCCGCCCGAGGCAGCAGACTTAGTGGGTCTGCCGCAAGGATCATCCTATGGATGTTCTGCTGCGACTAACTACCCGGTTTAAGCAGGAGAGCAAGCCTTCGCCCCGGAATCAGGGAATGGCAGGATAGGTGGGTACTGCCCGAGTCAGCAGCCATGGGTCCAGAGCCCATCTGGCTTGACAAACCTACCTCCTAGTCAGTCGTACCCCGGAGCACTCAGTACCTACCTGGCGGGTTCCTATTTGCAGACACAGATGAATGTTGCCCCGATCGAGCAGCCATGGAATCAACTTCCACCTCACCGAGGCACTCAGGCATCTGTACCAGGAACTGACCTTGTTAACCTGGCCCAAGTACTACCTGTACATCAAAGCCCATCTGAATGGGAAGTTGTTTAACCGAGTCTTCGTGGATGGTGGTGCTGTGCTGAACATCATGCCATTGGCCACAATGAAGAAGCTGGGGAAGAATGCCGAAGAACTCATTCCAACTACCATGACCCTGAGTAGTTTCATGGGCCACCCATCCCACGCTTTGGGAGTGTTGGAGGCCGATGTAACAGTTGGGACCAAGATAACTCGCTCGGCCTTCTTCGTCATAGATAAGGTGGAAATAGTGGAGGCAGATCCTAATCCATTACCTGCCGAGGTGAAGATGTTTGAGGCTGTCTTCTACTCCCCTCAGTTGCGTCCTATTTCCATTCCAGGAAATTATGAGGAAGGTGGCATATAGTCATGTGACTGGACAAAGAAGGGTTTTGAATTCAAAATGTTAGCCGATCCACGGCCTAGCAATGAGAATAATGATTACTCCCAACAGAAGTACAGAGCCTGCTGGATCGGCTGCATCTATTCCAAATCGAATCCAGCACTGAAGAGGCTATGTTTGGTATAGTGTTAAAGAGCACGGAATCTCGGAACACCCCTGCCAAGAGGCTTCGGATGACCCCGATAACGGGACGCTGGCCGAACCTCCCCACATAGATCCTATCCAGAGGAGGATACCCATATTTGCAGCTCAAGATCCTTTGGTGGAGGTGAATCTAGGGAGTGAAAGTGAGCCGAGAATGACTAAGGTCAGTGGCAAGCTACAACCTCAGCAACGAGATCAGGTGGTAGCTTTGATAAAGGACTATCGCGACTGCTTTGCATGGGACTACAATGAAATGTCAGGCCTCGATAGAGCCTTGGTAGAGTATAGGCTACCCATCAAGGAAGGTTGCAAGCCCCATAAGCAACCGCCGAGGAGGTTCAACCCGGAGATGACGTCCCAGATCAAAGCAGAAATGGAAAGATTACTAAAGGCAGGGTTCATAAGAACTGTCAGGTACGTAGAATGACTGTCTAATATATACCCTGTGATCACCAAGCAAATCCTCACTTGAAGGAAACCTCCAAGGCTATATAAAGGCTTCCACTTCTCATTTGAATATATCTCACTCATAAGCAATTCACATATAATTTAGTAGTTTCCTTTCTTGTATTTTATTTTATAGTTTTAGTAGTAGTTAGTTGGCAAGAAGGTAAGGAAGGAACTTACGACTTCTTCCTTCACTTCTTCATCAAGTTAGATAGGTGCAACTGCACCAGGAAGTCAGTGCTTCTGCACTGCAGGGCAAATTTACGCAAGAGTACTTCAATCAGTGTAATGTCTACCCTATTGATATCTCTTGTATTTTCCATTATATTAACATGTTTTATTTCATCTATCTTTGGCTTGCAATGCATATTATGAGCTAAACCTTTTTGGTTGAGATGTTCTAACTTTATAACAAGCTTTTGAGTAAGTTATTGTGTTTTCAAAGTGATGTATGCATTTTTTGTTCTTGTGTTATACTACATCCATATTATTTTAAAGTTGATCACTTAAAATGAGTAGAGTTATATTCACAGACATGGTTTATAACTAGAAATCAAGAACTAATAAGGGTGAGTATTTTAATGAAGGCTTTGTTAACTTGTTTAATAAAGAAAACTTTGTTAAAACCATGTTAAGTCCTAGACATAGGATATCATAGTCCTTAGGGAAATGCAGTGGGTACTTAAAAGGCATGAGTGTACTTGTTTAGCAACTTAGACAAGAATTGTAAGAAGGCAAGAAAGGAATTGACAACTTCTCTCTTTACTTTAAGACAAGGTTTTAAGAGCTTGTAACGAAACTCTGAAGAAAGTAGCTGAAAGGCACATACTTGTGCAACTGCACTCAAGTGCATCTGCACCACAGAAAACACAATACTCTTGAAAGTGATTTATTTAGTGAAGACATCTCAACTATCATTCTCAACTGATTTCCTCCATATTTTCTTGCATATTTACATTCTGTTTCATAAACATTAAACACCCAAAATTGTGAGTAGTGTAGCTGCACTAATTTATATGCTTTGTAAACATACAAAAGTTTAACCAATCCCTTTGGGTTCGACCTTTCTCATCACTATATTACTTGTTTTTGACTGTGTATACTTGCACATATTTTCACACACCAAGTTTTTGGCGCCGTTGCCGGGGATTGCCATTAATTTTTGTTGTTTAGATTTATAAGTTAGTGTTTTATTACTCTAGTATTTTGTTTTCTGTGCAGAAGCATTAGGTGCAGATGCAATAGGTGCAGATGCACTAGCATATGCGCAGGGTCAAAACACCAGAATTTGATCCAGAGATAGAGAGAAGGTTTAGAAAGTTGTTGTGACTCCAGAAGCAAAGATTACAAAGCTGCAGAAACACAATGTCTCAACAAAGTGAAGAAGAGAGCTCTAGACCAGGTTCAAGTGGAGGATCAGTCAGAGGTGGCCCAAGCTCACATCATGAACCTGAGGATGATCACATAAATCAATCATCAACATGGGCCCAATAGGTATGATTAATGATAGAAATAGTCCCATGAGGGATTAGGCTATGTTTAATCATCAAAATATGCAAACAAGTATAGCAAGACCTCATATTGATGCTGTGCATTTTGAATTTAAACCCATGATGTTCCAAATGCTACAAACAATTGGTCAGTTTGGTGGATCTCTCCATGAGGATCCCCATGAGCATTTAAAACAGTTTTTAGAAGTATGTAGTAACTTTATCCTTCCTGGTGTTAGTGAAGATGCATTTAGACTTAAGCTATTTCCATATTCTTTGAAAGATAAGGCTAAATCTTGGTTGAATTCAATGGAGCCTAATTCTATTCATTCATTGAATGAAATGGCTGAAAAGTTTTTAGCAAAATATTTTCCACCCATCAAAAATGCCAGAATGAGAAATGATATTACATCTTTTAGACAAAAAGAATTTGAATCATTGTTTGAAGTATGGGAAAGATGGAAAGAGCTTTTAAGAAAATGTCTGTTGACCAAGTGACTTCAAACACAAGAGGGGGGGTGAATTGTGTAATTAAAAATTGCGATTAAAAATAAAGTTTTTAAAAGATTTTGATCAAATAAGATGCTTGAATTTAAATACCTGTGATAAAGCAGTAAAATAACTTGCAAGTAAAATAAAGGAGATCAAGGGAAGAAGATGACACAAAGAGATTTATACTGGTTCGGCCAAACCACAGGCCTACGTCCAGTTCCCGAGGAATGCTCCAAGGGATTTCAACTAATCACTAGCTTTTAAAACAGGTTCAGCTAGAAACCTTTACAATCAAGAACTTACAACACCGGGATATCACCTCCCTGAAAGAAAACCTTCAAAACCTAGAGATATCACCTCTCTAGAAAACACCAAGAGATATCACCTCTCTTGAATACCTTGGGATCTCACCCAACAAATGAGAAAAAAAAGGATTTGATAGCACACTCAGTAGTGTGGATAAAACAAGTTGAAGCACAGTAATACAATATCAAACTATGTGAATTATAAAGCTCTCAACAAATAAAATATTAGCAAGTGAAAGAGTAGTATGAGAGTGATGAACAGAATGAGAGAAATGCGTATGAGTTGTGTTTCGAAATGAGAAAATGAGCGCCCTATTTATAGGAAAACCAAAGTGATCTATTTTAGGAAATGAAATAATCGATTAGTTGCTTAAATCACTTAGGGTGGATAATCGATTAGGAGCTCAAATGATTTCAGGTAGATAATCGATTAGGAGCTCAAATGATTTCAGGTAGATAATCGATTAGGAGCCTGAGTAAATCGATTAGGCACTTTCCAAATTAGGTGAAATAATCGATTATAGTTATGTTAAAAATATGGCATAATCGATTAGTTGCTTCCTTAGATCTTACTAATCGATTATGTGCTTCAATGACACAAGGAGGTAATCGATTATTGGCTTCACAAAATTCATGGATAATTTCCTTATTTAGATGAGTAATCGATTATGACCTGTAAGGAAAGGAGTGGAATAATTGATTATGCTCCTGACTGAAAGGAGTGGAATAATCGATTATGTGCTCTCTCACATTCACTTAGTAATCGATTATTTGCTTGAAGGAAGGATATGATGTAATCGATTGAGTGCCTTCCTAAAAACATGGATAACTTCCTTATTCATCAAGAATAGATTATATGCATGCTAAAATCGATTTTATGCTTTCTAAAAAATTATTTTCATATCACATGTGCTTATCCTATTTAATCTTGCATGCATGAGGTTTATTGAAAAGTATTTTCATGCAAAATTATTTTTATAAAACCTTTTGTGAGTGTGTGATTTATTTTATACTTTGAGAGCTTTATTTTCACTTACAATAATATCCTAAACACACACAACAGTAAAATAATTCTTGACTGTCGCTTGATTGCATTTTTCCGCTTTTTGCAGTCTTGACCTTTTTGCCCTTCTTTTGTCAATCATCAAAACCTGATTATTCCTGTCAAGGCATATATTCACATTCTCCCCCTTTTTGATGATGACAAACATCTTTAGGAGGGATTTGCTCAATGAAAGGGTTAGAATAGAAATATTTTGAAACAGTGTATCTATCAGAGATAAGCGCAGATTATACTCCCCCTTTCTATATGCAAACATTTAAAGAATACTCCCCCTGAAACATGTAAATCACATAACTCTCCCCCTTTTGGCATTATCAAAAAGCGGGAAAAATAAATAAATCATGTCAAGGCATATATTCCTACGATAAGTGAAAAGAAAAACAATTTGCAAAAATTTTCAAAAGCCTCATTTTGGAACTCACTACCGTGATTACTTCGGATAGATGCAATGATCTTATCAAATTTTTGAAAAGCATCAAAAGCGTCGTTTTTATGAAAAAATAAACAAGGTTCATGTATAGCGAGAGTAATAACGAGTGCATAGTAATTTCAATCATAAGACAAGTATAAGAATCAAGCACAACCTTATTACCTTTGTTGCACAGATGACTAATACTTAGCAAGTTTTGCTTCAAGCCTTCAACTAACAGTGCATTTTCAAAACAGGATTTAGTTTCTTACCAATAGTGCCGACGCCACTAATTTTACCTTTTGTATTGTCATAATAAAACACAAGTCCGCTTCTTTTTGGAGCTAAATGAGAGAACTTCTCTTAGTCTCCTGTCATGTGCTTTGAACAGCCGCTATCTAGATACCACTTTTAGCTTTTGGCTTTCAAGCACACCTACAACACAAAATCAATTGTTGGCTTTTGGTACCCAAATCATCTTGGGTCCTTTTGGGTTAGTCTTGAGAATTGTGCCCTTTGGAATCCACTTCCATTTGTCATTCATATCAATATTCTTTCTTGCATTACAAATAGAAGATGTATGACCTTTTCTACCACAATAATAACATTTTGTAAAAGGGCTACTAGAAGTTATGTTGGGACTAAAAAACTTTTTGAAAGATTTTTCATGATTCTTTGGTTGATAGCCCAAATCGGCTTTATCATAAGTTCCCCTTTGATTTCCCAAAATGATATCAAGATTGTCTCTTCCCATGGTGAATTTTGCGAGAGTGTTGTGCAAATCATCTGTTTTCTTTTCCAAAACGTTGCACTCTTCACATTTGAGAGTACTCTCCTTTTTATTTTCATAAGAGTTGCAAGAGGAGACCTCACTTACAAAAATTTGTTTTTCTTTAAGAATGTCTATTTCCTTGTTTAAAATTTCGATTTTAGAGTGAAGAGTGGAAATAGTTTTCTTAGAAGTGGAAACAATCTTTCTAAGTTTGGTTGATTCATTATTTAGTTCTTCACAAATACTAAGCAATTCATTATAAGTTAAATCATACCCAGTTTCAATAGAGCTTACCTCATCTTCCTCATGCTCCGCCATGAGACATAGTTTTGCTTCTTCTTCTTCAGATTCATCGGATGACTCCATGTCATTTTCTTCCCAAGTGATGTATGCCCTTCTTCCTCTTGATTCCCTTTGGGGTTTTCTGTCTGGGTTCTCATATTTTTTATTTTGAGGGCAGTTTGGCTTTATGTGCCCCTTCTTACCACATTTGTAGCATGTTGGATTGAAGGAGGTTCCTTCCTCATTCTTCTCTTGAGGATTAGCCCATTGTTTTGATTTTCCTTTGCGCTTCATGAAGTTGTTGAATCTTCGCACCATTACGCTCATGTCTTCATCATTGCTGTCGTACTCTTCCGTGTCACTTTCTTTGGAACATGCTTTTAGAGCAAGTCCTTTCTTTTTCTTTTCACCTTCCTCGCTTTCAGTTAGTCGATTCAGTTCGAGCTCGTGTTCCTGCAATTTTCCAAACAGAGTAGTTAAGTCCATAGAGGATATGTCTCTTGATTCCGAGATAGCCGTCACTTTGGGTTGCCAATTTCTATTTAGGCATCGTAGCACTTTATTGGTCAAATCCGCATTTTCGAAGGATTTTCCAAGGCCTCTGAGATGGTTAACTATGTGGATGAAACGTTTGTTTAGTTCTTGGATGGTTTCACCCGGTTTCATCTTAAATAGTTCATACTCATGAGTTAATGTGTTCATTCTAGCCCTTTTGACCTCGGTAGTACCTTCATGGGTCACTTGAAGGGCGTCCCACATTTCCTTGGCGGTTTTACAATTTGATACGCGATAGAACTCATCGATGCTTATTGCTTCAAACACAAGAGGGGGTGTGAATTGTGTAATTAAAAATTGCGATTAAAAATAAAGTTTTTAAAAGATTTTGATCAAATAAGATGCTTGAATTTAAATACCTGTGATAAAGCAGTAAAATAACTTGCAAGTAAAATAAAGGAGATGAAGGGAAGAAGATGACACAAAGAGATTTATACTGGTTCGGCCAAACCACAGGCCTACGTCCAGTCCCCGAGGAATGCTCCAAGGGATTTCAACTAATCACTAGCTTTTAAAACAGGTTCAGCTAGAAACCTTTACAATCAAGAACTTACAACACCGGGATATCACCTCCCTGAAAGAAAACCTTCAAAACCTAGAGATATCACCTCTCTAGAAAACACCAAGAGATATCACCTCTCTTGAATACCTTGGGATCTCACCCAACAAATGAGAAAAAAAAGGATTTGATAGCACACTCAGTAGTGTGGATAAAACAAGTTGAAGCACAGTAATACAATATCAAACTATGTGAATTATAAAGCTCTCAACAAATAAAATATTAGCAAGTGAAAGAGTAGTATGAGAATGATGAACAGAATGAGAGAAATGCGTATGAGTTGTGTTTCGAAATGAGAAAATGAGCGCCCTATTTATAGGAAAACCAAAGTGATCTATTTTAGGAAATGAAATAATCGATTAGTTGCTTAAATCACTTAGGGTGGATAATCGATTAGGAGCTCAAATGATTTCAGGTAGATAATCGATTAGGAGCTCAAATGATTTCAGGTAGATAATCGATTAGGAGCCTGAGTAAATCGATTAGGCACTTTCCAAATTAGGTGAAATAATCGATTATAGTTATGTTAAAAATATGGCATAATCGATTAGTTGCTTCCTTAGATCTTACTAATCGATTATGTGCTTCAATGACACAAGGAGGTAATCGATTATTGGCTTCACAAAATTCATGGATAATTTCCTTATTTAGATGAGTAATCGATTATGACCTGTAAGGAAAGGAGTGGAATAATCGATTATGCTCCTGACTGAAAGGAGTGGAATAATCGATTATGTGCTCTCTCACATTCACTTAGTAATCGATTATTTGCTTGAAGGAAGGATATGATGTAATCGATTGAGTGCCTTCCTAAAAACATGGATAACTTCCTTATTCATCAAGAATAGATTATATGCATGCTAAAATCGATTTTATGCTTTCTAAAAAATTATTTTCATATCACATGTGCTTATCCTATTTAATCTTGCATGCATGAGGTTTATTGAAAAGTATTTTCATGCAAAATTATTTTTATAAAACCTTTTGTGAGTGTGTGATTTATTATATACTTTGAGAGCTTTATTTTCACTTACAATAATATCCTAAACACACACAACAGTAAAATAATTCTTGACTGTCGCTTGATTGCATTTTTCCGCTTTTTGCAGTCTTGACCTTTTTGCCCTTCTTTTGTCAATCATCAAAACCTGATTATTCCTGTCAAGGCATATATTCACAATGTCCACATCATGGTCTACGTGTCATTATTCAAATGGAAACTTTTTATAATGGTTTAGAACCCCAAACCAGAATAATGCTTGATGCATCATCTGGGGGTGTGTTATTAAACTTGTCTTATAATGAAGCATGAGAATTAGTTGATAGAATTGCAACAAACAGTTCTATTCGGCTTACTGAGAGGGTGAGTGCCTAAAAGATACCATCAATGGTACATGAAATTAGTGATGTGTTAGCCCTATCTGCTCAATTAGTCTCACTGACAAACATGTTTAAAAACTTCACTTCAACCAGTGCATCTGCACCTAGTGTAGCTGCACCAACAGAAAACACTGCAACAACAATAGAACAAGTCCCTCCAGGTGATACATCTTGTGTGTATTGTGGAGGAGGTCACTTGTATGAGGAATGTCCTAGCAACCCTGTCTCTGTCAATTATGTAGGATACACTAGGAATAACAACCCTTACTCTAACACCTATAACCCTGGTTGGAAGAACCACCCAAACTTTAGGTGGAACAATAACAATACTAGTGCACCTGCACCAAGTGCATCTGCACCAGTCACACCACCAGGATTCCAATCACAGAATTACCAAAGACAACAAACACCTGCCAATGATAACTCCTTAGAAGCCTTGCTAAAATCCTTCATTAGTGAAACTAGAACAGCTAGGAAAGCACAAGATGCATCTATAAAGAATTTGGAGAATCAAGTGGAAAAGATCTTTCAGAACCACAAGAGATTGAAGGTACAGGTAAGGGAGAAAAAATAAAAATGAAAAAAATACTCAAGATGCAGAAGCACCTGATGCATCTGCACCTCATGAAGTTCCAACTCCAAGGTTAGTCCCTGAATACCCTCCTTCTCCTTTTCCTCAAAGGTTAAAAAAGGCACATGAGGAGAAGTAATTCAGTAAGTTTTAAGATGTTTGAAAACAGTTGCATATCAATGTTCCTTTAATTGAAGCACTTCAGCAAATGCCTAATTATGCTAAATTTATGAAAGATGTGCTTTCAAAAAGAAAAAGATTAGGGGATTTTGAAACAGTTGTTATGTCCAAAGAATGTAGTTTGATTTTGCAAAACAAAATTCCAAGAAAATTGAAAGACCCTGGTAGTTTTACAATTCCATTTTCCATAGGAAAATTCTATACTGGTCGTGCATTGTGTGATTTAGGTGCAAGCATAAACTTGATGGCTACATCTATCTTTACAAAGCTAGGGATTGGAATTGCTAAGCCTACCACTGTAACACTATCACTGGCAAACAGATCAATAGCTTACCCAGAGGGAATTATGGAAGATATTTTGGTAAAGGTTGACAAATTTATATTCCCTGCAGATTTTGTTATTTTTGATTTTGTTGCAGATGAAGAAGTGCCAGTTATTCTTGGAAGACCATTCTTAGCAACTGGGAAAGCACTGATTGATGTGCAAAAAGGGGAACTAACCATGAGAGTAAATGATTAAGAGGTGAAATTCAATGTGATGAATGCCCTAAAGTATCCTGCAGAGGAGATTGAAGAGTGTTCAGCTATCAATTCTCTTGACCATTTAGTACAGAAGCAGTTCCATAAGCAGTATGATCACCTTGCCAGTGCACTTGCATCTGATGCAGATGCACTGCCTGAAGAAGAAATTCTGGAAAAGGACATCCTGCCAAGAGAAGAACCAACCCAAAAGGTATGGTCTAGAACTTTTGAATCTCTTAATTTAGAAGACCCTAACCTTAACAAGAATTTACCCTCAATTGAACAACCTCCAAAATTAGAATTGAAAGAGCTGCCCAAACATTTGAAATATGCTTTATTAGGGGAAGATGATACACTTCCAGTGATCATTGCCTCTGACTTATCAATAGAGCAGGAGCATGATCTCATTTGTACCTTAAGAAAGCATAAAAAAGCAATAGGCTGGCAAATGGCAGACATAAAAGGAATTAGCCCTTCAATATGCATGCATAGGATAATTTTAGAAGATAATTCTTAAAATTACCTAGAAGGACAGAGAAGGCTAAATCCAATAATGGCTAGATGCTGGAATCATATACCCTATATCAGATAGTGCATGGGTTAGCTCTGTACAATGTGCTCCAAAGAAGGGGGTGTAACAGTTATAGCCAATGAAAAAAATGAGTTAATACCAACAAGAACTGTTACAGGTTGGAGGATATGCATGGATTATAGAAAACTCAATAAGGCCACAAAGAAAGACCATTTTCCTTTACCCTTCATTGACCAAATGTTAGATAGGTTTGCAAGTAATGAGTTTTATTGTTTCTTAGATGGTTATTCAGGATACAATCAAATTGCAATTGAACCTAAGGATCAACAAAAAACTACCTTCACTTGTCCTTATGGCACATTTGCATTTAGAAGGTTGCCTTTTGGACTTTGTAATGCACCTGCAACATTCCAAAGATGCATGATGTCCATATTTTCTGACTTCATTGAGCAATCAATGAAAGTTTTCATGGATGATTTTTCAGTTTTTGGGGAAACATTTCCATTGTGTTTGTCAAATTTAGAAAAAATTCTCCAAAGTTGTGAGGAAACAAATCTAGTGCTCAATTGGGAGAAGTGTCATTTTATGGTATAAGAAGGCATTGTGCTTGGACATAAAGTGTTAAGGAAAGGTCTTGAAGTAGATAAGGCGAAAATAGAGGTCATTGAGAAGTTATCACCTCCAACAACTGTCAAAGGAATTAGAAGCTTCTTAGGTCATGCAGACTTCTACAGAAGATTTATCAAAGATTTTCCTAAAATATCCAAGCCATTGTGTACTCTTTTGCAACAAGATATACAATTGAATTTTGATGAATCATGTATAGAAGCATTCCAAAAGCTCAAGAAGGCACTGGTAACTGGACCAGTGATTGTTACACCAGATTGGAGCAGGCCTTTTAAATTGATGTGTGATACTAGTGACTTTGCTGTGGGAGCTGTCCTAGGGAAAATGTATGATAAAATCTTTCATTCTATTTATTATGCTAGCAAGACATTAATTGAAGCTCAAATGAATTATACTGTAGCAGAAAAAGAATTATTGGCAGTGGTTTTTGCATTTGACAAATTTAGATCTTACTTGGTTGGCACCAAAGTTATTGTTTATACTGATCATTCTGCCATCAAGTATTTAATATCAAAGAAAGATGCAAAACCAAGGTTAATAAGATGGGTTCTCCTCCTTCAAGAATTTGATCTTGAAATTAGAGATAAAAATGGGGTGGAGAACCAAGTTGCTGACCATTTATCTAGACTTGAAGGTGAAAGTACATGTACACAAGAAGGAGAGATCAAGGAAAACTTCCCAGATGAAAAACTATTGGCATTACATTGACTGCACCTAGTGCTTCTGCACTAAGTGCAGATGCACCTAGTGCAACAGCACCATGGTATGCTGACATAGTAAATTTCCTTGTAAGCAAAGTTGTACCAGTGGACATGAATTATCAGCAACGAAGGAGGTTTTTCCAAATAGTCAAACAATACTATTGAGATGATCCCTTTCTCTACAAGATGTGTCCAAATCAGCTAATGAGAAACTGCATCCTAGAAGAAGAACAACAAGCAGTGCTTCTGCATTGTCATGCTACACCATATGGAGGTCACTTTCGAAGCCATAGAACAGCAGCCAAGGTACTACAGTCAGGTTATTATTGGCCTACTTTGTTTAAAGATGCTTATTTAATGGTCAAAACCTGTGATAAATGTCAAAGAGCTGGTAATATTTTTGAAACACATGAAATGCCTAGAACCAATATTTATTAAGAAATTGAACTTTTTGATGTATGGGGGATGGATTTCATGGGTCCTTTTCCACCTTCTTTTGGCAATCAATATACCTTGGTAGCTGTTGATTATGTGTCCAAATGGGTAGAGGCAGTAGCATTACCTAATAATGCCAAATCAGTTAGAAAATTTCTTCAAAGAAACATTTTTACAAGATTTGGCACCCCAAGAGCAATCATCAATGATGAAGACTCACATTTTTGCAATAAACTCATTGAAAACCTTCTTGCAAAATATGGGATTAAACATAAAATTGCTACAGCCTATCACCCACAAACAAGTGGACAAGCTGAATTGTCTAATAGGGAGATAAAAAGAATGCTTGAGAAAATGGTTGGGCCAACAAGAAAAGACTGGTCCTTACACTTAGATGAAGCATTATGGGCATACAGAACTGCATTTAAAACTCCATTAGGTATGTCCCCCTATAGGATAGTTTATGGCAAAACATGCCATCTTCCTGTTGAGTTAGAGAACAAGTCATATTGGGCTATCAAAAAGTTAAATTTTGATCTCAACAAGGCAGGAGCACAAAGGTTTTTGGAATTAAATGAATTAGAAGAATTTAGGCAATTCTCTTATGAGAATGCAGAAATTTAAGCATGGCATGACAAAAAAATCCAAAAGAAAGAACTTAGAGAAGGAGGAATGGTCTTGTTATATAATTCTAGGTTGAAATTGTTCCGTGGAAAGCTTAAATCCAGGTGGTCAGGACCATTTCAATTAGTCAAAATTTACCCCCATGGTGCAGTTGATCTTTATGATGCAGCACTTTCAAGGTAAATGGTCAAAGAGTAAAAATGTACTATGGTGAGCATGTGGTGAAGGATAAATTCACCACCCATCTTCAAAATCTCTAAGATAAGGAGATAGTCTGGCTGAAAGACTCTTAAAACAAGCGCTTATGGGAGGCAACCCACAATTTTTGGTAATTAGTAAGTTATTTCGTTCAATTTGATGTTTTTCAAGTGTTTTGTACGAATACAGGTTTTTGTGCATCTGCATCAAAGAAACCTGAGGAACCTGTTCCTGAACCAACTGTAGCAGAGAAAACTAGTGCAGAAGCTTCTGATGCATCTGCATCAAAGAAACCTGAGGAACCAAAACCAACAACGGAAGTGGTTGGTGCAACTGCATCTAGTGCAAATGCACCAAAAGCTGAAGAGCCCAAGAAAAAGAAGCAGAAGGTCAAAAATATTCCTGTGAGATCCAGCTCAAGGATCAAGAGTGGAGCAAAGAAAGAGTAAAAATTTACTGTTGTTATTTTAATTAAACTACTTCTATGTTTTTGCTATCCCACATGAACTAACCCCTCTCCCCATTTTGGAAAAAAATTACTTTTAAACTCAACTTAGAGTAGTGAGGACACTGCTCAACTTTAAGCTGGGGGGAGAAGCACTTTAAATACTCTATGCATGTGCTTATGTATTTTAGTAAGTATGTATGTCTGTTTTTTGTTATGTGTTGTTAATTTCAAAAATTTTGTGATGCAATCAACAAAGCTTCTTTTGAAAAATTCAGAAAACTGTTTTACAAAAACATTAGTTACAGAAGCTTTAGTTTGAGGTACATCAAATTGTTTCTATGTTAAGCATGATCAACTTAAATTCTTTTTCACAAAACTTAGCCAAATGCATTTTTTGAACTGATTTTTAATGATGAAAAGAAGAAAAAGAAAAGAAGCCTTGTTTTCCCCAAATGACCAATTTTATTATTACTTTGACACACTAAAACTGAGTTTTGAAAAGAACCTTGCTATTTGAAAAACTATCTAATGCAAGAGGATTTTTAGAAAGCCAAGGTCAAAAACAAATTTTTATTAAAAATATAGAAGAGCATAAAGAATTAAGTTTGGAGGAATTTCCATGAATACTAAGGCTGAGTATGAGAAATTTAGAGTAGTCAATACAATAGGTTACCAAAATCACAACAAAAGAGTTCAAAATGTTATAAACTAGCTATATTTGCCCAAGTCATTAACTGAACCTGAACCTGTTCTAAATAGTGCATTTGGTTTGAAAGAAAAGAAAAACATCAAAATTCAAAAGAAAAGAAAGAAAAAAAAGAAAAGAAAAACAAACCAAAGAAAAAAGTATGCATAAGGAGGTGAGTGAGGAGGGTAATATATACTACAAGTCTTGAAATGTAGTATCATGTGCAGCTGCACTCAATGCACTTGCACCGTTACAAAAAGTTCAGTGCATCTGCACTTCACAAAAATACCCAGTGCACCTGCACTTAGGTGCATCTGCACCAAGAAAAGAACCACAAAAAAATAAAGATAGTGCATTGACTCAACAGTTTTGAAATACTCAACCAAAGTCCTTTGTTGTGCTTAGAGCCCCCCAAATCTTGAGGATATTGTTAGTCTAGTTTGTATTTTGAAATACCTTTGTTTTGACCAAACGTTATCTAAATTTTTCAAAGGCTAGGAGAAACTTTTTACTTAGTTTTGGAACTAATTGACTCTCAGTGGGCACACACGCACACAAATGAGTTTTAATAGCTCTGGATGTTGTGGAATTCAAAGGCACAAAGACAAAATTTTCTGAGAAAAGATATTCATGAAAAATGCATTATTTTGAAAAAATCATTCATTGAAAAGAAGTGAGCTGATCTGTTCTTCTTAGTTATAAAAATCTTATTTGTGTTTTCTTTTGTCATTACTTGAGGACAAGCAATGGTTTAAGTTTGGGGGTGTGATAACTCTATTTTATATAGAGTTATTTATGCACTTAAGCTTAACTAATTGCTTGAAACCAAGTGTAATGTGTGTTAAATATAGTAGTATAAGTAAGATATATAACAACATTTTATGTTTTAAAGAGGGTTATGTAAAGGTTTAAGCATTTTGTATATATATTGGTATGTTTGATGTGTTTGTTCAGTGGATCTGCAGTTGATGCTTCTGCACCAGGAAAAACACAGTGCATCTGCACTAGAAGCATTTCCATAGTGCATCTGCACCTAAGTGCTTCTGCACCCTTCTGCACCAAGACGGATAAACCCCACATTGGAAGCACCTCAATTCATACCAATGCATAAATATTTCTATGACATCATGCTTAGTCACAAGTCACATGGAGGCACATGCCAACATGCAAGAGGAGGCGCCCATAATGAGAAAATCATCATGAAAGGCTACGCATCTAGGACACATGGTCTTCCACAATTGGACCTCTTTTTGGACTCAATCTTCGTAATCAAAGCATTGAAATGTAACCATGGTTAAGCATCGGTTATCTTGATCTCCAAGCAAATCCTCACTTGAAGGAAACCTCCAAGGCTATATAAAGGCTTCCACTTCTCATTTGAATATATCTCACTCATAAGCAATTCACATATAATTTAGTAGTTTCCTTTCTTGTATTTTATTTTATAGTTTTAGTAGTAGTTAGTTGGCAAGAAGGTAAGGAAGGAACTGACGACTTCTTCCTTCACTTCTTCATCAAGTTAGATAGGTGCAATTGCACCAGGAAGTCAGTGCTTCTGCACTGCTGGGAAAATTTACGCAAGAGTACTTCAATCAGTGTAATGTCTACCCTATTGATATCTCTTGTATTTTCCATTATATTAACATGTTTTATTTCATCTATCTTTGCCTTGCAATGCATATTATGAGCTAAACCTTTTTGGTTGAGATGTTCTAACTTTATAATGAGCTTTTGAGTAAGTTATTGTGTTTTCAAAGTGGTGCATGCATTTTTGGTTCTTGTGTTATACTACATCCATCTTATTTTAAAGTTGGTCTCTTAAAATGAGTAGATTCATATTCACAGACATGGTTTATAACTAGAAATCAAGAACTAATAAGGGTGAGTATTTTAATAAAGGCTTTGTTAACTTGTTTAATAAAGAAAACTTTGTTAAAACCATGTTAAGTCCTGGACATAGGATAACATAGTCCTAAGGGAAATGCAGTGGGTACTTAAAAGGCAGGAGTGTACTTATTTAGCAACTTAGACAAGAATTGTAAGAAGGCAAGAAAGGAATTGACAACTTCTCACTTTACTTTAAGGCAAGGTTTTAAGAGCTTGTAACGAAACTCTAAAGAATGTAGCTGAAAGGAACATACTTGTGCAACTGCACTCAAGTGCATCTGCACCACAGAAAACACAATACTCTTGAAAGTGATTTATTTAGTGAAGACATCTCAACTATCATTCTCAACTGATTTCCTCCATATTTTCTTGCGTATTTACATTCTGTTTTCATAAACATTAAACACCCAAAATTGTGAGTAGTGTAGCTGCACTAATTTATATGCTTTCTAAACATACAAAAGTTTAACCAATCCCTGTGGGTTCGACCTTTCTCATCACTATATTACTTGTTTGTGATTGTGTATACTTGCACATATTTTCACACACCATCTGGAAAGCCTTTGAAACTATACATTGCGGCCGAAGATGGAGCTATCGACTGCTTGTTAGCCCAAGATGATGATAGTGGCGCCGAGCGCGCTATATATTATCTTAGCAGGATTCTCAATGATGCTGAGACTAGATATTCTCCAATTGAGAAGCTTTGTCTGTCTTTCTTTAATGCTTGTACTAAATTTGAATATTATCTTTTACCTAAAGAAGTTTTGGTTGTGTGCAAAGTGGATATTACAATATATCTCCTTCATAGGCTCTTCTTACAGGGAAGACTTGTCAAGTGGGCCATTAAGTTAAACGTGTTTTCCTTGACTTATATGCCACTAAGAGCAGTCAAAGGACAAGCCTTGGCCGATTTCCTGGCTCAGCATCCTTGTATAGAGATACACAATGCTCCAGCCGAGTCTGTCAACTATTTGGGCCTAAAACCTTGGGTCCTCATGTTTGATGGATCGAGCACCCAAACGGGGGCAGGCATTGGTGTGGTCATCACCAGCCCTTGCGGTCAAACTTGGAGGTGTGCTGGATAGGGAATCAAGCCTCCAATAATCAGGCCGAATACGAAGCCTTGATCATGGGACTTGATATCCTGGCTGCCATGAAGGCCCAGTATGTAGAAAGAAAGGGGGATTCACAGCTGGTGATTAAAAAGATCACTGGGGAGTACAAGTGTTACAACACGAAACTCAGACAGTTGCGAGCCTCGGTGCATATCTTGTTGAAGTTGTTCACCGATGTTGTTATCATGTATGTCCCCAGAAATGAGAACCAAGAGGCAAATGACTTGGCCCAACAAGCCTCGGGTTACAAGGAGCGAGTGGTCGAGGTATTGCAACAAGATGCCTTGGTTCCAGCCGAAGAGGATCCCGCCAATGCTTGGATTGGAGTGTTGATAGAGTACTCCATAACCCAACGGCTGATACTGACTTCAAGGTCAAGTAAAGGGCACTAAAGTATATCTTGATAGGGATGATCTTTATAAGAGAAGCGCCAATGGGGTGTAGTTGCGATGCCTCAAGAGAAATGATGCTTATATGGTGATGGCACAAATCCATGCAGGGATTTGTGGTGCACATAGGTCTGGTCCCATCATGAAATGGCTTATCTACAGACATGGATACTATTGGCCGATGAACACGACCGATTGCTTCCAGTTTGCAAGGGGATGTGAGGCTTGGCACCTGCATGGACAAATCCAGAGAGTGCCTGCGGACGAGCTGCATCCCATTGTCAAACCTTGGCCATTCAGAGGGTGGGCCATGGATTTAATCGGTAAGATATACCCTCCAAGCTCAAAGGGCCATAATTTCATTATTGTAGCCATTGATTACTTCACTAAATGGGTGGAACCCGTGCCTTTAGGGAGTGTCAATCAGGCTACGGTGATTAGATTCATAGAAAACCAAATCATATACAGATTTGGTATTCCTGAAACCATCACGGCCGATCAAGGCACAATGTTCACCGGGGAACAGGTGGTGGCCTTTGCTCACGAATACGGCATCAAGATGAGACAGTCGTCTCCTTATTATGCTCAAGCTAGTGGACAAACAGAGGCTACCAACAAGATCATCATTGAGCTCATCAAGAAGAACATAGAGGATAAGCCTCGACGGTGGCACGAGACCCTTAATGAGGTTCTTTGGGCTATGAGAAACTCTAAGTCCACGGCCACGGGGGCGACTCCCTATCGTTTGGTATATGGGCAGAATGCCATGCTACCACTGGAGGTCAGTGTGGCATCATTAAGGGTGGCTCGGCAACACTCCCTCAGCATGGATGAGTACCAACAAGCCATGTTAATGGAGTTGGACTCGGTAGATGATGACAGGCTGGCTGCCCTCAGTAGAATTATGATGAATAAAGCCAAAACGGCCCGAGCCTACAACAAACACGTCAAGCCAAAGAAGTTTGTTGAGGGTGACCTTGTGTGGAAGACTATTCTGCCACTTGGTGGGGCATACCGTTTAATCACTCTAGACGGAGAAGAGTTAGAAACAAAAATTAATGGCAAATATCTCAAAGCATATTATCCTGCTCTATGGGAAAGTATGCAAGGAAAAGAGAATTGGTAATTAAAAGAAATTGTCAAAATGGCTCGCCACACACCGACGACCTGGTGGAAAACAAATCAGTATGGGAACAGGCTACCCCTAATCTGTTGCTACGGAATCTCCCCCCTTCACGGATTCGGGCACCTCTTGACCAGAAGGGAGGATGGCTGGATCAGGGTTGGCAGCCACCAAGTATTTAATAGCAACAGGGGCGGCAGCGGAGGAATTTGCCAAATGAGCACGAAGCCTTTCCCATGAAGAGATTGCAGACTACACCTCACTTTGACCACACTCCCTGTCGTAAATAAAGACCCATTTCTGGGACTCTAGCTCCTTGATGCGTTGGTCCAAAGGCTTGCTTTGATTGTACAAACGGGTCTGCTCTGCTGAGACCGTAGCTAGCCTGTTGGTCGCCTATTCCTGCTGAGGACGTAAAGCCTGCAACTCCTGCTAGAGCTCTCTTAGAGAGGTCACAATCTCCCCAATACGGTGCCTGGCCGTCTTCTCCTCGGCTAGCACCAACCGGCGTTCCGCATCTTTCTCACCGTAGGCTGCGAGGTACATCTTCTTATCGGCCTGCAGGGCATTTAGGCGATCTAATGCTTGTTGGGCAGTGTCCTAAGCAGCTCGAGATGCCGAATAGATCTAAGAAATCTCTGGAAGCAGGTAGGCTGTGTCCTTTAGGGCCTTCCTTTGCTTCGGCAATTCCTCCAAGGATGCTAGCCTAAAGGCCAGACCGTAGATCTGAGAGCTAGGTAGGACCAGTGATAATTCCCCCTCGAAGAGCATCCTCCAATCTCTGCAACTCCTCTACCGAAGGGGGAACCACCTGAGATTGGCTGTGGGAGGCTAAATATTGAGCCACCTCTACATTAGTCACTGGTTTGGGGTCTAGCTGAGGAGGAGGAGGAGGAGAACATGCAGGAGGAGGAGAATGTTGAGCTGAATCAGAGACTCGCCCAGATCCGGAGGATCAGTCGTCTGTAGGTAAGGATAACCATGAGAAAACTGTGGAGCCAGCAAACAAGAAGAAGGAAAGCGGAGAAAGCACTGTACCTTGGACTTCTTGGGAGGGCTAGGGGCGTCATCATCATCATCATCATCATCATCATCATCCTCCACATCACGGTCAGCAGAAGATTCTGCCACGAAAAAGGGACAAAGACGAGAAGAGGGATTAGCATAAGAGCAGGAAACGAATGCACCATGAGAAACAGAAAACGTACCAACGACCGGCTGAGACCGAGTGGATGGCCGCCGAGCGGAGGCTGCGGACTTATGCGTCTTCTCAACAGCAGAAGTAGCAGTGCTAGTACTGGCTAGTGCTATAGAAGGGGGCGGAACTGTGTAAGGGTGGCCGAGATACTTTGAGAGATAATAACTAAGAGCCTGAGGAAAGACTAGGTCTTTAACGCCAAACCACCAATTGGTGAAGGCACTGGTCTCCCCCGAACACACCTCGTAGTGCGCACACACACTTTGAGTGACCTTGTAGTAGTTGTCGGTGATCATCTTGCAAACCTGACCATCCGACAAACCCTCCCGATGGCGAGGATCATTCAGGGCTTGATAGGGCAGAGGGACATGCTACATTAATCCAAATTGTTTGCAGACGAAGTTAGGATAGTAGTACTCTGCAAGAGCTGCTGTAACGAGAGGTAGCAATATAACCAATTGACAGGTCCTTGGCCACCAGGGCAGATCGCCAGTAGTCGCGAGCAGTACTGCGCTCCGCGAGGGAAAGCTGGGCTTGTCTTCTTTGAGGAACAAAAATCCAGGAAGGGCCACACCTCTTGTCCAGCACTGGACACCATGTCATCTCGGTTGCATTCGTCCGCAAAAGCTCCTTCATGAACTGGGCTGAAGTCATCTTACAGCATGGGGTGGCCGAGAGCTGAGGGCTTAAACATCTGTTGGTTGGCGACTTGGGAATGGTAAGCCCCGTAGATAGAATATGAGGAAAGTAGAGAGCGGTCCATAACTGAAGAAACCACATGGGACCTTAAATCTTGGATACCCGGCCAGACTCCTTGATCTGATCGAGCATGACCTGGATGCCTCGGTAGAGTCCACCGAGGAAATAGGGAGCCCATGCGTAAACTTTACCACTGGTCATCATGGCGACAAAGGGCTGCAATTCTTGAACAATACCTGCAGAGGCAGTGCCATAAAAGAACCTACAAAAGAAGTACATAAGGAAAGCGGTGTGCTCCTCCTCAGTGATATCTGCACCAGACCTTGAGTTTGCAATCAGAAAACTTGGAGTAGACACCTCAAGCATGAACATGGCCAAGATTCACCTTCTTTGGCAGCCAAGCGGGGTGGACACATTGGCCAAATGCAGGCAGGCCAGTAATGGAAGACACGTCCAGAACGGTGGAGGTGATCATACCCCAAGGGAATATAAAGGCGTTGAAGTCTGAAGACCAAAAAGAGAGGTAATAGAATGTCGAAATTGTGGGGAATGGTGAAAGGAGAGAGAGCAATTATGTCGCGAAGGACTAGCCAAGGCGTTGAAAATTTGCTTGAAGGCGTTAAAGCCTTCACAAACTTTAGAGGTGGTGGGCCGCACTGTGATGCCACCGGAAACAGTAACGAGAATATCTTACGGGGAAACCCTAAGAGGAGGACTCGACGAAGACGGGCCGGGAGAAGAAGAGCTTGTCTGACTATCATCACCATCGTAACTATGTTCTTGATTTTGAGAATCAGAGTTTGAAGACATGGTGAAAAGAGATGATGGTAGCAATAGAAAGAAAGAAGGTCTGGATCGTGGGGAAAAGAAAACAGCGAAGAGGGTGAAACGTTTTCAAGAAAAGCAAGCAAACGTGCATGGCAATGATGAAGGCTATTTATAGCTTGCACAGCATTGGGAACCGTTGCGCCGCCCTATCGTTCCGCGTAAGGGGAAGCCCCAAGTGTCACCTAATGGCAGACCAATCTCTTCAAACCGTCACATCAAGTCATATCGAGGGTTTTTGTACCATTAGTTACATCCTCGCGGCCATACGACAACAAAAAAAGGTGGGCAATTGTTAACACCCAAAAATAACTGAGTTGTAGGCCGAGGGCTGAGGAAAAAGAAGAAAAGGATTAGAGTGTTGAGGCAGGCCACTAGACTGAATCTTAGGAGATAATCGTTGAGGAAAAGAACTCAAGAGAGCCCCTCGGGGCGTACCACAAGACAAACCCCCCGAGGAAGGGGTAAGCCCGAGGGACAATGAGCTAGGCCGAGGGAGAGTAAAGCCTCAACCTATTGAGTGTCATGGACAGGGTGGCTCGGGTGCCTGAGTTGCTGTCCGAGGACAAAGGGTCAGCCAAGTAACCAAGTGGCCGAGGTAAGGCAGGCTTGATTGGAAGGCAAGGAAGAGGAAGCACGAAGATAGAACGTGGGAACAGTTGAAGATCAAGCGAAGGAGTGAGGCCGTGAAAAGCGGAGCGAGGGAGTTTTACCCCACTAACCGTGCTAGTGGGATCGTCGGTAGTTACTCTGCCTCTTTAGGGCTTAGGAACAATGATAGGCGTTGATCTCTGATTGATCCAATTGTATGCAAGTGTTGGCTCGAATAGTGGTCGATGAGGGCCTATGTATATAAATAGGAAGAGGATAACTGTACAAAGCACACATCAATCAAACAACTCTACGTTTATTTCAATTTTATCTTCTTTACTGCACTTTATCTTTATTTTACATTTATGCATTAGGCCAGTAGAATAATCCAACCCTCGCGTCCCATTCACTCAACCCGAACCTTTCTAGAGGAGTCAGGATACCCACAGTCGAGGAGCAGAGTTCCCTCCTTGGCGCAATTGCTTGAAGAACAGAGGAATCAAAGACTGTCCAAACCTCTGGCCGATCCCACGGCTAGGACCTTAGAGTTTGACAACAACAATCCCATAATTTGGATTGACAACCCTATTCATGTTTATAGTCAATTAGTGGATCATCAACTGTACTGGAACTAGTTGGTGGACCTATAGGATAATTGGGGCTATAATTAATGCATTACCAAACTTTAGTTTAGTCTTCCAATCATTCAACCTTTTTGTTCTTTATGCTTTTCTTGAATTTAAATTTTTGCATGACCAAACAAGGTTTAATTTAGGAAAAAGAATATTAATCATGAATGACCAAACAGATTAATAGTTTTAGTAAAGGGATTGGTAAATGAATTAAATAAAGGAATTCAGGTAGAATTAGACATAGAGGAACCGGAATTTGTAAGTGAAGCCATGACCCTAGGCTTCTCTCCATTGAAATAAATCTTGCATTCTTTTATTTGTTTTTGTTACAACTCAAATATTCGTTCGTCTAAATAATAGTAAATATTGACTAGTTTGGTACTTGTTAGTTTATCCCTGTGAAGACGATAATCTTTTATACTACTTCTGCGATAGAGTGCTCTAAGTGTGTTTTTAACGCAACAGTCTCTCAATTAGAACAGAGTCGACGCTACACCCCTTGTCCTCATGGATCTTGGCCAATAGGGTTCCTAGAAAATTCCAAGTCCCCAATATCACACTCAGTCACGGCCCCTTCTAAAACTTCGTCTATGTGCCTCCTACCCTTGTTCCTCTTCTGTTTCTTTTTATTTGTTTCCGTTACAACTGAAATAATTGTTCGTCTAAATAATATTGATCATGACTAGTTTGGTACTTGTTAGTTTATCCCCGTGGAGACAATAATCTTTTATACTACTTTTGCGATAGAGTACACTTGCTCTAAGTGTGCTTTTAACGCAACAGTCTCTCAATTAGAACAGAGTCGATGCTACACCCCTTGTCCTCATGGATCTTGGCCACTAGG